>CM046456.1:14204560-14637060 GCA_025506515.1 Flaveria trinervia | reverse complement strand
ATGAGCATAGTTATAAAGAAAAGATAGACCTTTTGAATAAACAGCTTAGGGAAACTGAAGTAGTAGCATTTAACCAAGCTAATGACATTAGGTACTATCTTAACTCCCTAGAAGACACTAAGAAACAAAAAGCAGTTTTAGAAATAGAAGTCAACTCTTTAAAGCAAAAACTGCACAGTTGGACAAGTTCATCTCATATTGTCCAACACTTAGTGAGAGAGCGCAACAATGGGGAGGGTTTAGGTTATAAAGTGGTTCCCCCACCACCTGAGACCTTGATGAAAACTAAGTGTAAACCAATAAATAACAATCCCATCAAGGATCATGTGGTGTCTACTCCTCTTGTAAGTGATCCAAATTCCTCATGTTCTTCAATTGAATCTGGAACAAAACAAAAGGAGGCCACTTCAAAGGCAAAGGGTAAAATGCCTTGTGTTAATCTGGAAAAAGAATTTGAAAAGGCTAATATAAAGTCAAGGTTAAACAAAGTCAAATCTGAACCTAAAAAGACTGTTAACCTTTCTCAAGTCTCATGTCAAAGTCCAGTTAACCAAAAGGGAAAAGTTGTTAAGAATGTCAAAACAGTTAAGTTTGTTAAACAAGAGAATACATCAAAAGAAGTAGAGTCAAAACCCAAACAAAATGATGTCACTAGGATTTTACACACATCTCCACAACGAAAGTTTAATCATAAAGTTGATAGCAGGTCATGCTACAACTGTGGAGAGTGTGGACACATTGCTTCTTTTTGTCATTACTTTCAACACCTAGGAAGAAAATTGAACTTCAGAACTCAAAACCTAGGTCTTCTAAGAGGAGTTCTTAACTCACCTAGAAGAACTAGTGAACCCAAAGTTCAACCCATTAGCCAGTCGTCTGTTATCACAAACAGGCCTTACAAAAATCTGGCTTATGGAAAGAAAAGTCATCTCTATGTCTGATAATGATGACAAGAAGGACCTGAGCTACCCTCACCTTCTAAGGGTCAATGGGTTGAATTCATGATGTGTGATGACTCTGGGAAACCCAAGCCAGTAAAGCTTGGGTTCCTAACCTAAACTAATGCTTTAAATTGTATGTGCAGGGTGTCACTACAGTGCTGAAACCAACATGTGGATTGTAGATAGCGGAGCATCCAGGCACATGACAAGAAACAGGGCTCTTTTATCAAACGTCAAACAAATAAAAGGCGGGCATGTTTCGTTTGCTGGTAACAAAGGAGGTTATATCACAGCTTAGGGAGAGATTGGAAATCAGAAAGTTAAGTTTGATAAAGTGAACTACGTTCAACAACTTCAAAACAACTTACTTTCTGTTTCCCAAATATGTGACAAAGGATTTAAAGTCATATTCGACAACAAGAAGTGTTACGTCCTAAAGAAAGACTATGTGTTTCCGGAGGACCAAGTTCTGATGAAAGCTTCAAGATATAAACACCTTTATGTTTTGGATCTCTCAATGGCTTCTACAACGGATCATGAAGTTCAGTGCTTCCTATCAAAAGCTACTGAGAAGGACTCCATTTCTTGGCATAGGAGAATGGGACACATTAATCAACAGAAGATGAATCACTTGATTTAGAGGGATCTAGTGAGAGGTGTTAATGTCAAAAATTTCCTACTTCCGGATTTCTATGTAGCATGCAAGAAAGGAAAACAGACGATGAAGTCTCATAAGGAAAAGAAATTTCATTCTATTGAGCTTCCTCTTAAACTTCTTCACATGGATCTGTTTGGTCCAGTAGTACAAAGACCATTGCAGGTGACTTGTACTGTTATGTGGTACTAATGACTACTCAAGGTTCTCTTGGGTAATGTTTCTGAAGTCCAAGTCAGAAACATTTGAGTCATTCAAGGAATTAGTAACCACATTGGAATCGCTTTACAAGCTGAAGGTGAGACAATACGCTCAGACAGCAGAACTGAATTCAAGAATCAGTGGATGGAGGCTTACTGCAAGGAAAAGGGAATTGTGCACCAGTTCACTTCTCCCTACATGCCTAGATGAATGGTGTTGCTGAGAGGAAGAATAGAAGCTTGATAGAGACAGCACGGACAATGCTAGCCGACTCGAAACTGCCTATCCAATTCTGGAATGAAGCAGTGGCAAATGCATGTTATACATTAAATCGAGTTTTGGTAGTCAAGCTCCATGGCAAGACATGTTATGAGTTACTACAACGACGTAAACCTAATCTGGAGTATCTCGAACCATTTGGCGTGCCATGCACACTTCTGAAGAAGACTCAAGAAGGAAAATTCAGCGAGAAGGCTGATGAAGGGATCTTCCTAGGATACAACATACCGAACAAGAGAGTTTACAACAACTCAACGGGTTTAGTAGAAGTGTGGTGTAATGTTGATGTTCAGAGATATACCACACCACCTACTGGAAAAGGACCTGCTTACTTTTTCGACTATGATGGATTCTTCAAGTCCTTCAACATCCCTATCTCTCCTTCTAATGACGAGTTAGCTACACGAATGATGTATGATATCTTGAATACACCATATCTTGATCCAACATCATCGAGCTCACAGGGAGAATCATCTCATCACTCAGGGGGAGCACTAGAAGACAGTGACTCCTCCTCAGAAGATGAAGCTGAAGAGGGCGTCCAGAACAATCAGGAGAGATAGGTTCCACTTCCTGCAAGTCCACAAACATCTAACAGTGATGCCTCTTCGACTTCAGAACCTCAAACGCCTTCTACCTCAGATGCAGAACCAAATGTTCATAATCTTGGCTCTGAGGTAGTTGTTCCTACCACTCCAGGATCACGTCTAAATGTCTATCATCCCCTAGATAATGTCATTGGGGATGTCAGATCAGGAGTGTAGACCAGAAATCAGTTGTACTCAGCTGATTATGCCTCGGCAATGGAAAAAGGATACATTCACGATGGTGCTTATCGGTATTTTGTCTCGCAGGTTGAGCCAAAATACGTCAGTGAAGCACTGAATGATGAGGCATGGGTGAGTGCCATGCAAGAGGAACTTCTTCAATTCAAGAAGTTAGGTGTATGGACACCGGTAGATAGACCTAAATGTGCTAAGGTCATTGGCACCAAATGGGTCTTGAAATGCAAGAAGGATGACTAAGGTGTCATTATCAAGAACAAAGCTCGACTGGTAGTTCAGGGATTTCGACAAGTCGAGGGGATTGATTATAATGAAGTGTTTGCACCCGTGGCAAGGATGGAAGCCATCCGCATCTTCCTTGCCTATGCATCATATATGAAGATCAAAGTCTATCAATTAGATGTGAAGAGTGCATTCCTTCATGGTGAAATTCGAGAGACAGTTTATGTCAGTCAACCCGAGGGATTTGAAGATCCTTATCATCGGGACAGAGTTTACAAACTTGACAAGGCCTTATACGGGCTTTATCAAGCTCCAAGGGCCTGGTATGAAAAACTCTTGACTCATCTGGTGAAACACGGCTTTCGCAGGGGAGTCATTGAGTGCACACTGTTTATCAAAAAAAGGATGGAGACTTACTGCTATTACAGATCTATGTCGATGACATAATCTTCGGTTCAAAGAACGAAGAGTTATGCAAAGAATTTGAAGCAGTAATGAAGGCGGAGTTTGAGATGAGTGCCATGGGGGAAATGAAATCTTTCTCGGGTTACAGGTGGATCAGACACCCAAAGGGATTTTTCTACATCAGACCAGTATGGAGAGACATTCTCAGTCGGTTTGACATGGAGAATGCTTCTGCAGCTGGAACTCCACTTGCTACAAACCATGATATAGCACCTGATGAAAATGGAGATCTGGTAGATGCAACAATGTACCGAGGAATGATTGGATCTCTCATGTACCTTACTACCTCTAGGCCTGATATCATGTATGCTACATGTCTATGTTCTAGATATCAGGCTAAGCCAAAGGTTAACCATCGGATCGGGGTCAAGAGGATATTTTGTTATCTGAAGGGCACACCCACACTTGGGTTGTGGTATCCTCATGATGATGACTTTGAGCTCACGGCGTATAGTGACTCGGATTACAGGGGCTGAAAGATGAATTACGAGTCTACATCAGCAGGGTGTCAATTCTTTGGGAGGAGATTAGTGACCTGGCAGTGTAAGAAGCAGACCTCGGTTGCGCTGTCAACCTGTGAAGCCGAATACGTTGCAGCTGCAAGTTGCTGTTCTCAAATCATTTGGATTCAACGGCAAATGCGGGACTACGGTTTAACGTTCTCTTCCACTCCTATTTATGTTGATAACTCTGCTGCAATTGCAGTAACTAAAAATCCAGTACAACATCCTAAGACCAAACACATCGGTATAAAATATCATTTTATACGGACTACTTTGAAAAAATTTAATCGATGTAGTAAAAATAAATACGGATTTTCAACGCGCTGACCTCTATACAAAAGCTTTTGAAAAACCACGTTTTCTATATCTGTTAGAGGTCAACGGCGTTAAAAAGAAAAGTGATGTAATTCCTGATGATGATCATGTGTAGTCCGATACAGTTTAGTCTATTTTTCTTTTTTATTTTCTTTATTTATTCTATTTTTTTTAAATTAAATTCATGTTATTTAGCTGTATATTAAAATCCTAGAAGATGTAAATCGGTTATGATTTTAGAATTTTAGGGGGAGAATAGGTCAGCCAGTATTAAAAAAACAAAAGGAGAAGGAGAAGGAGAGGCTAGCTGACAGAAGGTAGATCGTATCTGTGATACCGATTCAAATACTTTGGAAAATGATAGTACACAGGAACAAATCAAGAGGGACTTTAATATTTAATTTAGAAAAGATGCAAAATTCAAAGTCTAAGTCTGTGTAGTCTGAGCATATAAAAGGAATATGATAGAAAAAACTGGTATCTACTAAGGTAACACAATGAAAGTAGACCTAGGGTTGCTAGACCACAGATGATATGTCGGTAGATTCAACACAATAGATTATTAGACCTGACTGGTGATCTCAAGATCAAATTAAGTTGTTCAACTGACTGTGAGCTTCCATCTTATCACTGGTTAACACAATCAACAATATTCCATAAGAGGTAACAAGCATGTAAACGCCACAAATGTGTGCGGATGACCATAAATAGAGCAAAGCATGAAAAAAATAAAAGGCAAATGCTATCAAGCTAATAACTTAAGTTGTTGGTGTATTATGTGCTAAAGAAATTAACGATGCTCTAACAAGAAGATAGGTTGTGTGCCTCTCTGCTGTGCGATGGCACTGACCTGAGGATAAGCATAACCTAGATATTCTAGAATTCATTGTTGTTTGCCGCCTCTCTGTTGTGCGATGGCACTGACCTGAGGATTGGCTTCTCTTTGAAAGCTCTAAGAATAGTCTCTTCTTGTCAAAATGCCCATAGACCGCTCAAAAGCTCCCGAGGAATGTTGATTATCATATAAGTGTAGGATCCACAAATGTTGGTTGAAATAATAAACCTTAAACTATCACCAATCTGTGTCAAAAGTCTATGTAATTTAAGAGGACAAATATACTGACAATCATCATGGATACAAATTCCTGAAAGTCCAAATCAATGTGGGAATCTAATAGTACCAGTATGATTTCCTAAATTTGCTAACGACTCTGGATGAAAACCGAGAAGTGAGCATCAAATGGTTTTGATAACAAGTCCCAAATTATTTGACTTGCCTGTATGATTCCAAAATTGATTTGGTCCAGGTATGGTCAAACTAAATAGAAGCTGCCTATTCCAGAAACGAATCTAGTAGATTTCTATCTTAGGATTACCTCTCACAAAAAGTTAAAAACAAGTTTAATTTTTGTACTTTAGTTTATTTTCTATTTATTTAGTCATTCCAGTTTTTGTTGTCGGACTACATCATGGAATTCAGTTGGGATTAATTCACTTAAAAGGGTCATGTCTGAGATGACCACATGTGTTTTCAAAAGATAAATGGTCACGTCTGAGGTGACAAAGTGTTTAAAATGATCACGTCTGAGGTGATCAAAAGTCTTTCAAGATAAAAGGATCATGTCTGAGATGATCAAATGTGTATAATGTTGATTCTAAAGCTTAAAAGGGGTTTAAATGGCAAATAGGAAGAAATGCAGAAAATTTCATAAGTATGACCCATTCGCACGAATGGACCATGAGTATGGACTTATCATGCGAATGGGATCTATTCGTACGAATGGACCATGAGTATGGATCATTCAACCGAATGGCCCATACGAATGACCCAGTCGGATGTTTAAAAGCGAACAACATGAATAAGTAGTCGCACGACTGAACTCCAGTCGGACAACTGAAGGGGGCCAACTGAACCAATCGCACGACTGAGGCACATTCGCCCGAATGAAATGTGCGTATTAGCCCAGTCGTACGATTGAATTTAGATTAAGTATACATAGAGGGAGAATCGGTCGCAGAGACTCACCACTCCCACATTTGCCCTAATTCGCACGACTAACGTTACGCTGCCCAAATTTCGTTTGATCACCATAAACTCTTGATTCTCGAGTACTGACCATTTGCACTGACTTTACAGGTAATTTGCGGTGCAGTACCATTGTTATATCACTCAAATTGCCACAGAATCTAGACAATCGGACTCCCTAGAAAAATCGTAACAATTGTGTTCAAATAACCTAACTAAACGACGTAAACAGATGAAATTAAAGATGTTAGGTGTTAAACTAATGGATTGCGAGTCTAATGAACAGAGCACGAAGTCTAAAATTCAAAATTCATGAAAAATTGAATTTGAATTGAACAGTCAGAACAACATGCGAATGGACATGTTGATGAACCTCAGTCGCACGACTGATGTGTGCGACTAGCTAAACCGCACGACTGAACCATGTGTATAAGTTCAGTCGCATGACTGGTGTAACCGCATGAGTTTACATACGCATGAGTCTAGTAGCACACTCAGTCGTACGTATGGGTTAATTCGCACGACTGGGATTCAGTCGCACTGCTAATTCGCACGACTTGATCTCAGTTGCACAACCTCATTCGCATGACAGAAAAGTAGGTTTTCAAGTCCAAATGATTCAAGACATTCTTAGACAATGGATACTAATGTTTACTTTCATTGTGTAACAGATGGCAAGTCGATGGACAATAAGTACGAAGCACAACATATGTGCCATCTAGATATGACACCCAGAAATGCTTCAGACTTTTCTGGCATTATCACCTTTCTACGGAGATCGAGAATTGCACATGCTATATCTACTGCATGCACTCCATATCGTTCTATACAGCAGGCCTTCTGGGAAGGTGCAGTAGTTGACCGATCTTCTGAGCCTCACTGTATCAGGAGTACTATCTTAGAGAGGTGATTGAGAACACAGAGGAAGATCTCAGGATTGTGCTGCAGTTGGGGAAGATGCTGACTGTCCTACTAGACTACATCCCCTTACTGTCAGAGGATGTTTCTTTGAGCTAAGTACTCTAGGGACATCAATGCAGGGGTGCTCAACAAGAGCAACCTGTGTCCCCAGTTCAAGTACCTTGCTCACGTACTGTGAAGTGCATAGCGTCCAGGAAGGGAGGATTTGATGAGTTGTCAGATCAGATCCAGAACGCATGTAGCGTTGGTGCTGAACCATCCGTTCAGCTTCTCCAGGATGATTTTCACATACTTAGTGGAGAACATTGAGGGGAAAGGGAAGGAGGGATTCTGCATGTACCCCCAATTCATGCAGATGATTATAGACCAGAAGCTCCCTTCCCTGCCAAAGGAGAAGGAAGATAAAGTAGTGCTTGAGGTGATGGATGATACCACCTTAGGCCGGATGAAGGTGTACAGGGGGAAGCAGGTGAAACCCTTTGTCAGGAGACTGTTCAGGCATCTGGCCCGTGAGGACTATGTGGTGCCAGCTCGGAGGAAGTGGCGCCACGATGATAGTGATTCTGATGTTGAGCAGATTGCTCTACCCTCCGATGACTCTGATAATGATGATAGCGGGGATGCTGGAGATACCATGCCCATTCCACCGAGGGGCACAACGACTGATAGTACACCTCCAGTATCTGCCCCCACTGGAGATATAGCAGAGTCGGTTGGGTTTCACTAGGATTTTATACCCGTGAGGATGATGAGGAGTTAGATGAAGAGCCACTGACTAGGACTGTGGAAGCAAAGTCGTTCCCACAGAACATGGACTCCGGGCGGTTGGTGAACGCCCCAGCGGATCGGGAGAGACTGCTGCTGACCCGACCTATGCTCCAGAGCCGTCCAGCCATGTTCTAGGGGGAGCATCCTCCTCGACAGGATCGGGAAGAAAAGGATGGCTCAGCCCCACGGAATGAAGAAAAAGAAGCGCAGACACACCTACATCACCACCTCAGCCACCACCACGGCCACCTCCATAGCAACCACTACCATTTCCACACCCCCTACCACTGTCACCACACCACCCACCACTACATATATCCCATCCACCACATATCATTCACACCTACATCATCACCACTATCATCTAGACCTAACCCAATCTTCACCACTGCCACCACTACTACCACTAGCCACCAAGCCAGCCATCATCACATCCCACCCACCTATATGGAGCACCTCTACCTCCCATTGGGGTAGAGGAACAACTATCAGCGCTGAACCGTATGGTGATGCGTCTGTTAGAAGCCAATGACGAGAAGACTGCGCAGATTCATCAGCTGGCAGATCTCACAGCTGTACAGTCCCATCAGATCTCTTAGCAGGCTCAGCTGATTGAGCAGCAGGCATAGCAAATGGCTGCTTAGAGCTAAGAGATTGCCCAACTCCAAGAGCATAGAGTCATATCAGCAAAGAAGATTGAGGATTTGGAGGATGCTAAAAAGTCTATCATGCTCAAGCTCAAAGGAACTAAAGATGAGCCTCTGAAGATAAAGGAAGGAGATGGTGATGAGGGTGAGGATGATGGTAAGGATGAAGATGAAGAGAGTGATGATGATAAAGGGGATGAGGGAGAAAAGACAGAGGACAGCAGGAGGATGATGATGATGAAGGAGGAGATGCAGCTACATCTGCCTCAACTCAGGTTCAAGAAAGAAGATCAAAGAGAAATCAAGACCAACGAGCTTCCTCTTCTGCCTCACCAAGTGATGATCTAGCGATTCAAGATAAAAGTAATGATTAGATGATTATGTATTTTATAGCTTTTGTACTTAAATCATGTATTAAATTTATGTATTTGATGTTTATATTAAGATTAATGTATTTCTGTCTTGATTATTAACTAATGTTTGATGTGTTACATGTTTACAACAAGCAGATCCAAACTTTCAAAGGGATGAATTTGATGTTGCTCCCCTTCAGCAGATCAAGACTCAATTGACTATGATTCTTGATCTACAAGGGATCGTCAGGAGATCTGTGAGTTATACCCCTGAAGAAGGGGAAATATTCATGATCTTTCAAATGAGCAACTGGCTGAAATGTTCAAGCTGAACCCAAATGAGATCATTAATGATGCTCCAACTTTTGAGTCTACCAGTGAAGAAGAGCTAAATGACATTGATGAGATAGAGATAGAAGACATCATAGCAGAGCACTATCCTCAATACGCTGACAACGAGGGAAATGTGGTCCCCAATCTGGGTGAATCCCTAGGCAGTGATACATTTGAGGTATTGGATTTGATGGAGCAGGAGTCTGAGAAGATTGAAGGAAAAGCCCAAGCCTCAAATGACGATGTTGATATCAGAAAGGCAGAATGGGCTGCTTGTTTTGAAGAAATCTGAGCCCAACGCACAGCTCCTAAACAGAATGTCAACACCAAACTCTATAGAGTGAAGAAACATCATAAGGTGTTAGGCAGGATTATTGCGTGGGCACATTTCGAGGATCTAAATGTTTATGCATAAAAAGGGAAAAGGGCATAGAGTACTTTAGATTTCCATATGATCTAAAGACTCTACCTGGTTTTGAGCTCAACCAGCTGGTGAAATTGAAGTTATTATATGCTGACCCAAGGAAGATGTTAGGCTGGTTTGAGGCTACCCTAAAGAAAGAGTACCACACCAGGTGGGTCAACTTCAAACCTCAATAACCTACGAGTTATATCAGACGATCTGAAGTTTACTCCATCACTGGTAAGCCCAAGATAGTGCTGAAGTGGAGTCCCCCAAGAACAATGTCTAGAATCCCTCTCAGGGAAATGTCACAGGACTTCACTCCACACTATAAGTGGTGATACTATGATTGGAGAACCGGGGAGGCGGTCATAGTTCTAAATAAAAAGGGACAACTAGATACCATCAGGGTGTTTGACCCAATATGGCTCACTAACTTGTCTGATAATGATGTATACACATTATACAAGTGGCCACTATTCTATGACCCGCAAGATATTGTACAAGCCCTCCAATTCCAAAATGTCATAAGACTCTGCTTTGTGTTCGAGATACATGCAGGAGTCACAAGAGAGGAAAAGTACAAGAAGTATGAAGAGGTGATGCAGAAGGTAAGACATTAGATAGATCTAGGTCCAAGGGGGAGTTTGTTGATACATATGTGTACCTAGATCCTGATCTGAATGTAATATGTCTTACACTTATGTAACTATTGGGTACTTAATGAAATACAAAATGTTTGTTTGTGATTTATAATGTTTAATATTTCATTAATGAGTTGATATTGAATTGGTATATAGGTCTGTGATTGTTTGAATTGATACACATAATGTTATACTAATGAATACACTCAAACTTGGTTAAGTGAAGTTGTCATGTGCGTCGAAAGCCATGCGACTGAGTGTCCATGCGCCTAAATAGTCCATACGCCTGAACAACTTCATGCGACTGACTCAATTGCATGACTGAACCTTCAGTCGTACGAATGAATCACCGCATAGCTCAATCACACGAATGAACCATGCAAATGGTTCAGTTGCCCGAATGAGCAATAGTAACCTATAAATACCACCTAATTCATGGAAAAACGGAAGCATTGATTCCTATTCGACTCCAGACGTACCCTAGCTGTCCAAAAGCCTCCAATTTCGTTCTCCAAGTTCATAGAACGCTGCAGATCGATTCCTAATCTATTCTTAACATTAGATTCAATACATTATTGTTTCTACGTGCGTTCTCACTGATTGGATCGCCAATCAAATAGGATTCCGCACTATTTGGTTTGGTTTACACGTTAATCAGTTTGTATTTCGTTTAAATACAAGATCCTAACAGTATATATGTATATGTGTGTATATATATATATATGTATATATATATGTGTGTATATATGTATAATATATATGTATATATATATGTATATATATGTATATATAATGTATGTATATATGTGTATATATATATATATATGTATATATATATATATATAGGTATATATATGTATATATATAATATATGTATGTATATATATTGTATTATATATGTATGTGTATATATATATATATATATATATGTATGTGATATATATATATGTATATATATATATGTATATATGTATATATATGTATGTATATATATATAGATAAAATAGCAAATTATATATTAAATAATGTTAGACGTGTTTTTTCTCAATACTTCCCAATGATTTTCTATTTGATATTAGTTTTAAAATCTAATCAAAATAAAAACCGTTCAACTTCTTAAACTCTTTTTATATTGTTTCTTTCAAACTCCATCCATCATTCAAATACAACTTTCGACCTTTACCCTAGCATGCTCACTTATTTTTTTATGTTGCTTGCTTGTAGCACATGTATCGATCTCGGGTTTGGTTTAGATCTAGCCTACTGATTCAACTCTGACGAGAAACCATAACAGTGGTATGAGAAATGGAGAAATACGAGTTCAACTGCTCACTTGACTTACCAATTTGACCTCAAGTTAGTTTTGAACCAACTGGTTATCTCAACAAAAATCAAATCATATTCAATCGGACCATTAATCATGCGGAATCTCGGTTGGACCAGACAATCCTCACGGGCCGTGAAAACAATGGTTATAATATTAGGAGAATTGGTTATAATATTCAGAGAATTTCAAATACACTATTATAAAGTTTAAATACCATATATAGCTAAATAAAATTGGTTTAATGATGTAAATACTCCTAACTATTAGAAATTATCTACTGTCACCTCCCAAGAATCATTTTGGCGAATAGAACTCCCAAGTAAACACTTCGGTGTCTGTATCACTCATCGGTTGTTAGAACCCACACTAATCTGAAGTTTTTAATAACCCAACCAGCTACCACACAAACGAGACATGTACACGTATGTGTGCCACATATTTAATGTCGTTAGGGTTCTAACAAACGGTAGGTGATAGAGACACCGAAGTATCTACTTGAGAGTTATATTCGCCAAAATGATACTTGAGGGTGACAGCAGTCAATTCTTAATAGTTGGAAGTATTTAAATCCGTTAAGCCAATGAAATTTAATATATCATATATATCTCTAGATAGTTTCTTAAATATTATATATACTCCTAAAAGTATTATAAGAGTATATATGATATTTTACAATTTGTTTAGGTATATAGGAAAAGCTTACGGTAAACGGTTAAAAATTTGTGCGAAATGTATGAAGTGATAACAACCACTAATCTAAGTGATGTAAGGTTCAATGAATTAATTACGCAAGAAATGTTTATGGAGGGATAAATTTTGAAATGGCCTACAATTGTTGACCTTTTCCAATCTCCCCCTATTAATTGTGTAATTATATATATAACTTGTGTAATTATTTTTTATAATGTGAATAATTTTTCTGTTGGACCAAAAGAACCAATGAGCCGGATCAGAAAAACCTTTAAGTCCCACAGACGTCACAACAACTACTGAAGACCACAACAGCTAAAGACAACAGCTGATTACAAAGTCTGAACACAAGTGCTGAAGACAAAGTCTGAAGACAAGTGCTGAAGACAAGTGCTGAAGACAAAGTCTGAAGACAAGTGCTGAAGACAAAGTCTGAAGACACAAGTGCTGAAGACAAAGTCTAAGACAAGTGCTGAAGACAAAGTCTGAAGACACAAGTGCTGAAGACAAAGTCTGAAGACACAAGTGCTGAAGACCAAAGTATCAGACGTTGTCACAACAGCTGAAGAGGTCTTCTTCAGTAGTTGTGACGGTTTACCTTTCAGTAGTTTATTTTTTATGTTCAGTAGTTTGACGCAACAGCTGAAGAATACTTCTTCAGTTGTTGTGCTCATCAGTAGTTTTATATTTTTCAGTAGTTTTGTAAAACGACTGAAGAGCTTGTTCTTCAGTCGTTGTAGTTTCAGTAGTTTCTTATCAGTAGTTTTATATTTTGTACTTAACACTCTGATATGTTCTCAGTAGTTGTGAACATTTCAGTAGTTTGTTAGAGTTAGTTATTTTTGTAAGAGATCTGCCAGTTGTCACTTTCCCGTGAAAACAACAGCGATTGCACTCTATATAAGGAGTGTCAACCTATTGTAATAACAAATGATTTGATCAGAAATATTCGATATCATAGAAACATTCCTTGTTACAGAAATATATTCTCTCGTTATAACCGTATTTGTTCTTAATGCATACGAGTATCAAATTCTTGCTACAATTTGTCTAATTCTTGTTCTTATTCCGCTGTGTTACGCTCTATTACATCAAACTTGTGATCACTGATCCTGACAAATGGTATCAGAGCAGGTTAATCATTGATCGATCTAATAATTGATCATTGAAACTGCTATTCAAGATCCAGATTGATTGAATTAGCATTTTTTTTTGCAAGAAACGGTTATAGAGATTGAATTTTCTGTGTTTCTGGTCATTTATCCTGAGATTTTCTCTTGGTTTTCATTGATTCTGTTGTGGTCTATGTAAAACTTTTAAAATCTTGAATTAAATTGTATTTGGACTGAAAATGACTACTCCTTCCAATGATCCTCACAATACTGGTTCCTCAACCAGCACTCTTCCAATGCTGGTTAGGAATGAGTATAACATATGGCAACGACGAATGCTCCATCACCTGTCTGTTAACAGCGCAGGTTGTTGGACATCAGTGGTACATGGTCCACACAAGCCTATGGTGAATAACCCGGAAACCAATCAAATGGTCCGAAGAGGAGGGAGCAATACTCAGATGAGGATAAGAAGTTGTTTGAGATTGATGCAAAAGCCCATGGAATTCTGGCCATGGCACTGCCCAATGAAATCTATTCTGGGCTAATGCATATGAAACTGCTCATGACCTCTGGAATGCCTTGAAAGAACAATTTGGAGGAACAGATGAGGTCTTGGCAATAATAGAGAAATCCTTGCCCAACAATATGAGACATTCTCTCATAGAAAGGGTGAGACACTGACTCAACAGTTTGAGCAGTTCTCTTGTTTGATCTCTGAATTAAAAATGGTCAAACATGAGTACACCAATATCCAGATGAATAATAGATTTCTCAGATCACTGCCTGAGAGATGGGACACGTATACTATTGTCCTACGCTCCGGTGCAAATTTGGACAAACTGTCTCTCACCCAACTCCATGGGAAATTGCTCACATTTGAGAGAGAGAGATAGAACAGAACTGAAAACTGTCTTCATCTGGAAAGCTCACTGAAGACTTTGTACCAGGCAACACTGCCTTGGTTGGTCATGAGTCAGAATATGCTTCATCTGAATGCCAGTATGATGAGCATATTGATTTCTCCTCAAACACTTCTGATTCTGCGTTTGTGAGTGTTGATAGTCAGTTTACTGGGTGTAATAATGACAATATATGCTTCATCATGGATGATCTCAAAGGGATTGTTGATGATGACTTAGAAGAGATGGATATTTTGAGCCAAATGGCCTTGATAAATATCAGATCTCAGAAGTTCTACAAAAGAACCGGAAGAAAGTTCCCAGGACTCTCTGGCAAAACCAAAGTTGGTTTTGACAAGAGTAAGTTGAAGTGTCACAAATGCCAAAGGCTTGGACACTTTGCTAGAGAATGCAGATCATCTGGATCTAATTCCTCTGCACCTTTTGTGACTTTCCCTGGCAATAGTCAACAACACAGAGGGCAACATCCTGTCAATTCTAGTCATCATTTTCAACCACAATCTCCTGCATATTTTGTTCCTCAGGGTCAAATGCCATATCCTTGCCCTTATTATTACATGCCACAGTCAAATAAAGTTCAAGTTCCTATAGTACCACAACCTCATGCACTACCAGAACCTCAACCATCTCAATCTCATCAACCTCCTCAACCTCAACAACACAGCTTCTTCACCCCTGGAGTTGTTGACTGGAGGAGTTTACCGGATGACATGTCTGGTCATGAACAACTGTTCACAGGTGCTGGTCAACATGGTGGTGACAGTCCTTTTGGGAATCTGGCTCTCATGGCCCTGGAGTCTACTGAGGGTTCCTGGTCAAATACATCATCTTCACAGGCAACTCAGGTATCTTCAGAGGCTAAAGCCAAGTTATGTTCTGAATCATGCATTGCTGCCTTTGTCTCCATTAGAGAGGCAATGTAGCATTAATAAATCAAAAACTTGAGTTTGAGAAAACCATTTCCAAAAGAAAAGCTGAGTTTGAGTCTGCTCTTAATAGTAAAAATGATGAGATTTATAAGCTTAAATGCCAATTAAATGATGAAAAGGCTAAGCTAGAGGTTATTCTGGAAGTCCAGAGAAGTCTCAAAGAAACCCTTGTTGTCACCCAGGTAGAGTATGATCGATGGGTACAATCATGCAAAGGTTTTGAAATGCTTCTTAGTAAGCAATCTGCTTCCAATGTGAAGTTTGGTATTGGTTATAATCACACTGATCCTCCTACAGATTTTGCTTCAAGAGCAGAAGTGAAATCTGATGGAGAAAGCAATAACCAATCCACCTCATCATGTGATTCACTTTTTGATAGAGCATCATCAAAAGTTGAAGTCAGCACTAAGCCCTCTCAGAACCCATCAGCTGATGTTGATGGTTCCACTGCTGACACTCACATGATCAAAGAGATGATCAACTCAGGAGCTATTTCTGGAAGTCCTGAAAGGACTAAAGAGCAAGATTTAACTCCTGAAGTTCAAACTCCAACTACTGTCAGCACTGAAGAGAAGAAAACTGTCAGTAGAAAGAGTTTGAAGACTACTAAAGAGGAAGTCAAGAAAGCAAATAATGCTTCCAAAGTACTGAAGAGCAAGTCTTCAGTAGTTTCATTCTCTTTAGTTGATGATCATCATAAGATGAAGAAAAACCATGTGAAGTATGTGGTTTGTTTAATCATCTTACAGATGATTGTTGGTACAAAAGGGGATCCAAACTCAAACATAAAGAGGAAAGTAAAGAGAAAATGGTTAAAATGAAAACTGAGTTTGAAGCCACATTTGTACCAGCAACATCAAATCCTGTAACCCTAAGTCCAAAAGAAATCCAAAAATGAAGGGGTTAAACAGGTAACAGCTGAGATTGCTCAAAAGAAGAAGGTGCAACATAGGAACTTATCAAACACCAATGCCAATGTGTCTGAAGAGCTGAAAGCCTTATCACAAAATCAGACACAGCTGGTTTGATGGTTCAACATCTATTGGGAAGAGTTAACCAATTAGATGTTCCTATGTTGAAACCACAGAAAAGGAGGTCCAAGCCAAAGGATTCCTTTTCTTCACCAGTTTCTTCCTCTCAGGCTGTTGTTTCCAACAAACATGTTAGTTTACCATCTGTTGATGAGAACAGGCCCAAGACCAAAAAGGTTTGGGTCTCAAAATCTAACTAATTTGTTGTATTTTGCAGGGTTCTTCAACATACCTCAGAGGCATCTGGTATGTAGACAGTGGAGGATCCATGCATATGACTAGAAACAGATCACTTCTTAATGACTACTCTCAAAAGGAAGGGGCTTGTGTCATTTGGCAATGATGCAAAAGGTTACATCATCGGCAAAGGCTTTGTTTCCAATGGGGAAATAAAGTTTGATGATGTTAACCATGTGGAAAATCTCAAGTACAACCTCTTGAGTGTCAGTCAAATGTATGACAAAGGCCATGTTGCTCTTTTCACCAGTCAGAACTATCGGATTCTGTCATCCAAAGTTCTAAGTTTGATTGATAAGGTGTTGGATGAACACACTCTCCTAAAGGCCAACAGGACAGGAAGAGTGTATGCCTTAGATCTTTCCAAGAAAATAGATCTCAAAGGCCATCCTTGCCTATTTTCCAAGGCTTCCCCTCAAGAATCTATTCTATGGCATAGAAGGCTGGGTCATGTTAATCTCAAAAACATAATCAGCTGATAAACCATGGTTTAGTAAGGGGACTGCCTATGAAGGAGTTCAAGTGTGAAGATAACTGCACTACTTGTTTAAAAGGAAAACAACACAAAGCTTCATTTCCCTCCATAGAAGAACCTAAGTCCACTGCCTGCTTACAGCTTCTTCACATGGATCTTTTTGGTCCTGTGAGAGAGATGAGTATGGGTAAGAAGAAATACTGTCAGGTAATTGTGGATGATTACTCCAGATTTGTATGGACTTTCTTCTTGCATTCAAAGGATGAGGCTGCGCAGTCCATTATGAACTTTGTGTTACACGTTGAGAAGCAGTATTCCCTACCAGTTAAGTGTGTGAGAGTGACAATGGTACTGAATTCAGAAACCACACACTTGAAGAGTTTTACTTATCAAAGGGAATCAAGAGGCAGTATAGCATTCCAGAACTCCTGAGCAAAATGGAGTAGTGGAGAGAAAGAACAGGACCCTTATTGAAGCTGCAAGGTCCATGTTGGCTGATTCTGGACTGCCAATGACTTTTTGGGCTGAAGCTGTCAATACAACTTGCTATGTATAGAATAGAGTTCTAGTAAATCAGAGGTTGATGAAGACTCCATATGAAGTTCTTCATCATTTGGCCCCTCTAATTTCATTCTTCAGAGCATTTGGGTGTCCTTGTTTCATTCTCAACACACGGGATCAACTACAAAAATTTGATCCTAAGGTGGATGCAGGGTACTTTGTTGGTTATTCATCAACTTGCAAAGCATACAGAGTCTTCAACTGTAGCAACAAGACGGTTGAAGAGACTCTACATGTTAAGTTTAATGAATCTTCAAAGGACAAGATTCCACAAAGCCCTGTGGAGATATTTGATTTGGACATACTGCAATATGTTCCTTATCAAACTCCTGTTGTTGCTCCTGTCAACAGTTCACCACCTGGTGGTTCTGCTGGTGCTGATGATGATGATGATAGCAGTACTCACCTCTTCAGGTTTAGTGACCAACTGCCTGATTCAGCTAGACCTGATGGTCCTGTAGCTCCAGTAGCACCATCCACAACAAATGCTGATGAGATTTCTTCAAATTCAACTTCCTTTGAATTATCATCCACTGATTGGTTTCAAGGAAATGATTCACCATCACCATCTGTTGCTGTTGAGCCTGCTACAAACACTTGCACAGATATCATTGTGTATCAAGATCTGAAGAATCACCCTATGTCTCAAATCATTGGTGATATCACTGCTGGCATATCAACAAGAAGTCAATTGTCAAATTTCTGTATCTATGCTCTCTTCATCAGTCAGCAAGAGCCAAAGAATTATCACATTGCTTTAAAGGACAATGGATGGGTTGATGCCATGTAGCTTGAGCTTCTTCAGTTCAAGAAACAGCAAGTGTGGGAACTGGTTCCTCTACCTCCAGGTAAGTGTGCAATAGGCACTAAATGGGTGTTTAGGAACAAAACTGATGAAAATGGGCTTATTGTTAAGAACAAGGCCAGACTGGTTGTTCAGGGGTTTGCACAAGAAGAAGGTATTGATTATGATGAAACCTTTGCCCCTGTAGCCAGACTGGAAGCAATTCGATTGTTTTTAGCTTATGCTGCTTATCAAAACCTTAAAGTTTTTCAAATGGATGTCAAAGTGTATTTTTGTATGGGAAAATCAAAGAAGAGGTTTATGTATGTCAACCACCAGGCTTTGAGGACAATAAACATCCTAATTGGGTGTATAAGCTTGATAAGGCTCTTTATGGGTTGAAACAAGCTCCTAGAGCCTGGTATGAGACTTATCAAACTTTCTTCTGGACAATAATTTCACTAGAGGCTCCATAGATAAGACTTTATTCGTTAAGAAGCTGGGCAGCATAATCTACTTGTTCAAATTTATGTAGATGATATTATTTTTGCATCCTCTGATCCACAGTTGTGTGATGCCTTTACAAAGTTGATGCAACAGAAGTTTGAAATGAGTGCCATGGGAGAATTACAGTTCTTTCTGGGTTTGCAAATCAAACAAAAGGCTGATGGAATTTTCATTCATCAGTCCAAATACACAAAAGATCTTTTGGAAAAGTTTGATTTACAAAACTGTAAGCCCTGTTCTACCCCCATGTGCAGCACCTCACAACTGGATACAGATCAGAAAGGTAAAGTGGTTGATGAAACACTTTACAGATGTATGATGGGTCCTTGATGTATTAACAGCTTCTAGACCATATTATGTTTGCTACATGTGTTTGTGCTAGATTTCAGGCTGCACCTAAGGAGTCTCATTTGATTGCAGTCAAGAGGATCTTTAGATATCTGCAAGGCACTCCATCTCTAGGTTTATGGTATTCTACTAGACATTCTGGTAAATTAGTTGCTTTTTCTGACAGTGACTATGCAGGGTGTAAGTTGACCAGGAAATCAACTTCTGGTGGATGTCAATTCCTAGGCAACTGCTTGATTTCTTGGCAGAGCAAGAAACAGACCTCAGTTGCTACATCAACTGCTGAAGCAGAGTACATTGCCACTGCAAGCTGTACATCTCAGGTACTCTGGCTTCAACCACTATATTGATTATGGCATAACAGAGACTAAGACCCCATTGTTAATGGACAGCTCTTCAGCTCTTTGTATTGTCAAGAATCCTGTCCAGCACTCTAGGACTAAACATATTGAAATCAGACACCATTTTATTAGAGATTGTTTTGAAAAAGGTCTGATTGATCCAATATTTGTTCCTAGTGCTGATGAGCTTGCAGACATTTTTACTATGCCTTTGGATAGTTCAACTTTCCACAACCTGGTGTTAATGCTTGGTATGCTGCAGCTAGAATAAGTGACAACTACTGATGATCTCAGCTCACAAGTACTGATGATCATTAGTTCATTATTGTCACATATAAGTACTGATGAGTTTTTTTTCCTCAGTAGTTTTATAACTACTGAAGGCTACATACCTCACCAGTACTGAAGTACTTTATCTGTTAAAACAGCTGATGTAGTTACAACAGCTGATGTAGTCACAACAGCTGTTGTAGCCACAACTACTGATGTCAGAAATGCAAATAAGTACTGATGTCCTATGAACACCTGAAAAGCAGATGAAAAGTCTGATGAGTAAGTGTTGAGGACAGTGTGAAATAGCTGAAAAGCTATGAATTGACGAAAACAACTGATGAGTAATTACTCTTCAGTTGTTTCTACAACTGTTGTTTCATTAAAACAACTGAAGCCAAAACTATGTCTTCAGTAGTTTACAACTACTAAAGACTAACACCAAGTCTTCAGTTGTTTACACAACTGATGTAAAACCAAAGTCTTCAGTAGTTTCACAACTACTGATGACTAATACCAAGTCTTCAGTTGTTTCATCACCTGAAGTCAAAACTCTCCTTCAGTAGTTTTATAACTACTGATGACTAAATCAGAGACTTCAGCTGTTTCAACGTCTGATAGTTAAAACCAATCTTCAGTTGTTTTATAACAACTGCTGATCACACCAATACATCAGCCTTTTCAAACCTCTGAAAGTTAATACCACTCATCAGTAGTTTCAACAACTGATGACTACACCAAAACCTTCAGTCGTTTTCTAACCCGACCCTTTAAATACCTTATCCCACCTTCAGAGTTTTTACTTTCTTCTCTCCTCAAACCTAACGTTCAAAAAAAACTCTGTAACCTCTCTTCATCAATGGCGACCATGCAACTAAAACCTCGACACAACTGTGTCGCACATCTCACCAAATCGCCATACTGGACCAAGTTTCACAACGCCATTGATTTAATGGTTCAGTCACCCTACAACACGGCCTTTCTGGTAAATCCCACCATATATGCCGAATCCCTTACCCAATTCTGGACAAACGTCACTCTGGTCTCTGAGGAGAATGACACAGAGTCTCTTCAATCGTTTGTCCATGGCCAAAAAGTGGTCATTACTCCAGACACTCTTCGCCAAACCCTTAATCTGGATGATGCCACTTTCCCAACTGGTTATCCAAAGGGCACAACAGATCAATCATTTGCCCACCATGGATACTAGGGTAACCTGAGTGCATCTACCATACTGAAGAAACATTTCCCGGATGCCGAACGTCTCATATTTCATATGGTAAATGTATGCCTTGCCTCCAAGACTTCATCATGGGATCAAATGTCCACAAGGTGGCAATAGGTAATGTACTCCATCCTTGAGCATCAACCTTTAAATTTTTCTGAAATACTATTTTTAGAGCTCAAGGATATGGCCCAAAAACAACTTGCTAACCGTTGGATATTATATCCTCGGTTCATAATGGCCATAATTGAAAACCATCTTCAAGCTGAGGGACTTGTTGGCCTGGGAGTCCCTGTTATGGTTGTACTGCCGGAAGTATACTCCCGGCACAACTCTGACCAATCACTGAAAATGGCTGCCAAGCTGCGAAAACCCACGCAGCTGGAACCCACAGCCACCACCTCCAAATCCAAAGTCCCCACCAAACCCACTAAAAAGAAGACCAAAAAGGCTACTCAGGGAAATGAGTCCCCTGAGGATGCCCCTGCAACACAAACGCAGGCTATATCCATTGGTTATAACCCCCTAGTGGATACAAGGACTTCACCAGCCACAACCGCTTAGGATTCCTCTCAAAAGGAGCCTGCAGCAACCACAGAAGGGGTACCCACAAATCTGGGATCTTCCTCATTTCAGGAGATTGCCATTGAAGAGCACCATTCTCCCCAGGTGCACACTGCTTTTACCCCATCTCCCCATGCAACCGCCCCCAAAGTCCAACCATAATCATTGCAAACGTGCTGACTCAGCTGCATGCCTCTCCTCCTCCCCAACAACCACCACCAAAGGGGAGAACCATAGCTATTGAGGACGAGGGTCACCATGCTTCTGACAACCACAGCACCGGGGTTTACATGTTCTATCTCCTGGTGTGGATATGGAGATTAGAACATCTAGTGAGGCTGCCACCTCTTCTGAATCAGCACATGATCAGAATGAGGCTGGTAACATAGCTAAGACCTCACTAGAGGCAACAGCTGATGAAGGACATAGTGTTGAGGCTGGAAGTCCCTAGTTCCAAGAAAAAGAGGCACATGCTAAAACTAGTTTACACCCAGTGCATGTACATCCTGCTACAAGCAAGAGGTCAGGTGATTCAGCATCTGCTGATGATGACCTGGACTTCTTTTATGATGTTCTGGCCCAGAACACAATTCTTGAGGAAGAAGTCAGTAGACTACAAAGACTACTTGACCAATTCTCTCAAGAAGCAAGTCCATCTGCCACCAACATAAACCCACAGATGGCACCTTCACCTGAAGGTCTCCCACACACTCAGCCACTCAAAACTCCCAAGCCACTAGCTTCTGTTTCTGGCACTGCTTCTCAGGGACAGAACCCCTCTGAGCAAACACAGTTTCTATCTTTCAGCAAACCCTACCTCTCATCACCCCAATGATCACAAACATTGTGATCAAAACCATGGATGAGAGGCTTCCCTCAATCATACAACCCCTGGTGGAGGAGATTGTGAGCACAAGGCTTTCTGCTACTCAAACCCTTGAACCAATGCAACCAAAAAGGGGGAGAGTCAGTCGGTGAAAGCAAAGAGGAAGAGCAAACCGAAAGAAAAGGAAACTGAGAAGGAAGAGGAGTCTGTGAAGGGAACCGAAAATGATCAAGTGGGTGAAAGTCACAAAGACTTTCATGTCACATATAAGAAGAGGAAGGGTGAAGGAAGAGAGAGAACTCCAACTCGATGAGATGATCAAAATGGTAGATGCTACACATAGTAAATCAATGGATGCCATTATTGATCAAATGTATAGACAAGGGTTCGATACTGCACAGCTTGACTCAGAGATCAGGAGACTTGAAGTTGAAGAAATTAACTCAAGATGGGCAAGTTATGATGCATTAGAAAGAGAGAGACTAGAGATCATGATCAGATTCATTGCAAAATATCTTGGGAGATCATTGATCGAGATTAAATCATGGACCAGGGACAGTATCTTGGCCATAACCTCCAAGATCTGTTCGTCTGAAGCATACACTAAGGGTTTAGTAGTCGAAGCTTTGAATGAAGCAGGAGCAGGGAGCAGGAATGAGCTAGCCAAACACTCAAAAGCCACACTAACCTCTAAAATGCTAACTCAGCCTGTCAATATTCCCTCTCCAAAACAACCACAACCACAACCCACAAAACCAACTCCCTTACCCTCTAAACCAACAGCCGATGATGCACCCAAGAAGAAGAAGAGAAGGGTGTTGAGGCTAGAAGAAGAAGAAGAAGAGGATGATGATGTGGAAGAAGATAGGCTGCCTCTATCTGCAGTCCTAACATTGCCTAAAGCCAAACCCATGCCCATCACTCCCACCTCACAGATGGAAATTGTGAGAGTAAAGATTGAAGAAGAGCAGCAGCAAAGGCTTCATGACGATGAGATGTTGAAAAGCATCGACAAAACTTATGTTGCTTCTTCATTAATAATTAGTATGAAGAAGGAAGCTCTGAGGTTGTACACCCTTGCCAACACATTTCAATATCAGAAGGAAAAGGTAAGAGTATGGCCTGATCCTAGGGTGGCTCACAGGATTGTAAAGAAAGACATTCCTTCGAGATACAGGGGCCAAGTAAAAAGGATCATAGATGAAGAGATCACAGTGGTCCTTGTAGTATCACCCTGGGAGATTGTAGAAGATTTCAAGAAGGCCTATGAGACTAAACAGCCACCCCAAAAGATGTTAGAGAACAGAGTTATTAAAAAGGGGTTAGTCTACAAGAGGCTTGAGAACTTCAAACAAAATGAGCTCAGTCTATACTTGAAGGGACTCATCCTGATGAGTTTGCATACAGACAAATTACAACAGTTGAGCTCAAAAATGGCAAACAGGCCAAGTACATCTCAGAGCTGTATGGGCGTGAAGGATTGTTTGATGGTGAAACTGAGAACTTGACCATGGAAGAACAAATTATGTTTCTCAGAGCATACACCAGAGAATCCTACAGGCTTATACATGGGAAGTGAGTCTCATGGATGGGGGAACAGCTCAGTGTCCAATTCCCCAATACAGAGCTCCCATCCATACATTGCCAACCAAATCATCAGAGACTCATTCCCAGGCCAGTGCTTATATGGGTCATCTTCTCAACTGATCAAGAAGGAAAAAGACCAACCATTCTGCCAACAATAAGTGGGACCTCAATAAAGTTAAACGTTTTGGTTGCATGGTTCAGGGGGAGTTTGTTGGACCAAAAGAACCAATGAGCCGGATCAGAAAAACCTTTAAGTCCCACAGACGTCACAACAACTACTGAAGACCACAACAACTGAAGACAACAGCTGATTACAAAGTCTGAAGACAAGTGCTGAAGACAAAGTCTGAAGACAAGTGCTGAAGACAAAGTCTGAAGACAAGTGCTGAAGACAAAGTCTGAAGACAAGTGCTGAATACAAAGTCTGAAGACAAGTGCTGAAGACAAAGTCTGAAGACACAAGTGCTGAAGACAAAGTCTGAAGACAAGTGTTGAAGACAAAGTCTGAAGACAAAGTCTGAAGACACAAGTGCTGAAGACCAAAGTATCAGACGTTGTCACAACAGCTGAAGAGGTCTTCTTCAGTAGTTGTGACGGTTTACCTTTAGTAGTTTTATGTTTTATGTTCAGTAGTTTGACACAACAGCTGAAGAATACTTCTTCAGTTGTTGTGCTCATCAGTAGTTTTATATTTTTCAGTAGTTTTGTAAAACGACTGAAGAGCTTGTTCTTCAGTCGTTGTAGCTTCAGTAGTTTCTTATCAGTAGTTTTATATTTTGTACTTAACACTCTGATATGTTCTTAGTAGTTGTGAACATTTCAGTAGTTTGTTAAGAGTTAGTTATTTTGTAAGAGATCTGCCAGTTGTCACTTTCCCGTGATAACAGCAGCGATTGCACTCTATATAAGGAGTGTCAACCTATTGTAATAACCGTATTTGTTCTTAATCCATACGAGTATCAAATTCTTGCTACAATTTGTCTAATTCTTGTTTTTATTCCCCTGCGTTACGCTCTATTACATCAAACTTGTGATCACTAATCCTGACATTTTCTTTGCGCAATAATAAATATAACTTATGTTATAATATATATATATATATATATATATATATATATATATAATATATATATATATTATATATATATATATATATATATATATATATATATAACTTACACAGTTATGGATATAAATTATATAATTATATGCATTTTATGTGTAATTGGAACGTGGACGAAACTACTCATCCACCAAGAAACACGTGTCACACTCTGGTGACTTCGTGCATTTCGTACGAAAATTACACTTTGTATAGTAATCGCCCCTAGGTATATATGATATTTTCAAAGTTTGTAAGGGTATATATACAATTCTTCCTATAATATTTATTTATTTTCTTAGCCGGGCGAAACTAGGCTTGGGTATGATAGTTTCGCTGACAGTGAATTGTCAGCGAAACTATCAACTCTATATATAGAATTTGTTTCTTTCATTGTAATCAATCTTGCAAAACCTAATTCGTCTGATCTTTGTTGCAAGTGTATTTTGTAAACTGGAATTTCACTAAAATATTATTAAGCTTTGTTCTATTTATTATATTGACTTTGATTTGTCTATTTTTGAATATTTTTTAGTCTATTCATCTTCATCAAATGTTTCTATTGTATGTTTGTTAGTGATATTGAACAATTTATTCAATCAATTATACTATGATTCAATCAGATTGGACCAACATATGGTATCATAGCCATTATGCTCTTGATTGTTTAGGGTTTTGCCGGTTGAGTTCAATATCACTAGTTTATCAATTTTGAATCAAATTTGAGTGTATTTGATATGGAATTTGATTGAAATTGGTTAGTTCTTGGCTGAGAAAGCATTAGTAAACATTAAATCTCAAGTTCATTGAGATTTGAGTGATTTTCGATTGATTTCGTGTTGAAAAAGTATTTCACATTCATCTAGCGAAATTACAGTTCTATGAGCAAAAGAGGATGATGAACAGTTGGTATATTATGATTCTGAGCCCGAATACTATGAAGGTGATGAACGACCACTGACATACATGGCTAAGAAGGGTTTTTTGATAGCGATGTGTTTGAGCTAGAAAAGCAGGATTGGTTTGTGAACGAAAAAGAGACTGAAGTGCTGACTCCACTTTTCAAGAATATACAAAGGACAAGTAAGAAAGAGGCAGATAAGAAGATAATAAGTCGAATGTACAACTCGGGGCTGAAAATGTTAATGATCAAAAGGAGAGGTGAAAGGATATCTTATCTACACAAAAGGAAGGTATTTAAGGCCTTTCCAAAGTGGGATCTAAGGAGGATGGCTGAGATACCCTTGATAGACTCCCATCTTAGTGAGCGAGACAAAATTCTAGAGGAGGAGATCAAATAAGAACAAAAAGATAATTTTGAGTCCTTTGGTTATATGAAGGCAGAGAGGAGGAGGTCCAAAAAGGACAAGGATCGGGAGACAGGTAAAGGGTGAATTATGGTGAGGGTTAAGCCCCCAAAGACTGACTAGAGTAAGACTGCCTGATCCCCTCCCCTAAAGGCTTGAGAAGTTTGAAAAATAGTTTTATGATAACAACATGGGGGAACGGTGATTCAGATAAAGGATGGAGCCGAACTAAAACTTTTTGATCCCATGGAAGTATTTTCATTTTATGATGAGGATCTAGTAGTGTATTTTGAAAACCACATTAAGGTTGGGGTTGGGGTAGAAACAAAGAAAGAGGCAAGGTTGTTCATAGAAGTTGCCAACAAACCCCAAGGGGTTAGGGCTGAAGTTAGAGAGTTGGCTGAAAGAATTCGAGAGGTGGATGAAGTGAGGATGGATGTATAGGATTCAACTAGACAAATTGAAAGAGCTAGTGCACATGATGAAGAGGTGAGTACAGCAGGAGCCAAAGCTGAAGGCAGATCAAAGGACGGAGAAGATTCAGGAGCTGGTGCGCGGAACGAAGATGATCCAGTCGATGAGGTCCAACCTAGGGGGAGTATTGAAGATCAAGATTAGGTTGGACTCAGCTATATTAGTATTTTCTATGTTTAATTGTAATAGGTTAAATGTTATATTACTTTTGTAAGTGTTTTAGTTATTTGAGTTTTGCTACCCAGCGAAACTATAGTTTCACTCAGCTATCTGTTTCACCCGACGAAATTGTGTTTCTCAACCGGGCAAAATTTGACTTGGGTACTGTTAGCGAAACTATCAACTCTATATATAGAATTTGCTTTTTTCATTGTAATCAGCCTTGCAAAACCCTAATTCGTTTGATCCTTGTTGCAAGTGTATTTTGTAAGCTGGAATTTCACTAAAATATTATTGAGCTTTGTTCTATTCATTGTATTGGCTTTGATTTGTCTACTTTTGAATATTTTTGGTCTATTTATCTTCATCAAATGTTTCTACTATATGTTTGTTAGTGATACTGAACGATTCATTCAATCAATTGTACTATGATTCGATCAGATTGGACCAACAAAATTTAAGCACTATCCTTCTTTCATGTGCATTCAACAATCTCTTATTTCATATCCGAATACCTACTATATTCGTTCGTTCTATGGAATTATCTGAATGATTTTGATTGGGTCAACTTGGTTAGAGGTATAGGGGTTTGATAAACAAATGGGATCCATGGAGGTTTGAGAAAATCCAGTCCATCAAGACCAGGCACTCATCGATCATGGTTGGCAAAATCAAAGGGCCTAAGATCTCATAACTAAAGCCAATATTTATGCCCCTCAAGACCAAAATAAAAAGAAAGCACTTTAGGATCATCTATCGTTGATGAAAGAAAGCTTCGCTAGTTTATGGATTCTACTCGAAGACTTCAATGAAGTTAGGTATCCTTCTGTAGGTTTAAACTATGATTTTAACCCTTACGGGGCTAATACCTTTCAATAACTTCATATATGATGTCAATCTTGTCGAGTTTAATATGGGGTGTAAGTATATTTACTTGATTGAAAATGGGCTTAGAGCAAGTAAAATAGATCGGGTGTTGGTTTGTAACGTTTTCAGTGATGCCAACTTTTAATTTCATATATGATGTCGATCTTGCCAAGCATAATAGACTCTTAGAGATTATAAAAATGGTAATTAGATGCGAGCTGTTCTTAAAGGGAATGCTAATATGGATGTGTTATTAGCAAGAACCCTAATTCCAACACACATTCGACCCTGATCCCTCTACCCTCCCTCTTAGTCAAAATGTAAGCATCATAATGAAACCCCCGCCCCACCACCGTTGTATTAAAAGGGTTATCAAAGGAGACGAAAGAGCAAACAGAGAAGGTCGACATTGGTTTCATGGCATGATATGGCCAAACTCAAAAATCACATAGAAAAAGGTGATTGATCTGTTGGTGACTCACTTAACATAATATCCCATGCACAACTTAGTAATACCTAGTGCATAAAAAGCATGTTATTTACTATTTATTGTCATGTTTTTGTAAATATATATAATTATAAATATATAATATAATATTAAACATGATATTTTCCTAACATTCAAATCTAATTACATATATCATGAAATGAGTTTAAACTTATCCATATCTACAATCTGAAGGTTAGCCAAATTTAACTGATGGTGTTTATTATCATTTGACTTGTTTCTTCCCATTGATCAAGACATCGATCTAATTGAATATTTGTAAATGATTCAAGCTTAATTGTTAACTGTGATTTGTAACTTTAACTCCATTTTAATTTAAGTGTGTTATATTGTCGAGTTCAAGATCATTTAAATATCAAGGTTGCTTACGAGAATTAAGCCGGGTTGACTTATATTGTGAAATTGCCGAGTTTGGTTTATAAATGATCCAAGTCGAGTTAGCTTAATTGGTAAACTAAGTCCTTTTCAAGTGAGTTTTTTTTATCGACTTCAAGTCATGAGTTATTTAAACATCTATAGACTTTAGTATTGGTAAGTAGATAGTATTTAGTATTGGGAAGAAATATAGAAAATTAATTAATAATTATACGAAGTGACAAGCAATGGTGAAGCTTCTTTGGGGCCGGGGGTCTCTATTTTTGTTAGTGTTTATTTTTTGCTCGGTAATGTATTCCGATAGTGAAAATTTTTTAATAAATACAGAATCCCCCCCCCTGCTATAAACTAGTTTTTTTCACCCGATCCCCCCTAAGTTTTTATGCAAACTCTGCCACTGGTGACAAGTAGATTAACTAAGACCGTAGACTACTCACATACAATTATATGTAGATATCTATAGTCTATACTACTATAATAAACATTAAAGGAAAACAATATAAAAAATCTACCCATATTTTAAGACATCCATACTAAGAGTTTCATGCTAAATCTTCTTCCTCCCGTATTTGCTTCCATCTATACTCCTAAAACAAGCTTTAAAGCATTAGGTACAATCTATATTAAGCCTCTCTTTGGCGGAGGTGGCGGTGGGGGCTTGGTTTCAATAACATTGGTTCATCCACATTGGCTAATACGGATGACTGTGTATTTGCCCGCATTGACTTGGATTTCATCAGCATCAATCTTGACTCATCTGCATTGAGCCTTGTCTTCTCATCTGATTTGCTTCGCTTGTGTGAAGTATTAAAAACCGAAACAAGTGTTCTTTCGAATCTTAACATTTTTCTTCCGAAGCTTGGGTGATATCTTCCGAATGTTAAGTTTGCTTCGGAAAGGATTTAAGATTTACTTTGGATATCTTTCGAAGGGAATTTTCCAAAGGGTTATTTCTATTAGGAAGATATAGTATAGGGTCCTTAGTGTAAATTCTCAATATTTTGTTAAGTGTGTCTGTTATAGTTAGTTAAACACTATAAATAGGGACCTAACGTAATCGGTGAGAGAGACCAAAAAAATCATCTGTAAATTCTTGATAGTATTCTTTCTTGTATCATCTTTGTATTATTGAAATTCCGCATTCTTCTTCTCGATTGGTTTTACAACAATTGGAATCAGAGCACGGAATTTCAACAATAAAAAAATGATACAAGAAAGAATACTATCAAGAATTATAGTATGCATTTTGGAGACCTAATGTAATCAGGAGACCAGAACAGAGGTTCTCAAAAGGTAAGGGTCAAGCTAGATCAAGATCAAGAACCAAACGAAGGTGTTATGTATGCAATTCGGAAAAACATCTCAAGAAAGACTGTTCGGAGAGGAGGAAGAAGGGAAACGAATCAAGTTCTGTAAAAGGGCAAACTAGCCATGTATCCGAAGGATCTGTTGATGGCTATGATAGCTTTGATGTTCTGAATGTGTCTTGTGATGAAGACATGAGTGAATGGACACTTGATTCAAGATGTTCTTTTCATATGACTCCTATCAAAGAGTTCTTTAAGGAGTTGAAGATGGAAGATCTTGGTGAAGTTAGGGATGATCGGCCTTATAAAATTTTAGGGTCAGGTACTATCATTTTTAAGCTGCATAATGGCACTGAGATTGATATTAGTTATATTAGGTATATTCCTAGTTTGAAAAGGAGTTTGTTATCACTAGGTACTTTTGAGAAAGGAGGCTATTATATTAGGTTAAAAGAGGTAAGGCTAGAATTGTTAGGGTTCTTTGGTATTGTTAACCGGTAGTAAAGGGATCGCTAGTGCCTGGAAGTGCATGTATGGCACTTACTAAGAATGATAACTCTTTGGTGTGGCATAAGAGTTTTGGTCATCTTAATGTACACGGTCTTATTGAGTGATGAAAACAAGGCATCATTAGTTAGTTTAAAATGAATGATGTAGGTTTTTGTGAGACATGTGTTTTGGGTAAAAGTAAGAGAGTTCAGTTCAAGACTGGTAAGCACATATCTACAAATGTGTTAGACTATGTACATTCTGACCTACGGGGGTCTACGAGAACTAGTACCCTAGGTGGAGCTAGTTATTTCCAGTCTATTATAGATGATAACTCACGGAAAGTTTGGTTTATGTTCTTAAGCATAAGAATGGAGCTTTTAGAAATTTGTGGAGTGGAAGACTCTAGTAGAAACTCAAAGTAAGAGGAAGGTAAAGAAGTTAAGAACTGATAATGGTCTGGAATTCTGTAATAGTGAGTTCAATGAATTTTGTAGAACTCATGGGATAGCTCGGCATCTTACTATACCTGGTACTCCCTGACAAAATGGGTTGACTGAGAGGATGAACAGGACTTTGTTGGAAAGGCTTAGATGCATGATGATTGATGTTGGATTTCCAAAAGGTTTCTAGGGTGAATTAGTTACATTTGCAGCTTATCTGATTAACAGATCTCCATCTAGAGCTTTGGGTATGAAGACTCTTATGGAGATGTGGACAGGAGTTAATCCTGATTGTAGTCATTTAAGGGTGATTAGGTCAGTGATATACTTTCATGTTAGTCAGGATAAACTTGATGCAAGAGCTCAAAAGGGTGTTCTTTTGGGGTATCCTGAAGGTGTAAAGGGATATAGAATATGGAGGTTAGAAGGAGAAGGACCTCAGGAATTGTAAACAGAGATGTAGAGTTCCAAGAAGGCTTATTATATAAGGATGTGGTAGGTATTGACATCATGTCTTAGTCTCCGGAGAAAGTTAAGATTGAGGTGGAGTATGAGGATGATTTAGATAGGGTTGCTGGGTCAAGTAGTGATACTGAAGGTGAAATGAATTATGAGCCTCATATTACACATAACATTGCAAAAGACAGACCTAGAAGAAAGGTTATAGCTCCTATCATATACATGTAGGATCATGATGTGTTAGATATTGCCTTCTAGCCACTAAGGAGGATAGTATCTATGAGCCATTGAATTTTGAATATTGATGAGGCTATGTCATCAGATGAGAGTGATAGGTACTATGATGTTATGGTTGAGGAGATTAATTCCCTGGAAAATAATGAAACATGGGAATTGGTTGATAAGCCAGTAGATCAGAAGTTGGTAGCTTGTAAGTGGTTGTATAAAGTCAAGGATGGTGTTCCTGGTACTAAGGGTCCTAGGTTCAAAGCTCGGTTGGTAGCTAAGGGATTTACTCAGAGGGAAGGTATTGACTATAATGAGATCTTTTCACAAGTGGTGAAGCATACTCCTATTCTTATATTTCATCTATCACAGTTGCTCTTGATCTAGAGTTAGAACAACTAGATGTTAAGACAGCTTTCTTACATGGGTTCTTGGATGAAAAGATATATATGAACAACCTATGGGTTTTGAGGTTAGAGGCAAAAAGGATAAAGTGTGTTTGTTAAAGAGGTCTTTGTATGGCCTAAAGCAGTCACCAAGGCAGTGGTACAAGAGGTTTGATGAGTTTGTAGTGACTCATGGTTTCACTAGGAGTGACTATGATAGTTGTGTTTGTCATAGGAGGGATTCTAGTGGGGATGATCTGTATTTGTTGTTGTATGTAGATGATATGCTGATAGCATGCAAGATGCAAGGTGAAATTGAAGCTACAAAGAAGTTGCTCATGATAGAGTTTATATGAAGGAACTAGGTAATGCTCGGAAGATTTTGGGAATGGAGATTATCAGGGTTAGGAGTTCTAGACAGTTGAAGTTGTCACAGACTTCTTATGCAAATAAAGTCTTGAAACTTTATGGTATGCATGAGTGCAAGGTTGTTAAACTATTGGGGCTTATTTCAAGTTGTCCATGGAAGGCAGTCCTTGTACTAAAGATGATTGATATATATGGAAAAGGTTCCATATGCAAATGTAGTAGGAAGTCTTATGTATCTGATGGTATGCACCAGGCCTGATTTGGCTTATGTTGTGAGCTTGGTTTGCAGGTTTATTTCATTACCTGGGAAGGTTCATTGGGATGTTGTTAAATGGATTCTTAGATATCTTCAATATACTAAAGATTGGGGGTCTTTGGTTTGAAGGAAGGTGATGATCAAGATAGAGTTGAAGGGTATGTTAATTCTGACTTTGCAAAAGATCTTGATAAGAGAAGATCTATTACAGGGTATGTATTTCCAGTGATGGGTAACTTGGTGAGTTGGAAAGCTTAGTTGTAGTATGTGGTGGCATTATCTACAACATAGGCTGAGTACATAGCTTTGACTGAGGGAGTCAAGGAAGCTATATGGTTGCATGGTTTTGTTTCTGAGTTGGGAATCAAAGTTGTAGACTCAGTGGTGTACTGTGATAACTAGGGTACAGTCCAATTGTCAAATAATAGCATGTTTCATGTGAGAACAAAGCACATTAATGTGAAATTACACTTCATAAGGGATGTAGTGAATGTTGGGAAGGTGAAAGTGGAAAGTGTGTCTACTGTGGAGAATCCAGTGGATGTGTTTACAAAGTCTCTACCTGGAGTGAAATTCAAGTTTTGCTTGGATGCATTAGGAGTTGGTTAAAATCTTATTTTGGATTTTAAGGTGAAGATTGTGAAGTATTAAAAGTCAAAACAAGTGTTCTTTCGAAGCTTAACATCTTTCTTCCGAAGCTTGGGTAATATCTTCCAAAGGTTAAGTTTGCTTCAGAATGGATTTAAGATTTACTTTGGATATCTTCTGAAGGGTTATTTTTGTTCGGAAGATATAATGTATGGTCCTTAGTGTAAATTTTCAATATTTGTTAAATGTGTCTGTTATAGTTAGTTAAACACTATAAATAGGGACCTAATGTAATCGGTGAGAGAGACTGAAAAAATCATCTATAAATTCTTGTTCACATAATTCTTGATAGTATTCTTTCTTGTATTATCTTTGTATTGTTGAAATTTCGTGTTCTTATTCTCAATTGGTTTTACAACAGCTTGCATTCACCGGTATATATGACTTCCGTATTGGCTTGACACTTGGGAAAATTAGCAAAACGGAGTAGCTAACCTCATCTCTTGAACCGTCATGCATAATCTTTTTAGGGTCCAACACACTTATCTAATTCTAGTACTAAACTATAACATATCATATGCCAAGATTTGAATATTAATTTCTCCTCAAGGGTCAAGAGCATTTACCACCCAGCCACAACCGATGAACGGAAAATAACTAATAATATCGAATTATATGTTTGTCATTAATTAAAACCAATTTACAACTTGCATCAGATGTTTAACAAAACCTATGTGGCATCAGAATGATTAAAAAAGCTAGATACTCTTTTGGAATAGATACTTTTAGCTTTTTGATTGATAATTTTCCTATAAGTAATACAAAAAGTAACTTGTACACGTCTGTTGGCCTTTATTTATTTATTTTCATCCCTAGATATTTGATTAAGAGTAAACAAACCATTATTTAATCATTTCAGTCACCAAGTCGGCTGTTTTTTTAACATATTTCAACAAGTTTTAATAAATAAATAAATAAATAAAATGATGTTCACTCCCCATTTTTAAGTTGCCAATTAATAAAGAACAGCATAAAATATGATAAGTCCCTTGACCTATGTTCCAATATTATGTATAGTATAGAGTATACAATCAACTTGTACCCAACTCCACACCAATCAAATTAATACATATAACAATATCGGAAAAACTTTTTAGTTTATCTGTAACTAGAATTTCACGGAGATACATTAAAACTTTTTTTTATCCCAGTTATAACACAAATTAGAAGTTATAAGTGTACATTTCATAGACTTATTCGAACCAAAACAAATCGAATGACATGACATAAAGAGTTGAAATGAAGTTTTTATTTGTGCTTTCTTAAAAAATATTAGCTTGATAAAAGTTGATCATTTGTTGGTTGGTTACAAGCAAACGTACCTAATTATCATACAAAGATATGTTTTGAAATATTTAGTGTCATAATACTTTTATCAGGGGCAGATAGAAGCTTTGGGACACAGTAAATGTTTTCTTATATATAGCACATTTACAATCAAAATCCAAGTGAACCTTTAAGTTTTTTAACAATGGCCTGATAATGATAACACTACTAGAAAATTAGGTAATTTGTTACGCATATTTGGTCGTTCATATGTAGCAAACACCCATTTTCGACGCAATTGCGACGGACATGTTGTGTAACCAAGGAATTCATAAGGTCGGAATACTTGTTTAAAGAGTGCATATGATCAAGATCTAACGTGTTATCCGGAATTCTATCTGACTATCTATATCATGAAAAAGTTAATTTCTCAAACATTGAAAAGAAGTAATTTGCGATGTATACAATGGTTACTGAATTTGTTTATGGTATGAAATCTAATTTTGAAAAGTTTGTAAATTAAGTTTGATCGTGTTGAATTTAGAAGATGGTAAAATAAGAAGCACTTGTTCTTAACAATGCAGATGTGGTATGCTCTAATTACACTTGCCCTGATGATTAATAATACACTTAGAATGTGATTAATTACGTAGTTATCCATTAGTTAAACAACCATAGAGTTAAGAGCCACTTGTTCCATTGATAAAATTGTATATTTGTATCTATTTCATTTGTTTATCTAGAGAATATACTAAGGTTGGGACGCGGCGTTTAGACGTTTAGTTGTGTCTTGTGGAAGATGGGAATAGGCAAAATAATATTAGTTTTAACATTGTATAATATGTCAAGTCCTAAAAACAAATGTACCACTTGCAATAGATATTTATCCGAACCTTTTTGCATCATCAGATTGATTAAGAAAGCTATGATCTTTTATGTAACTTTTTCTTTTAGATTGATGACTCGACAAAGCAAAAAAATTAATATTAATATTAATATTAATATTAATATAGTATTTATATAACATTTATGTCTCTACAACTATAAGTATAATATTAATATAAGCTGTGAGATACAACCTGTCACATCCCGACGGAAGCGTGTGATGATTATTTGGATGTGACTCGTTTGTATAGAACTCATTGATTAACAGAGCTTATCAGATAGCATAGCGGAACAAATATACATAACTTAATTCATAAGATAATATTAAAGTTAGGATTACATCAATCATAACAGTCAAAATTTGATCTAATATAATCCTATTACAAACATATTATCTAGTTGCTACATCTTTTAGTAACGATGTAAGTGCGCGTCCACCGATATGTTGAGATCATACATGTTAACAGTTAGATTAACACAGACGTTTCCCATGATTTCTCCCAGTCATTGTAAACATCAAAAGAAAACATAATGTGTTACTCATGGTAATTTTCTGAAAAAGCATACTCAATATAGTCAACATAAAGTTGGTGAGTTCATAGGTTTATTTTAAACAAAATATTATTGATGCATCATATACAACCAAACATTACTTAATAATCAGATCATCCATACTGTCATAACATAATTCATAAATCAGATAATATAACATCACAACACTCATCCTGTTGGTGCAGGAAATTATTTCCTAAGTAGCGCTACCTATATTATCCAACGGTCCCACATCCGAATTAATGGTTGTAACATATATGACAGTACAACTCAAAATTTGCATCAATCATAAAAATCAATAGTATGTTTTTTCCCCCAAAAGTTTATAAAAATCAAAATAGGGCTATGAATCTCACATTTATTCCAAGGAATCACCTATAAACAAAATATTCATAGTTTAGGAAACATAAATATTTTCTTAAAATTTTCAGCACTTCATATATATCATAAAATTATTATAATAAATAGGTAATAAAATCAAGCATAACATGCTCATATTTCATATTTTATTTAATTATAGTTTATTTTCTATAAATTTTGGTATATTATAATAAATTATTAAAAATACCTTTGGGTTTCAAAAATTCTCAAACTGGATCAAAATATTTGGCACAATGTTTTTAAACTCTCAAATTTTTCCCAACTCTTAAGTCATAGCAGAGCCAAATTTTATGATTTTTATTCTTTTACTAATATTTAGTAAAAATATCAGAGTACGTCTAAATATTCTTATTTTCATACAGGCTGTTCTATTCAAACTCTTAGATTTTCTGTAATTTTCGCATAATTTTTCTCAAAGTCAAAGTATTTTTCCCAATTTTCATATGGCAGAAACTTTCAAAATTCATAAATCATTCATAACTTCGAATTCGGTCACGAAACTTTTTCTGTAAATCTCACAAATCATAAAAGTCAACATATAATTTTCTCAACTACTTTCTAGGTTCATTTCTTCCGGCATAAATTTTTCTTTCAAATATTTAAATAATTAATATAAATTATTTTACCTATAGAAATAGCATCAAAATTTACAGAACTATACTTCTTAATATGATAAACATATTTTCAATATTTTTTCTCACAATCATAGTCAGTTACATAATAAACTGAATTTAACAAGTTGCACATAGAATTTTTAACCCTTAATTGATAATTTCTTTTATATACCTCTTGATTATCAATATTCATCTATTTTCTTTAGGTTATAAAATTTTTCTTACTTCTGTTCAAAAATAAAGTTAGTATATTTACAAGATTCATGAAGATCTTTGAATGTTAAATCATAAGGGTTAGTCATATGTGTTTATTTAAACACATACATAGCCTTTGTAAACTTAATTAGTTATGTTTTAAGGAGTGAAACCTTGATTTTAACAGAAGGGGAGGGTAATGATAGTTGATGGTGGCTTCTTCTTTGGTTCTCCAACTTGTGTGGGTGTCTTGAGCTTCCAAGGTTTCGATTTCCCTTGAACCGGTTTAAGAGATGTTGAGTATTCAAGTTGCGGTTAGTATGTGTTTGATAGAAGGAACCGTGAGTGTAGACGGGGTGGGAGATGGTGGTGATATACAGGTTATGTGAGATGTTTGTGAGTTGAGGAACGGAGGTGGAGATGGTTGTGTTGTTCGGTTATGATGGTGGTGACCGAGAGTATTTGTGGTTTGGATGGTATGTGTGTGGTTTGTGCAATGGCCGAGAGGTGGTCTTAATGCCACTAATCATGAAGCCTCTATTAGCTCGGATGAGTAAGCTAGTCTTAGGTCCAATATGTGTCATACAAAGAAGCAAGTGTGGTGTCTAGGTGTCGAACAAAGGAGCCAAGGAGTCATCATGCAATCATTACAATATTAACCAATGTTTTAAATAATTAATCGTAGTTTAGGGTGCTAATGAACCGTGACCTAATCCTAAATGGTGCTTAGATTTGAGATTTGGGTGTACAAAGTTTACTTAGTTTTGTTTTGATGTAAGTTTCTTTGATGTTAACTTGTATTGGGGTGTTTGTTTGGGTTTTGTTTTTGTATCATTTGGTAAATAATTTGATGTTACTAAGTTGTAACACTAGATCATATTGTGTTTGATATCCATAACTTAAGAATATGGATACATGCATACGTAAAAAGTTGTGCATGCATCCAACTATGCATACGTGCAACATATATGTACAAATAAACACATAATATATATAGGGTTAGTCAAATAATTATTAATATGTAGAAGAATTTTATTTATATGTTAATTTTATCTAACCTTATTTTTAGGGCCGTCACATATTAACTGAAGTGAGTTTGAACTTCTTCTTATTCATAATTTAACGGTTAACCAAATTTATTTTATGATATTTAGTTGTTTCTTCCCTCGAACAAGGCATTGATATAAGTCAACTTTTTTCAAAAAACAAAGCTTAATTTGAACTTTTAATTCAATTTTAGTTTCAGTATGTCTAGATATTGTTGAGTTCGAGATCATCTAAATACAGACTTGTTCATGATCAAACTGAGCTGAGCTAAGCCGACTTAGTTTGTAAACGAAAACAAGCCAACTCAAGTTGCTTAGTTGATAACCGGGTCATTTTCGAGCTAGCTTTAAGCCATTAGTTATTTGAACATCTATACATTAATTACTATCGGTATAATTAGCACTATGCTAAAATTAGGACATTAATCAAAATATATATAAGTATTAGTGATACTATTAGTAGACTGACTAAAAACATCAACTACTAACAAATGATAATAAGTTGTGTGGTATAACAATATAATAATTCAAGTCGAGCGAAGTTGGTTTGGTGGAAAAACGATCCAACACTACTAGAATATTGAGCTATCACTAACATGCAAACAACAATGACCCTTGTAATAAAAAATAAAATATCATATGATAAATATTTCTAACAAAAATATTTATTTTTTTGCCAAATTGCCCTAGATATTTTGCCCCTGCATGATAAAGGAGGAAGGATTCATATAATTTACCTATATATTAAATTTGCAACGTGAATGAATAGTTTTGTTTGTGATGTTTTTGTTTTCTACCATAGTAGTTTGAGTGGTTTGCACTTTACACCCTCTTGGTTTGGGGGTTGTGGCTAACATGTGGCTTAGATAGAATTGTATATTGCCACTAGCCAGCTTCTTCCGAAAGACACGTGTGGAAGGTGTTGGACGCGTGTTTGGTTTAGGTTGCCTTTTGCCCCTCTTTACCTATACTCACGTTGTTCTCTATTCTTCTTCTACGTCCTTTAATCACAAGATGAACAATTATAATTTGTAGGATCGTTGAAGGGGGTCAGTTACAATACAAACACAAAGAAGAGATTAACTAAACTTTAACCAAACAGTAAACTGGATTAACCAAGGTAAGACACTAAGAACACAAGTAATGTAAGAGACAGAACACAAAGAACACAACTATATGGTTTTCAAGAGTGCATTATATTGCTTTCTCTATGTTCTATTACAAGTGTTACAAAGCGTAATTCAAAGATACAAGAACATGAGATACTTATACTACATCCTACAGTCGGCTATACTTTGAAAGCCAGCTGGATACAATCGACTATACACAAACAAAATCAATTGTAGAGTCAAAAGGCAGATTGCCTTTTGACTAGTGACTATGACATGCCATAGCTCACATCCTTATCCATTACAAAAAGGATAAAGTACATAAAGTAGAAAGTTACAGACTCAAAACCTCAATGTACAGTTACCAAAAGCATGGACCTTTTCACCAACTCATGTAAGTTAGTGACCTTAGAGAGGTGCAGCGGAAAGGTGTCCAGCTTTATGGAAAAGTACATCAGATAAAGCATGTATTAAAAGTCTTCAGAAGAAATCTGTCTTCATGAGTTGAAGTTCGGAAGACATTGGTCTTGGCTTCGGAAGATTTCACAGTTAAAGTATTTTCTGTTGCATGTGTAAAACTTCCTAAGCATTCTTCTTCAATGCACTTGTGCAGTATGCAGGATAGACATTGGATGTTTAGGTTGTATCAGCCTCTTCATTAATCTCTACAAACTCCCCCTAGGCTGATGCTACCAAAACATTTAGTAGACTTCAGATGTCAACAGTCCTCGTTAGGATGATCACTAATCCTTTCTTCATAAGGTGATCAGGATCCTTCAGACTATCAAAGTGTCTTCTCATATCAAAGAGGTCATGTAAAGGCAACTGAAACATATCTTTCCATGTGTAAATGTCTTCAGTGCCTTGATCTCTAATGACATGCCATCTTTCTGGATTTGTGGTGTATGTCCAAGACAAGATGGGTCTTCCTGATGCTAGAGGAGTTGTTTGAATGGAGTTGATGTAGCATCCTCTGGCTGCACAACCTCAAGATGTTCTAACTCATCCTGGGGTTTAGAAGAGGGTGCAGTCTTCTTCTTCTTTGGCTTTGGTTTAGAAGCCATCCTCTTCTTTCTCTTAACATGTTTTAACTAAGAAGACTGGCCTGCAGTACCAGATTGATCTTCACTGTCTTTCTCAGTTGGGACTTCCTCTCTCTCAGGCTTAGAAGGAGAGGGAGGTTGACCCTGCTGTGGATCAGAAGAAGAAGCTTGCTGAGTTTCAGCAGGAGGTCCAGGTTGTGTTGTCTCTGGTTGTTCAACCTTAACCTCCACTTCAGGTGGGGCTTGACTTGGAGTGGAGTGTAAGTCAATAAGCTCTCCACATTTGATCTTCTGCTTGATCACCTAATATGCTCATCCATAGTGGATAGAGACATGGGGCCAAGTCTCCTTCCGGAGAATCCATATAGCTTCAAGAAGCTCATCATCCTCTGCCTATCAGCAGACTTCTTCATGCTCTTTTGGATGATAGCTCTTGATTTTGCATCTTCTTCCCTTAGCTTCTTCTTAGTTGTCTTTCTGTCTTAATTATCTCAAGTTCAAGCTATTTTAAGTACTCAAACTCAACATAATCATAGGACAAGGGAAGGAGTGCATCTGCCTGATAGAAGCATGTGGCACTTAGGTAGTTGATCATCTTGATCCTCTCTTCTTCTTGTCTACCTGAGGTTCTTGTTGAACCACTTCTTCTTGTGCAGGACTTTCCTGAACTGGGGAGAGGGTAGGCATATTCTTGTACAGTCTTTTTCTTCTTCTCTCTTCTTTGACTTGTACTAGAAGCTCTGCATCTTTTGCCTCTTTCTTCTCCTTTGACCTTTCCAGATCAACCAGTTCATTCAACTCTTCTAAGGGGAGAGAGATGACACTGTCTATGTCATAGTTCTTTGTCTAAAGGTAATTTATCTTGATTTCCCTTAACTATCATTCTGAGTATTTGGTCTGGGGGCAGCCCTGATAGCAGACTCCATGAGTCTTGAAGACTCAGCAGAGGAACTTTCTCCCCTCAGCCTCCTTTTCCTCTCTCTCTCCTCCTCCTCAATCTCCTCAGATGTCATTTTTCTTTTCCTTTGTCACTCATAGACCTTTGTGACTCAGGGTGGAGAGAGCTTTGGCCTTCATTGCTTGTTGCAGCATCTAAGCTCTGGCCAGAGAGAGGTTGAGAAGCACCATCACCAGCAGGTGTCTCAATAGGAGTGTGGATCTATGCAGCAGTTGATGATGATGAGACAGGGGTCTCAAGTTCTGCCACTAGGCCTTCGGTCAAGGTTTCCCCTATGAAACTAATCTTAGGGTCTGCCTCAACATCCAGTTGACCGATGGCATTGCCTGATTGCCTAAGTCTCCTTCTTATGCTGGATTCTGCAGTGATCCTGTCTTGGATTCTTTGAGCCAGTCTGTCAGCTTGTCTTGATTTGCTTGGGTTGACAAGTGGCATGTTGACTAAATCCAGACCTTCATAGTAGTTCAAAGTCTGAAAATTGAAGACTTCTTGTTGTCCTTGAACTCTAAGGATGATTAGGGCTTTCCTGATGTTGTCATACCTCCACCCAATGATGTGATTGAAAGATGGTGAAGATGACATAGCCCATGGTATCCCATCCTCAAACAGACTCTGTATGAAGGAGTCAGTGTAGTCCACATCAATGTGAACTTGAGGAGGTTGCTGAGAATGCACAATTATAAGTGAGGATGGTGAGTCCTCAATGTCCACTCTCTCTGAAGAACTCCCAGGTTCTGTGGTTGTAATAACTTTCTCCCCCTTTTTAGTAGCATCACCCACTTGCATAGGTGAGCTGGAAGATAGGTCAATCATATCCACAGGTTCGTGTGTTCCTGTTTGAGCTCTTCTTAAGGGTCTCCCAACTAGTTTTTCCTTAAGATATGAAATCTCAAGTTGCTGGTCATTGATCCTGTTGTGTAAGGTAATCACTTGAGATTCAAGGTGACTGACCTTTGAGACTAAGTAAGTGCATGTTTTAGTCAGTTTGTGCACCTTTAGTCTCAGATTCCCCTCATCTTCATCAGAAGACTCATTTGGGATGAGATGATTTAACCAAAGTCCTCTCTCTCACCACCAGCTTCAGGTTCTTGGCTGCTGGTTTTCCTCTGCTCACTGGCAATCTCAGTTGAGATTTTAGTGGGCTGAGTTTTCATGGTTGAGGTCTTAATGATGTAATCACTTTTAGAAGTGAGAGCCTCTTCCATATGGACATCCTGAACAGGTTCAGAAGTGTCCACCTCAGTTGTAGGTGACTGATGTGGGTTAGATACAGGAGACCTAGGAGCATTCATCTCTCTTTGAGTAGGAGTAAAGAAGAGAGACTCATTATACTCACTGAAACCTAGATCTTCATCAGTATAGAAGTCAAGGTAGGGAATTGGTTGGTTGAGATCTATAGGTGGGGATTGTAACTGTCCCCTGAAGGTTGATCACTTGAGTGTTGAGACTCAGAGTGATGGCTTAAGATAGTTGGGCTAATGGGCTCATCAGGCTGAGCATGAGGAACCTCAGCACTGATTCTTGAAGAGATGGGAGTGGTCTGCTCCTCAGGAGAAGTGGGAGCTCCAATGTCCACTTCTTCCTGTATAGGTGAGTATATGGGGGCCTCCACAGACTGAATAGTCTAAGCAGGGGTTCGTTTGTATTTTCTTTGGTAAGTGATGGTGATTTGAGGCTGTGTGGGTGGTTGGGAGGTAGCAGGTGCGGGCTCAACACTAGCTTGTGCTGCTAGGTTGTCACCTTGAGCAATGAGCTCTAATAATTTTTGGGACAAGGGTTGTTTCTACCCCAGAGAAGCCAACAGTGGGCTTTCTCAGTATTTGAAAGATGTTGGGCTTCATCTGTCCCAATTCAAGAATGTTACCTGTTTCCCTCAACTGTGAGCCCAGTTCATAGTTAAGAATGTACTAGACATATCTAGAAAACATGTAATACTCTAAGGAGTCTGAATTAGCAAGTAAATTGGTATAAACAAACTGAGAATACCTAAATTTGACCCCGTGAACCATTCCATGGATTATGAAGGAGAGATCCTCAGGAATCTGGTCCCATCCACCATGCTTGTTTGATAAGTTGTGGATGACCATATGAAGCAGGAATCTCCATTGGGATGAGACCTTCCCTTTCCTAAAGGTCTTTACAGAGAAATCTCCCTCATATCTCATCTGCTCAAAGGAATGATTAACAACTTCCTTTGGGAAGAACACCTCACTTCATCATCATCCAGCTGAAGATGCATTTTGATGATGGCGGAGTGATGAAGACTGTTCTCCCCTGCACTGTGGCAGACAGTGCCTTCTCCGCATCCATAACAACCTCTTGGCAGGTTTTCCAAAATTCTAGTAGATGATCCTCGTAGAGTGGAGGATCAATGGTTAGGGAGGTGAAGTAGTTAGACAAAATAGTTTACTTTTGCTCAAAAAGTAGTTTTCTTGGAAGTCAAAAAGCTTCCGAAGGTTTATTATCTTCGGAAGTTTTGATTAAAAAGCTTTTGAAGCTAAAATAACTTCGGAAGAATTTCCTGAGAGTTTTAAGAATTTTGCTTCGGAAGAGAAATTAAAACTTGAGTGCTTTGTATATAAAACAACAAAGCTTCCGAGAGTTAATTTTGCTTAGGAAGTAAATGGTCCTTGAAAATAAGTAAATGTCTGAGACAAGTATTAAGCTTCGGAAGATAGATCTGAAAGCTCTTCCAAAGGTAAATTTCTTAGACAGTTATTTATTTTGAAGGCATGATTTGCTTCCGAAGTTAAAAGAATAACTTCCAAAGTATAAGAAATTCTCAAAAATCTAAGGGAAGTCTTCAAAACAAAATTTTTATCCAAAGAAAACATGAGCTTATGAAAGTGATGAACTAGACAACTTAGGACACACATATTTTAAGAAATAATAAGAATTAGTTTTAAGAAAAGCTTACTCAAAGTTGATCATCCAATAGCTGATATTGGATATTTAAATATCTGTTCATCAAAAGCCTTTGTAAACAGATCAGCATATTGTTCATCTGTGTGAACTTTGACTAGTTTAATTAATCCATTTTCGTAGTTATCTCTTATTAAATGATACCTGATATTGATGTGCTTTGTCCTTGAGTGCTGCACAGGGTCTCTGTGATTGAGATAGCACTATTGTTGTCTATGTGAATGGTAGTCTCCTTGAAGTTTAACCCATAGTCCAGCATCTGATTTTGAATCCAAAGCACTTAAGCACAGCAGCTTGCAGCAGCAATGTATTCAGCTTCAGCAGTTGATGCAGAGACACAAGATTGTTTCTTACATTGCCATGAGACAACCCTTCCACCAAGGAACTAACATCCCCCAAATGTAGACTTTGCAGTCATGTTGCAACCACCATAATCACTATCTATATAAGCATACAGATTGAAGTTAGGATTATTAGGGTACCATAAACCAAGTGTTGATGCACCTTTGAGGTATCTTAGAATCCTCTTGACAGTGATAAGGTGAGACATCTTAGGGTTGGCTTGATATCTTGCACAGATGCATGTAGTAAAAATGATATCAGGCCTGCTAGCAGTAAGATACATAAGAGACCCAATCATAGCCCTGTATAAGTGCTCATCTACACACTCCCCCTCAAGATCAGGTCTAAGGGAGTGGTTTCTAGCTATGGGTGTCTTAGAAATCTTACAATCAGTCATGTTGAATCTCTTAAGTATGTCCTGAACATACTTTGACTGACTTATGAAGATGCCATCTTCAACTTGCTTCACTTGAATTCCTAGAAAGAAATTGAGTTCCCCCATGACACTCATTTCAAATCTGTCTTTTATCAGCTTCTCAAAGTCTTTGCAGAGCTTTGGATTAGTTGAACCAAAGATGATGTCATCCACATACACTTGAACTAGCAAAATGTCATTTCCTCGTCCTTTGATGTAGGGAGTTCCATCTATAGTACCTCTCCTGTATCAATGTTTACAAAGATACTCAGATAGTGTCTCATACCATTTCCTGGGTGCCTAATGCAGCCCATAGAGAGCTTTGTCAAGCTTGCAAATATAATCAGGATGATCTGGGTCTACAAAACCAGGTGGTTGTTTGACATAAACCTCTTTATCAATCACTCCATACAAAAAGTCACACTTCACATCAAGCTGAAAGATCTTGAAGTTCTTGGATGTAGCAAATGCCAGGAATATTCTCACAGCTTCTAATCTTGCTACTGGAGCAAAGACATCAGTGTAGTCAATCCCTTCTTATTGTGTGTATCCTTGAACAACCAGTCTAGCTTTGTTCTTGATGATGATGCCTCTATCATCTTTCTTATTCCTAAACACCCATTTGGTTCCAATGATAGTCTTTCCACAAGGAAGAGGACAAAGGTTTCAAACTTTCTGCCTTTTGAATTGAAGTAGCTCTTGTTGCATAGCTTTAACCCAACTTCCATCCTTTAGAGCCTTATCAACTTTCTTTGGCTCTATCTGGGATAAGAAACAAGAGTGAAGACAAACATTTGCTTCATGGGTTTGTCCTCTTGTTCTTACCCCTGAGACAACATCTCCAATGATGTTTGTGGTAGGGTGAGACTTGTGGATCCTAAGCTGAGGGATCATAGCAAGTTGTTGAGAAAGATCTAAATTAGAGAAATTTAGATCTGGCATAGATATTTCTCCCACCACATCAGCATACTTTTCAAGAGAGACTTGATCCAAGCAGTGTGTGACATCATTGATGTTCTCATCTATGGTGTGGTTAGTAGCATCAAGACATTCTTGATCACTGTCACCACCACCATTGTTGTATTACACAATTGCGGTATACTTATCTGGTTATGGAGCCTCTGAGCTGGAATTTAAGGCACCCCAGATGTATCAGTTGAGTTTGTCATTGTAGTGCTGACAGAAACCTCATTTGCAGAAGTAGTTCCAACTGGAGCTGAAGATGTATGACTTGAAGGTCTTCTTAGCTCAAATCTTGGATCAGGATCACCTATATTTAAATTTTCTACAGATCCTGAAACATTCTCACAAGATTTGTTAAAACAGTTGGTAACTAAATCAAGATCAAATAGCCAATCTGGACTAGAACAGCAACACAGGGTGTGTGTTCATTGAAAGTCACATTGGCTGACTCCTCAACAATTCTAGTTCTGAGATTGTATACTCTATAAGCCTTAGCTTGAGAAGAGTATCCAATAAAGTGTCCATCATCTGATTTCTCAGCAAACTTGGTAATTTGATCTTTGGTATTCAAGATGGTGCAAGGACAACCAAATGACCTGAGAAAACCAATGAAAGATTTCCTCTTGTGCCAAGGTTCATAAGGAGTCTTGCCATACGTCTTAACTACTAAAACTCTGTTCTGCACATAGCAGGTAGTGTTGACTGCCTCTGCCCAGAAGGTGATGGGCAGTTTAGAGTCAGACAGCATGGTTCTTGCAGCTTCAATCAGTGTCATGTTTCTCCTCTCAGCAACACCATTCTGCTGAGGAGTCCTGGGAGCACTGTATTGTCTTGTAATACCCTTTTCATCACAGAATGTATCAAGGATTTGGTTCTTAAATTCAGTTCCTTGATCACATCTTATGATCTTGACCTTATGATCAGATTGATTCTCAATCTTTAAGATGAAATTCTTCAGAATCTCAAGAGTCTCATCCTTAGTTCTAAGGAAGAAAACCCAGATGAATCTTGTAAAGTCATCTGTGATCACTAAACAGTAAGAGGTCCTTCCTAAAATCATTACACTGGTGGGGCCAAAGAGATCCATATGTAACAATTGTAGGGGTGTAGTGATGGAGTTCCTTTCCTTAGGCTTGTGAGATACCTTATGTTGCTTCCCTTTCAGGCATGCAACACAAAGGTCATCACTTGTAAACTCTTTCTTTGGTATTCCAGTTACCAAATCATTTTTAATTAATATGCTCATGTTCTTAAGTTTACATGGCACATTCTTTTATGCCATAGGAAAGACTCATCACTATTTGCTTTAGACAGAAAGCATAAAACTTCTCCAAAGGGAGATGTTTCTTGCAAATCTATCTTGCACATGTTCCCTTTCCTGGGGGCTCTAAGCAGGATATGCTCATGAGGAATGACCACACCAGGCTTGAGTAAAATGCACTCATGCTCAGTAAAGAGCAAGTTATGACTCTGATCATAAAATTGAGATACACTCAGAAGATTGTACCCAAGCTCTTTGACAAAGTTTACCTTATCAATACTGAGCTTACCATTATGACCTTGCCCCTTCCAGAAATGTAACCACCTTCGTCTCATCCAAAAGCAACTGGTCCTCAATCAATTCTTTCAAAGTTCTGGAGTAGTGACCTATTGCCTATCATGTGCCTGGAACAGCCACTATCAATGATCCAAACATTTTTTTGTCTTTAGTTGTCCCCGCACAAAGAAAATGATTAGTTACATTTAGAAACCCAATCCTTGCTTGTCTTGGGCTTATTAACAGAAGGTAATTCAATAGTAAGAGATCCTATGGTTGTGCTAAGAGGATCTTGAGCTGTTGTTGATGGAGAATTCTCAGTCAATTGGTCTTTCTTAGACATCCACACCACCTTTGGAGTTCTGGACTTGACCTTCAAAACTTCGGAAGCTTTTGGGACTTCGGAAGTTTTGATGACTAAACCTTCGGAAGATTCTACAAACATTGTAGCAGACTTCAGTGCTTTGGAAGAACTCCTTTCTTCCGAGACCGACTCTTCTTCCAAGGGTAATTTTCAACTTCCCTTCTTCTTAGACTTGGAGCTTCCAAAGGAAATAGGTTTTCCTTCCGAAGCTTGAATCTTCTTAAGACTTTTTGAAGTCTTTGTACTGGTCATATGGACAGTACCTTTAGGATTGTATAGACAATCCTTAGCAATGTGAGAGGTACTTTCACACATGACACGCATTATTTTCTTCTTCACAATAGTCTTCTGCTGGGAACAAGACTGTATTTGGTCACATCCATTCTCCATCTTCATCTTTGCAGATGCTGAGACAATTCTCTTGGGCTGACAACTATGCTTGGAGTTTGATGGTTCAGGCTGTGCAGCAGTGGTACACAGCAGATTAGTCTTCTTCTTGTTACTAAGATGAGTTGAACAAGAACCAGAACTCTTAGCAGAAGAGTTTTGGTTGATGTCTTCAATCCCTACCACTTTAAACCCTGCAGAGATGAAAACTTATTTCTGCTTAGAGTCAAAAGTAGTCTTGATCTCCTGAGCCTTCCTTGCCTTTATTTTGCTCTTTCTAATCAAGTTCTTTCTCATAGACTTGGTCATCATAGTCTTCTTCTTCTCCTCAGAAGGATAGTGACCCTTCTTGGAATCCTCCTCTTCACTCTTCTCAAAGGAATTCTTCACTATCTCTTCTTCATCCTCTTCACTCATAGGATCTATGAGAGGGAGCTCATCTTCACAAGTTCCACACCTAGGAGATCTTACAAACAAGATTGTGTGTGGAGGAGCTATCTCATTGGATCCCAGTCCCTGCCTGTTTTGATAGCACACTTTGTTGTGCAGGGATAAGGATATCATGTTCTTGAAGGTCTCTTCTTCAAGAACACTCTTTTCTACCCTGGCTTTGCTGATCACAAGCTCAGCCTGGCACTCAGTTAACTTGGTTATAAGATCTTTGATTTGAGTCCTAAAATCTGTGTGTTCATGTTTTAGAACTGAAATGGTTTTCTCAAGGTCCTCTATCTTCAGTTTATAATCATTTTCAGACTTTTTAAAATCAGATTTTAAAATGTTTAAGGACTCAAGGTCAGATCTCATCTCCAGGTTATAGGACCCGTATCTATTAACTTTAGTAATGCATTCAGGAGTACAGAGATGTTCCAATACCTTGGCTTTATCATGATCTGTCATTAATGCTTGGTTAGGAGAAGCATCTTCCACCTGAAAGCTCCAGTCAAAGCCTCCTTCTTCAACTGCAACAGTGGCCTGCTGCTTTGACTTCTCATTCTGGAGAGCTTTGTCAGTGTAGTTTGGTCTAGACTGTGTTTGGCCACTATTTTTTTTAGGTGCCTTACACTCTCTGGCAAAATGGCTCATCAAGTTGCAGTTGTAACACTTGACTTTGCCTTTGTCCAGGCCAGAATTTCCACTGGTTGCATTGCTTGGAAACTTTCTTCCAGTCCTTTTGTAGAACTTCTTGGCTCTGTGAGTGAGAAAAACTATCTGCTGGACTATTTCCATGTATTCCGGATCATCTGGATGAATACAGTCCAGGTCTTCAAGAAAAGAGAGTTGCCACAGCTTTCATCAGAAGACACAAAAGCTTGAGAAGAGCTTGTCTCTTGGAATGGGCTTCCTTAAGTGTAGTTCTCTCTTGGTGTCTCTGGAAGGTGATGAAAGAACCCTTTGGTGAGTTGTCAGGGTAACATATGAGATGATGTTGGGTTCTATGTTGTCCCTTTCAACCACATGTAGGGCTGAACCCATTTGATTGTTGGAGTTGCCAGATGAACCTTGCATGTTCATCTCCATCTGGTAGCCACTGAGAATCCCATATAACTCTATCAGAGTAAGAGTTTCGAGATTTTCAGTTCTCTTGATCACCACACAATAGTGTGTCCATTGCCTAGGAAGTGAGGACATGAATTTCCTTACAATGTCTCTGTTCTTAAGAGAAACTCCTCCATCCACTAGTGTATCCACAATCTCAACATACCTGAAGTACTACTAAGTTATGGTTTCACCTGTTTTGAAGGTGAAGTATTCAAACTGCTGCTTTAGGAGATCCTTCTTGTTCTCCTTGGCTTCAGAGGAACCCTCATACACTAGTTTTAGTGCACCCCACAGCTGCTTGGCTGTTTTGCACTTCTTGAAACCTCTGTACATAGAGTTTGGAAGGGCAGTTTGAAGGGCTGTCATGGCTTTTCTATCAATCTCTACTCTCTTCCTATCTTCATCAGAGTAGTTAGCCATATCTTTAGGGATCATACCAGCACCAGTAGCAGAAGGGGTGCTAGGTATGAAAGGTCCATTCTCAATAGACTCCCACATTCTTGAATCAAGAGACTTGATGAAACCTTCCATTCTTAAACACCAGGTGTCAAAGTCATCAAGAGTGATCAGTAGGGACTTGTTCATGGTTCTAGTTTCCATATCAGTCTTGGAAATGGCTGCCATTTGAAAAGTTTAGAATTTGTGTATGTGAGGGATCTTAAGATGGTGAGATCTTATATCAAGAGCCTGCAAAGCTCTGATACCAAATGCAGGATCGTTGAAGGGGGTCAGTTAAACATAAACACAAAGAGAAGATTAACTAAACTTTAACCAAGGTAAGACACTAAGAACACAAGTAATGTAAGAGACAGAACACAAGTATATGGTTTTCAAGAATGCAGTATATTGCTTTCTCTATGTTCTATTACAAGTGTTACAAAGCATAATTCAAATATACAAGAACATGAGATACTTATACTACATCTTACAGCCGGCTATACTTTGAAAGCCAGCTGGATACAATTGACTAGACACAAACAAAATCAATTGTAGAGTCAAAAGGCAGATTGCCTTTTGACTAGTGACTATGACATACCATAGCTCACATCCTTATCTATTACAAAAAGGATAAAGTACATGAAGTAGAAAGTTACAGACTCAAGACCTCAATGTACAGTTACCAAAAGCATGGACCTTTTCACCAACTCATGTAAGTTGGTGACCTTAGAGAGGTACAGCGGAAAGGTGTCCAGCTTTATGGAAAAGTACATCAGATAAAGCATGTATTAAAAGTCTTCGGAGAAATCTATCTTCATGAGTTGAAGCTTCGGAAGACATTGGTCTTGGCTTCGGAAGATTTCACACTTAAGTATTTTTTGTTGCATGTGTAAAACTTCCTAAGCATTCTTCTTCAATGCACTTGTGTAGTATGTAGGATAGACATTGGATGTTTAGGTTGCATCAGCCTCTTCATTAATCTCTACATAATTTGATGTTGTGATCGGAGGTTCTCACGGCGACACCATTTGCCACCTTACTCGTTGTTGTTCAAAAAAGTGGGTTGGACAAGGCGGTAAGGGTGTTGCCGGTCCGCCGCCCTTCTGTGGTTCGGTTGGACCAAGCGGTGGCCCTGTGGGTGTGAATGGTGGTGACAGTGGTGGTTCAAATTGCCTTTGTCACCTTACGATTTCCGATGATTTTGGTGGTGACCTGGTGCATCCGGGTTTTGCGATATGAGGCCTTTAGTTTGGGTTTTGACTTCGTGTTCGCCAACCTCCGCTCTATGGATGGTCGCATCAGTCGTCGTTGGTCTCGGACCCTTCTGCTGGTTGCTGATCTTTGGCGATTTGGTGGTGGCCTGATGCATCAGGGTTTGCGATTTGTCTTTATTGAGGCCTTTGATTTGGGGCTTTTGGCTTTAATGGTCATCGACCTCCCTTATGTGGGTGGTCGTCGGCTCAGCTTCCCTATTTGTTCGTCGCCGATTGTTGTGGCATGCCCATGCTCCCTCTCTGCATCTCTCACCGCTGCAGGCCTTCACTAACGCTCACCATCGTGGTCTGGCGAGTTTCTGGACGGTGGCGTAGCTCGATTTGTCGCCACCTCCGATGGACCCGTTGGCTCTTCGGGGTGGATGTCGCGCACTCGATGTTGCTATTTTTGTCTGATTTCATTGTTGGATCTGCTTCATGCTTGTCGTGATGATGTTCGTTTTATTTAAATTTTTTAGTCAATGATGATCGGAGAGATACCATCTGAGGCCATATATGTCGACGATTATGGTCGATGACGATGATTGTACACATATCTGAGACCATTTAATGTTACAATTTATGTATGATTTCATTGTTCTAGTGTTTAGGTTTGTTTGGAGTATACGCGTGTCAATGACGATGAACTTTCTCATCCGAGACCGGGTCGTGCTGATGTGACAAGAGTTGTGTTGGTCGCCTGATCGTGGCTGCTGGCTGCCGTTCATGGCTAGCAGATGCACCCGAAGGCCTATCGTGCAACGCGCGTATGGGTTACAACTAGTTTTAATGAAAGGATATCATGCCAAAAGATAAATTTTCTTACAACTAGGTCTTAACACCCCGCGCGTTGCGCTGGAATTCAAAACACGTTATAACCAATGTCTAAGATACCCTATCAAAACCTTAACACCCATCCCATTGCGTTTTGATAAAAAAAGTTGATCGAATACATAATATGTAAGTTTATAACACGACGTTAAATACATCTAATATGTTTCTTTGACATTATCTTTCTTTTTGTAACATGTCATTGCAACCTAAATCCAACTTAACATGAGGCTCAGAAAAGACAGGTTATTATGGTTGCGAACAAAACATTTCCCATGCCATAACAACAACCATCTGAAGTCCTTTATCATCATTGCCTTAGAGTGAAACACTACAATTCAACAATACACGTTTATGCCCCAAACAACAATTTGTGTATGCAAGGGCTAATACAAAATGTGCACCCTCACATGTAGTTGAAACAACAAAGTTACCCTCTTTACTGTTCAATCACTTTGGTTTTTTCATATATAGGTAAATTTATAATAAAGCTCAGACTTATAATCAAAGAGGTGTGGTTGCCTGTGTAAAGCCATCCGAGACACCAATCCAAACAATAGAACCACCAAAAAATGTTGGGTATGTTTTACAGGCAAGCTTTTCGAACATAAATGGCACACTTTAATTTCATCAAAGTTACATAAAGATTAGACATTGAAGGAGGCATGACTGTTTGTGTTAAAGCCACTTTCTGATGTACAGGTTTCTAAAACAACACATATTTCCAACAAGAACTCATGCAATAATCACTACCATTGAGGCACACCAACATATCATAGCCTTCACATTTTCAAAAATAACATTCATACCTAAAAATAGGATTAGATGCAAACATACCAGCATTCAAAGCCAACAATAAAACCCTCCAAAAATGAGGTTTACAAACATAACAACCATGGCTCCAAAGGTATCCTTCAAACATTTCTATCGAACATCTCATCTGAACGGCTCAGCTACGCATCACAGCCACAGATTTTCAAGTCGAACTAAAGAAATCAAATAAGCTATAGATCAGAAGCAAGAACTCAAAAAAACCCCAAATATCAACAATATAGTTTCACACAGACAAAATCAATTCATGAATCGAAAACCCAAACACCGTCACCACCCCCACCACCGACTCCCTCACCGTCACCACACCCACCACCGTCATCACCCTCGTGAAAACGCGACGGCCCTCTCACCGTCATCACCCACATCACCGACCGTAACACCAAAACCCAAACAAAACCCATAACTTTTATGGTCCCGATAAGTTCGTTAATAGATGAATCATGACTCAATGGTTTTTGCATGTCGTAGATCGAGAAACAAAGAGGTGACTGGAGTGCAAAACCACCGCTGCCATGGCTAACCTTTTTGGGCTTCGCCGGTAGCAGTGGCAAGCACTGATCGTTTGTCGTAGCAGCAGTGATGGTGTGACGGCAGAGGCGCGACAATGGTGGCCACCACCATGTATATACAGTGGCAATGGATGCGCCATCACCGACGGTGAAGCAGATTAGGTGGCTGACGAGGGAGTTATCTTTTCTCTCTCTAGAATGAACCGAACGGATGAATGAAGAAACCTTCCAGCTGGTTTCTCTATAAAAGACACTGATAAGGGAGGGTGTAAAGTGCAAACCACTCAAACTATTATGGTAGAAAACAAAAACATCACAAACAAAACTATCATTCACATTGCAAATTTAATATATAGGTAAATGTATTTATAATCGTTGTTAATTAGATTTATACAGATACAAAAATGCAAGAATATAAAAACGTTTAGACTGATATCTTTGTCATTGTTAACATGACTTGATAATAAACATAATTCATACCCAAACAACTTTGAGAAAAGTACATTTCGGATTGTAACGGTGTATTTATAAAAGGTTAAAAAAAATTAGAAAAAAATTAAATATTACTATATGTGACCTAGCTCAGCTTTTTAATAAAATTTACGTATAAATGTTAGAATATTTTAAAAGTTATAGGAGAAATTGAAATATCTTTAAAAATTAGTTATAGTATAAGAATAGTAATAAAGGAAATGTTGAAATAAAAAACCATTAAAGTTAAAATGTATAAAAAATAATCTTAATAACCAATCCACTTGATTAATGATTGATATAGTATTGTATAGAAGAGTTTGTCGGATATAGTTTTAGGCTAACCATTTATGTTGACATTTTGCAAATTTCAACATTTTTTTAAATTTCATAACATTTAGGTACGACATTCATTTTTTATAAAAAAAATTACCATCGAAACAAATTTTTTTCTTTAAAATGAGTACATTCTTGTTATATAAAAAGATAATTTTTTTATGTTTTTATACTCATATCTCGTCATTGTGTTCTTAGTGTAGTTGATTGTCTTTTTTGTTAGTTATTTTGTTTAACTGAATATTATTGTGTTTCTCTAAAATGATGAATTTAAAAAAAATAATTATAGAATAACATTGTTGTCATCTCTAATATGTAAAATATAATAATAACTTAACAACTAATTAATCAAATATATTAAAAACAATGACAAAATAATACAATGTATGATTGTATTTTTTTTATCGTCATTGTGTTAGCTTGAACACTATGAGTTTTGAAAAATAAAATGGTGAAATAATATTATTATATACTTCCAATTATAAAGCACAATGATAGATAACAAGTTTTATATAATCTACAGAAAACAATAACAAAAAAACACATTATTTTATCTTAAATACTATGAGTTTTGAAAATTACATTGATAAAAATATATTATTGTGTATTTTTAATTGTAAAACGCAATGATAGATAATAAATTTATAATATATTGAAACAATAACAAAAATAATACAAAATGATCTAAAACCTAAAATATAATATGAATGCATATTACAAATTTATAAAATATACGACATAATAAACTGATATTTAACACAATAAACGTATAAAATACAATAAGTTGACGTATTGTAATATTTGACATAATGACCAAAAAAAATATCTTTTTTAAAATAATAACAAATGAATGTTAAACCATAATTCTTCTTAAATCTTTTAGATGAAATACTCTTTTTACTATAACACAACCCTAATAATAATTAAAAACCAAACAAAAGAAAATTCACACAACAAAACACGGGTCCGATACTGTGCGGCCAATGTAGTTGTGTTAGTTGTTTACCGATTACAACTAAACCCCAGTAGAGCGAACTCATCTTGTATGTTCTTGATTTCATAAGTTATTTTTTTAACCTAATCATGCCACTCAAATATGATAAATGGTTTAGATAATTAGATAAGAAAAATAAAAGTTTGTTCATAATTTGCATCCTAGAAAATCATAAGAAAAGGGTTGAATAACATGTAAAATACCGAAACATATTTTTAAAACGACAAGTAACACATCTATTTATTTATGTTCTTAACTATGTCAATTCTTACTATATATGATATTTCATATTTCTAGAATTTAAACATTAGTTTCTTCCCCTAAAGATAAAAGTCTCAACGCACTCTTTACGACCAACTAGGTTTAATGACAAATAATACTATATCATATGCTCCTTGAAATCAATCTACAACTTGCATTAGATGTTTAATAAAACCTTTGTGGCATCAGAATGATTAAGAAAACTAGATACCTGAAAAGGTACTTTCAGTATTTTGATATATTACTAATTTCCCAATAATTAACACAAAAATTTAACATGTACCTGTCTGTTGGCTTTTATTTATTCATTTCCACCCAAGATATTTTCATTAAGAGTATATAAATCTTTATTTAATCATATCAGTCACCAATCGGCTGTTTATAAACATTTTCCAACAAGTTTTAATAAATAAAAAAGTATGATGTTCACCTCTCCATTTGCAACTGCCAACTGATTAAGAACATCATAATTATGACAATTGCGTTAATGTATAGTAAAACGAATGTAAATATGCAAAAGATTTTGGTTCAAAATAATAAAGTGAACGTAAATATGCAAAAATTTTTAAATTAAGATGATAAAATGGACGTAAATTTGCAAAAGTTTTCAAATCAAGACTTAAAGAGTTAGAATGGAAGTTTTAACTTTTACTTTCTTAAACGATATTGCCTTTGATAAAACAATAAAAGTTAATCATTACACAACTTACAAGTTACAAGTGGACACAACTAAAAGATTAACCATATTCAATGATAGCTTTTGAAACACCGAGTGTCAAAAACACTTTTGATACGGGTTAGATAGAAGCTTTGGGGTACGGTAGAAATTTTAAACATTTAATGTATATACGTACACCCAAAACTCAAGTGTATGCCGTAGATTTTTTTGACAGTAACCCTATAAAAAATCATGTTTGTATATAAAGTTTTTTTAAGGGGTTTTCATGTAACCAAGAATTCATAAGGTCCGATACTTCTTAGTTCGTGTGATCAGGATCTAAGGTATTACAAAAGAAGTATTTTGTAATATAAACAATGGTTATTAAATTTATTTATTATATGACATTTTAGTTTGAAAAGTTAGAAAAGTTTGATCACCTTGAGTTTAGAAGATGCCAAAATAAGATGCACTTTTTTGCTTATAATGCTGATGTGTACGCTCTAAGTACAACAACTCTGATGATTAATATACACGTAATAAATGTGATTATATATTAAAATAATCGGCCACTTGTCCCATTTATACTGTTGTATCTATTTCATTTCTTTTTCACTAGAATATACCAAAAGTTTAGTATCTGGCTTTTTATGTTGTGGTCTTGTGGAAGATGGGAATAGGCAAAATAACCTCATCTAACATTTTATAATATGTGAAGTCCTAAAAACAAATCTACCACTTGTAGTGGATGTTTATCCGAATCATTTGGCATCTTTGAATGATTTAGAAAGCTGTAATCTTTTATGTAATATTCTTTTACATTGATATATGGCTCTATATGATTTTTTTTTCTATCATTGAAATCTAATGATATATATTAACTGAAAACTCTAAATAATATAATACGAAGAATAATAACTTTTTCATCATTCAAAATTAACGGGATATCTACGGTTAAACAAATCTACCAACCATGTTTATTGTCATTTCATCCCCTCGATCAAGCGACTGACATAAACGAATATTTGTGAGCAAGTTTCGAGCTTAAATAGGAGCTCAATCCTGCTTTAGTTTGCGCATGCCTGAATAATTATGTTCAGTTCAATGAAACATGATGTTGTTCACTAGTGAAATTGAGTCAAGCCTAGGTTAGTTCATGCTGGGCTTAATTGGTTTGTAAACAAGCCAAAGCCAGCTTGGTTACTTACTCGCTTAGTTCGTAACTAAACGAGTCACTTTCGAATGAGTTTCTTTCGAGTTTAATTTTCAAGCGACTTCCAACCATCAACAATTTGAACATCTCCGACCTTAGTATGGTAAGTGGACAACAATATATATAGTATTGAGTTAAAATTGGGATATGATTTAAAATACTAGCTAATTTACCTGTAAAAACCATCAGTAGTTTATTGGAAATAAGATTACCATGCATGATCGTATTTCCAACGGAGTATTGCTGCGAGAGTCTCATTGGTAACCAACATTACGGACTATCTTCTGATTAAAATGACTGTTGATGATACTTTATTGTTTTGTAGTGCAAGCTAAGTTGGTTCATAATAAACAAACAAGCAAATTTCTTTTGAGTTTTGTAACTGAACTAGTATTTGACTCCACGCGTTGCGTTGATGGTGTAAAAACACGTTGAACAACATCAACGTTACACTATTGCAAGCTAACATCAATACAAAAAAAACTTGTAAAACAAAAGAAATAAAACCGAACGAAAACTAAACGTAACAACTTTAAACCATGCATGTGCATTGTGGTGTGTTAATACGTATAAATTAAAACGAAATGTATTACATAACACGGTCACGAAACTGAAAAAAAATAAATGTAAAAACATCAAACCACATATGCATATGGTTGTATATAAACTCGAAAATTTTAGTCCGAGATGTAAAACAAAAGATTGTAAAAGTTTAAAAATGTTGAGATAAAAGTTGAAAATCAAAAAAAATATTAGGTATAAATGTAAAATATGAAAACTATAAGGTTAAAAATGAAAATGAAAATAACAATATAAACAAAATGAGATACAATATATAAAAATAAGGTACAAATTATAATGTATAATAAGTTGATAGTTAGTATTATATAAAAAAACCTTAATTAATTAAAAGCTGAAAGCTTAAAAATCGAAATTCTTATTGTCGTAATTCTCGTGATTCTCGTGATTCTCGCATCCTTTCTTTATAATCTAAAGTATATTATTAAATAAATTGGCGAATGATGCATTAATTTGTTGTTTAATGGTCAAAAGGATTCGAATATTCTTTTTTAACTATTTTAGATTCGGATTTTGCTTTTCTTATTTGTAAAATACTGTTTAAATACCAAATGTGGAAAAAAGGTACTAGTATTCAAACCTAAGATGCCAAAACATTATCCAAACATTATTTTATTTATCGTTTTGAATAATAAGATGTTTAATTTGTTTAATTGCTGAAAAGAAGTGTTATTATTTTTCAGATAAGATTGCAATCCAAAATAACAATAATATTGATTCATTTCTATGTCTGAACTCTTCATTTTATTACGGTCCAGAAGGTGTTTTTATGACTTCGATCTTAAGTTGTAACTTGTAACATATAACAAGTTATCAATAAAACACAAAACCAACCACAGTTAAAAAAAGGCCTAAAATTAATCTTAATACAAATGGGTACTAAATATGTCTTTTTTCAAAAGATAGGTTAAAAGTTGATGGATAAAATGATGAATGAACTAAAACTATTATAATATAGGTGTGAGTTAGCTGTTGTAAAAAGAAACTAAATTATTTATATGTACGTGTGCATGATAGTTCATTGCAGTAAATTATATGGTTTTTAAATCACATCAACTTTTTATAAAAACTATCTCATAAAAATTTTATTGTACTTCTAAATTTAAATATTTGACTACAATAGACTTAAATTCTTAATCAAGATCTGATAAGTTTATTTGATCATACATAGTAATTTAAAATTCAAAGATATGTAAATAAAATATTGTCTTTTAGAAGACATCCTGTGTGTTCACATTTCACTCTATGTAAAATATTAAGGGTTTAGATACAAATATATGTGGTTAATAAAAATAGATTAGTAGTTTTAAAATTATTATAGATGAAATATCAAAAAAGCTTTAAAATATTAATACAAAAATTTTTCCGATATTGTTGCAACAAATAAGTTCAACGTTTCTAAGTTTTTATACTAATCATTACTATACTTTGAAGTTTACGTTACTTGACCATATATAAAAAATTTCAAACATTAACCACTCTATCATGTGGCAAAACCTGAAACATGTGAGACGAGTAATGGGACGGTTCATGAATGCTACTTAGTATGGAATTAGTTTAATTTTTCTCATGTATTTTGGAAGGGTATGATACTAGATGATGCCTGCCAATTACCACACCCGTTTCCCTATCAAAATCCACCAAGTAAATATATCGTATAGTTTTTAAAAAATTAATAATATGTATGTTAAAGTTATAAGAAGCTTGAAACTATTACATCTGTAAATGTAGTAGAAATCTAGTGGAGTATTGTTATTTCAAGTCTGATCTTTGAGATCGAGTTTCAGATAATAACATCCTAATGTTGAGTTTCAACCACATAAGATATAAATGAGTATTCACATGATCCTAACATCTATCGAGTACCGGATATACGCCAACGACAAGCCATAGTATATATGAGACATCCATATTGAGTGGTGGGTACCCAACATTCTCGTCCATACAAACTTCTAAAACGCTCAAGAAAGCTAGAGACAAGAGTAATGCTTTGTATGATCTCTCTTTTCTTAATTTCTTTCATTATATTTTTCTATAACTGAAAAACTAAATAATGGTTGATCACAGGTTGAGTTTCACCAGTTCTGATACAAACCGTCAATTTTGATCATATTAGACCTTGGACGTTATCGATTTAGCTACGAAAGCTAACTAGTGGCCACCTTTTGAACCGATTTGTTATTCAAAACAATCATGTAAGGTCCTATCACCTATGGTCGTGGTCCAAGGAAAACTAAACTTATATGTGAAATTTGTGATGCTATGGGCCCACATTGACCACGTGGACCAATAGTAGAACAAATGTTTGTCTTGATTGGACCTATAGGATGTGAATCGATTAGTAGTTGCACATGTCTTCAAACAAAGTGACCCCTCACTTGCACCTAGAGCCATTTTTCTTGCATCCATTCATTTGTTCTTTAAATTCTACAATCTCTTGTCATCGTCCCCTAACAAACATGTTATTAACTTGCTACAGTTAACAGTAATTAGAGTGTGTCCTAAGTATAATTGAAAGTGTAATTGGCTTTTAGATTTTATATAATGAAAACGTAGATGAAAAATATATCAAGTTCGGTTTTGGTTGATACCTAATAGGGTGTGGTTATAGTAGAAAGACTAACACTATGTTGAAATTCCGTATTTTTATACAAAATAAATCAACTATAAGTATTGTTATTCGTGAAAATTGGATATCTTTGAAAATCTCATACGTTTTAGAGAGAGATCAAGAACAAGTATGAAATCTGAAATTTCTGATAAGATGAGTATGAAATCTGCTAAAATTTTCTGTACTAAAATCTGTACAAATTCGACATTTATATATGAGTGATTGAAATGGTACAATGAATCACCACATGGTTTTTGTTGGTGGTTATATTCATCTAACGTCAATTAAATTGCCAGTACTATACTATTGAAGTCTTATCTTTCGGTAGCGGTTGTTGCTAATCATTTTTACTACAAAGACCTAGTTTCTACCCGATGCTACCAACAATCAATTGATGTAGAAGCCAAAGTTGCTAATGATCTTAGTTACTATGGAAAATCAATTTTGCTATCGAATATGCAAGTGAACATCGATCATCAAATTCGAATTGCTTTTATCAACTAGGTGACCGAAGCAAATTTTATCAACCTACTCCGTCCTCACCAGGGGGCTTTGCTACATAGACGCCACCAAGGATGCTGCCCCTGAGACCGCACTAAGGATCTATGTGCGCGCTTTATCAACCTACTCTATTGTCACTTACCCGCGTACGTGATTTTTTAAACCAAGTATGTAATGTTAGGAAAACACTTCGTAACATGTAAGTACTTTTTTTATTTAGTCTTAAAATTAGCAAAATAGCACTTTTATGGTCTATATTCACACATTTCATGTGTATGATTGGACTGGTGGTGGAGTATCCTAGAATTGCTTTCTTTGTTTCTACATTGAACATTATGTAGTATAAAAATGCCACTTTGCATTATCAAATGTTATATCTGGGCCCCATTTTTTTATATAATAGTCACACTTGCCAATGTTACAATCACCTTGCTCTTATCCTACATCTCATAAAAAAGAATGATTGGTCTTTTGGAAGCAAGCCAATGAATGACATTACATTCTTAACTGCATTATATGCATGGTTTAACCTCAACCTACCTTTAAATATCAGAAGATAGAACACTCTGATTACACATCTGCAACTGAAATGGAGAATGATTTAGACAAATTGGCAGACACTAAAACCAACATGGAAGAACAAACAAACCATAAAGAAAAAGACCTCGAGCGCGACTCGCTGCATCAACCGCTTCTCAAGAGCAATCAAAAACTTTCTGCAAGTTCACTAGCCCTTGTTGGGACCAAGGTTTCCTATATTGAAAGCTTGGATTACGAGTAAGTTGTGTTAAAGATTTTCTAAACGTCGATGTAACAGTAGATGTGATTATAAGAACTAATCTTTTGTTTGTAAATGTCAGGATCAATGAGAATGATCTTTTCAAACATGACTGGAGAACCAGATCACAAGCTCAGGTGCTGCAGTATGTGTTCGTTAAATGGTTATTGGCGTTTCTGGTTGGGCTTTTAACCGGCCTCATAACCACTGTCATCAATCTTGCTATTGAGAACATTGCAGGATACAAACTACTGGCTGTAGTCAACTACATAGAGAAAGAAAGGTTTTTTCTGTTAATCTTATCATTAATATTATTAAAATTTCATTACTTCAACATCTTTATGTGTTAATAATGTTATTTATGTATATATGATCATGATGGATGCAGATACATGATGGGATTCTTCTTCATGACTGTGGTTAATTTCTTACTGACACTAGTTGCAACTCTTCTATGTGTGTTCTTCGCGCCTACTGCAGCCGGCCTGGATTCCTGAAATAAAAGCTTATCTAAATGGTGTTGACACTCCCAACATGTATGGTGCAACAACAATGTTTGTTAAGGTAACATTCACTAATAATAGATGTAACTTCAGAAGGAAATGAAAAAGTGATCATGTTGTTAATACTGTTTATGTATCAAGATCATGTAATCGAACGATTTTGTTAAAAAATGCTAGATCATTGGAAGCATAGGAGCTGTGTCTGCAGGGCTGGACTTAGGGAAAGAAGGGCCTTTGGTTCACATTGGCGCCTGCATAGCTTCGTTGCTCGGTCAAGGTGGGACTGACAACCACAAGATCAGATGGCGGTGGATTCGTTACTTCAACAATGATCGCGATAGGCGTGATATCATAACTTGTGGGGCCTCTTCAGGGGTGTGTGCTGCTTTTCGCGCTCCAGTGGGAGGTGTGTTGTTTGCACTTGAAGAGGTAGCAACATGGTGGAGAAGTGCACTTTTGTGGAGAACCTTTTTCAGCACCGCAGTTGTAGTGGTGGTGCTTAGAGCCTTCATGGAGTACTGCAAATCAGGAGAGTGTGGACTTTTCGGTGAAGGCGGGCTAATTATGTTTGATGTAAGTGGCGAATCGGTTAAATACCATGTTGTTGATCTCATCCCTATAACCATCATTGGAATCATTGGGGGTGTTTTAGGAAGCCTATATAACTACCTCTTACACAAGGTCCTTCGTCTCTACAATCTTATTAACGGGTAAGCGTTCATAAGTTCATACTTAATGCCGTATACAGATCACAGTTTAAAATCTCTGCAATTAATTTAACTCAAAGGGTATCAGTTTTGACCCGTTTACCTAATACTGGTTCAACTTGGGTCCTATTTTCTCTCATATGGATGAAATCAAGATATTTAGCTAAAAGTGAAACGGGTCAAACAGGCTAAAAGTCACCAAAGATCTATTTTTAATGCTTCACTATATATCTATAACATAGATAAAAAGTGTTGACGGTCAACCAAACCAAACCGAGCTCATCTTGCTACCTTTAGTTCCATTCTTATAACTGCATACACCATCCTAAATCTGTTCTATTTTCTTGCAGAAAGGGGAAATTAGCAAAAATCTTACTGACTCTCACTGTCTCATTGTTCACCTCTATGTGCTTATACGGGCTTCCATTCCTCGCCAGCTGTACGCCGTGCAACCCAATAGCTATGAATTCTGAATGCCCAACAACAGGAAGAATGGGCAACTTCAAGAAATTCAACTGCCCGAAAGGACACTACAACGACTTAGCCACTCTCCTACTTACAACTAGTGATGACGCCGTACGCAACATTTTCTCCACCAACACACCGGGTGAATACACTGTGTCCTCACTGCTCATTTTCTTTGCACTTTATTGCATACTTGGACTGTTTACATTCGGGATAGCAGTTCCCTCGGGTCTCTTCCTCCCCATCATCCTCATGGGCTCAGCTTACGGCCGCCTGCTTGGTATGGCAATGGGACCCTACACAACCATTGACCAAGGTCTCTTCGCGGTTTAGGTGCAGCTTCACTGATGGCAGGCTCAATGAGGATGACTGTTTCCCTTTGTGTAATATTTCTTGAGTTGACCAACAATCTTTTGCTACTCCCTATAACAATGCTTGTCCTTTTGATCTCCAAAACTGTTGGAGACTGCTTCAACCCGAGCATCTACGAGATCATACTAGATCTTAAAGGACTACCTTTCTTAGAAGGTCGCCCTGAGCCTTGGATGAGAAATATAACCATTGGTGAACTAGCCGACGTTAAGCCACCACTTGTAACTCTTTGTGGGATTGAAAAGTGGACGGATTGTAGATGTTTTAAGAAACACGACCCACAATGCTTTCGCGGTTGTGGATACTACATCAGTTCCAACCGGTGGCCAAACAAGTGAAGTGCATGGGCTTGTGTTAAGAGCTCATATTTTGTTAGTTTTAAAAAAGAAATGGTTTTTGAAAGAGAGAAGGAGAGCAGAGGAGTGGGAAGTTAGGGAGAAGTTTACATGGGTCGATGTGGCCGAACGATGGGGCACGATTGAGGAGGTGGCGGTCACGAAGGAAGAAATGGAAATGTTTGTGGATTTGCATCCACTTACCAACACAACTCCTTACACTGTGGTGGAAACCATGTCGGTTGCCAAGGCTTTGGTGCAGTTTAGGCAAGTTGGGCTTCGCCACATGCTAGTGTTACCAAAGTGTCATGGTCCTGATGTAAGTTAGCTTTCGTTTTTAGAAATAACATAAATATCATCATGGTATGGACTAATGATACTGATATTATCTTATGCTTGTTGTTATAGGTGCCACCAGTGGTTGGGATCTTGACCAGAAAAGACTTGAGAGCCCATAACATTTTAAGTGCATTTCCCCATTTAGAGAAATCATATGACACTAAAAAGGCATGATAAATTTACATGTACTTTCTATTATCAGTTTTGTATACCTTTATCAAGTTAAACAAGGTACCACACGTATGAAAACATCTATGTAAATAGCAGTAAACGATCGCGTTGTTCTGTTTTATTTGTACACATCAAGTGAGTTATTCTTGTTGGTTATTAAATCGGTTTTCTTGGTTGAGCATCTCATTCAACCTTTGTACCATCCTGCATGATAAATATTATGGAATCTTCCTCTCCTTCTCATTAATCAATCAATAGTTTATACAATACATTATGTCCTACTTTCTAGGAATAATAACAACCTTAATGATATCTCATCTAACAAACTCATGTTTATCTCATGTGACAATGTTTATCCAATATAACAAGGTAACTAATGACTTGATGTTTATCGGTTAAGATACCCCCGCAGTCGAAGCAGGAGGTTGACGGATGTTGAGACTGTCTCGAAAATCATCGAATAGGAGCTGAGGGAGGCCCTTTGTAAAGATGTCGGCTATTTGGAACCGTGAGGGAATATGAAGAACTTTGACTTGACCCAGGGCGACCTTCGCTCGAACAAAATATATGTCCATTTCGATGTGCTTGGTTCGTTGATGTTGCACTGGATTCCCCGAGAGATATATGGCACAGATATTGTCACAGTAGACCAAGGTGGCCCGCGTTGGCAGATTGTGTAACTCAATGAGAAGGTTGCGAAGCCAGCAGGTTTCATTGACAACATTTGCCACGCCCCGGTATTCAGCTTCGGCACTGGAGCGCGAAAGGATGGGTTGGTGTTTGGATGACCAAGAGAGCAGCGAATCGCATAAGTAAACGCAGTAGCCGAATGTTGAGCGTCTCGTGTCGGGGCAGCCGCCCCAGTCGGCATCGGTGAAGGATACGAGAGAGGTGGCTGGAGATTTTTGAAGATGCAGGCCGAAAGAAATGGTCCCGCGTATATAGCGCAGGATGCGTTTTAACGCAGTAAGGTGTGTCGATCTGGGGGCATGCATGTGCATGCAAATTTGTTGCACTGCGTATGATATATCCGGATGGGTGAACGTGAGTATTAGAAAGCCCCAGCCAGCTGGCGATAAAGAGTGCCATCCGGTAGAAGATCGCCCGAAGTGGAGCTTAATTTACTCTTTGTGTCCACAGGAGTTCGAGCGGGGTTACAATTGGTCATGCCCGCCCGTTGCAGAATCTCAGTGGCATACTTCGCTTGCGATAGGAAAATGGAGGATGGCTGGCGAGTGACGGCGATGCCGAGGAAGTAGCTCAATGGCCCCAAGTCTTTCATGGCGAACTTAGCCGATAGTAGGGACATGAACTTGTGTCTCAGAATGTGAGATGAGGTGACCAAGATAATGTCGTCAACGTAGAGTAAGATGTATGCTGTGTCTCGGCCTTGGTTAAATATAAATAATGAATGGTCACATTTACTATAAGTGAAAGCCATCGTTGACACGTAATCGGCAAACCATTGATACCACGCCCGAGGCGCTTGTTTTAGCCCGTAAAGAGACTTCTTTAGCAAGCACACGTGGTTTGGATGAGTGGTATCCCGAAATCCCGGTGGTTGGTGCATGTAGACCGTTTCGTGTAAGTGGCCGTGTAGAAACACGTTCTTGACATCGAGTTGATGTATCGGCCACTCCTTTGAGAGGGCAAGAGTGAGTACGGTCCTGATAGTTGCCGGTTTAACCACGGGGCTAAATATTTCATCACAGTCGATGCCAACTTGTTGAGACCTGCCATCACATACCAGGCGAGCTTTATAGCGCTCGAGAGACCGTCCGATTTAAATTTGTGTTTAAATAACCACATGCTTCGAACGATGTTCATAGATGGGTCCCGCGGACTAATTCCCACGTGTTATTGTTAATAAGAGCACGGAACTCGTCATGCATGGCCTTGTACCAATGCAGGTCATGTAGGGCATCAAGTGGGTTGCGGGGGGGAGGTGAGAGGGGGGAGGAAGCATGAAGATTTAAGACGAGTTTTGGGCTTGGTGATCCCCGACATTGAGCGGGTGGGTGATGCGAGGAGGTGGGGAGGTGTTGGTGTGAGTGTGGTCGTTGTAGGGGAGGTTACAGGGGCCGAGGGGGTGGGTGTGGGTTGGGTAGAAGGATGGTGGTGGTTTGTTTGTTCTGCGAGAATAGGTGCGCATAGTGGGGGGAGAGGCAGTGGACGGGGGTGGTGCATTGTTGTTAGCAGCCGGATGGGAGGGTGGTGTTGAAGTCGGTGAGGGAGACGTAGGGGATGGCCAAAGGTGTGGGTGTAGGTCGAAGGTAAGAAAGTGTTAAGAGGAAGGTGTAGAGGTGGTGTTTTTGGAGAATGGAAAGGTGGTTTCGTCAAAGATAACGTGGCAGGACACAATAATACGATTTGAGGAGATGTCAAAGCAGTTGTACCCCTGATGGTTGGACGGGTATCCTAGGAAGACACAAGGTGTGGAGCGGGGTTGCAGTTTATGGATAGTGGGGGAGGGGAGTAAGGGGAAACATAGGCAGCCGAAAACTCGGAGAAGAGAGTAATCGGGTGTGCGATTGTATAATTGGCGAGTGGGAGTGGAGTTCTGAAGGAGCTTGGTAGGGATGATGTTGAGGAGATAGGTTGCATGGGCAAGTGCATGGTGCCAAAATTAGGAGGAACCGAGGAGTGTGCAAGGAGCATTCAGATGATGTTGTTGATGGACCGAATCTTGCGCTCCGCCTTACCGTTTTGGGAAGAGGTATATGGGCAAGAGAATCGAAATTGTAGACCATTAGTGTTGCAAAAGTGATGAAAGTTATGATTGTCGTATTCACGCCCATTATCGTATTGAAGTGTTTTAATGGTTGCGTTGAATTGTGTTTTATGTATGTAAAAATTTGTGAATGTGGGTATACTTGTGATTTGTGTGAGAGGGGGAGGTCCACAAGAAGTTGGTTTTATCGTCCAAAAATAATAGGTAATATCGGTGGCCACTTGAGCTAAGGACGGGTGATGTCCACAAATCACTATGGATTATGTCAAAGGGTGAATACGTGTAAGAAGTAGAAGTTGCAAACGGTAGTTTAATTTTTTTTCCCAAGTACACAAGAAGAACAAAAACCAAAAGAAGACTTATTACAATTAGAAAGACAGTGATTTAAAGAAGCTAAAGTAGATGAGCTCGGGTGACCGAGTCTTTGATGCCATAAGTCTTGAGTGATGAAAGCAAGATGGAGGGATGAGTGATCTTGGACATGGAGTTGAGTGTGAGTGGATAGAGGTCGCCGGTGCTATCACAGCGGAGGATGGGCTTCCATGTCCATAGGTCCTTCACAAGAAAACAAAAGGATCAATTCAATTGAAATATGATTATCAGTGGTTAGTTTTCGGACAGAAAGAAGATTTTTATAATATTAGGGACGTGAAGATGTTGGTGAGTTTTGAGAGGAGAAAGGGGAGGTGATAGGTGTTGATGCCCGGTGGTGCCACGGATGGGTAACATTGAGCCATTACCCATAACTATGTTCCGATTACCTTTATTGACATAAGACGAGGAATTACCTGGGGATTTCGTCATGTGTGCGGTAGCGCCGGTGTCCAAGTACCAATTATGATTCGGGGATTGAGAGTCATCGTATGAAGGGCTTCTTCAAGTTCAGTCGGTGTGTAGCCGGCTTCAGAGGCAGCATATGCTGTGGTTGGGGGACGTGGGCCGAGAAGGCCAAGGGCAGAGGAATAGGCTGGGTTGTTGTGACATCCGTCACCTTAAGGTCCGTCGAGCGACATAAATAACATGGAAATATTTTAATTAATCTTCCTTTTATTCATGAACTCCTGCTTTACGGAGTCATGTCTGCTTATTTTTCCCTTGTGCCTGTACTTCCTTCGAGAACGTGTGTTAAGCATAAACTTTTATAAATTTCAACGCCATTACCACCAAATATATCATTTTTAATTTCGACCATTGTCACAAATAAAACCATTTTAGGCTATCAAATGCCAATAAATACGCTTTTAACCGTAATATAACGAACATTTTAAAATCGTAAACAACCGAAACAAATTTTTGGGAAACTCGAGGGTTAAGTGCAGGGACTAAACTTGTAATTTTGCAAACTTGGGCTGGGTATATAAGCCCCATTCCAGCCATTTATCCTCATCTTCATCTTCTTCACCTTCAACCTTTTCTCCACTTTTCTCTTGATTTAGCACCAAAAATCGTCACGTTTGTCGCGTTTTCACTACCAAATCTTGGGTATCATCGTGTGTACGCGTTCCTAGCAGGTAGACAACCTTGTTCAACCCGTTTTTGGTTCGATTTTACTGCTGCGATTTCTAGGGTTTCGGGTGCTCGGGTTCATCCGAGCACATGAGGTCGAGTGGGTGCGTGTGAGGTCTTTCTGCTTGTGTTTCATGTTTGTGTATGTTTGTTGAGTGTTTCTGGAGGTCCTCGTGGTATAAAACCCGCGCTAGAGCAGCTCGGGGGCTGCTCAGCCCGACCACAGTCGCGATTCTGCAGTTCGGGCGACTGGGTCTGTCATGCGATTGAGCCGTGCGACTGAGTGAGTCGTGCGACTGAATCATGCGTCTAAGTCAATCGTGCGACTGAGTTGTGCGACTAGGCATGTCGTGCGACTGAGTCGTGCGACTGGGTGTTTGTATGCGATTGAGTCATGCGTATGAATGATTGTGTGCGATTGAGTCAGGTGACCGACTGAGTGTATGCGATTGTGCGTGTTTCGCACGACTGGAGTCCAATCGCACGAATGAAGGTTCAATCGCACGAAAGTAGCTAATTCGCGATTGAGGGTTGATTCGTGCGCATGGAGGTTGGGTCGTGCGAATGGGTGTGTTGTGTGGTGCGACTGAGTCCAATCGCACGAATGAAGGTTCAATCGCACGAAAGTAGCTAATTCGCACGATTGAAGGTTGATTCGTACGAATGGAACGTGGGTCGAGCGTCTGGTCCCGTCGTGTGTCTGATGATGCGTGTGTCCGCTTGTGTGTGTGCTACCCACGACCGAACCGATACAACCCGAACCGACCAAACATTACTATACGCTTTATACATGTCATTAATGCTTGACCATAACTGTCAATAGGTGTTTGACCGATCATTGCATTCAACTGTTGGAAATCTCGACCTTTCATACTTACCACTTAACATGTGAGTTTCGTGGCCCCTTTTTATGCTTATACTATTTTACAAACATTTACAAACATGGGGGAAAAGTATGCTCGCCCGTTTTCTATGCTGTACTACATACATACAATTTTCATACAAGGAATCAACGTGATACTGTGTTACAAGTACTTATCTGATACATGCTTGGGTCTGCTGTGTGGTTCTATCTTTGCAACTATTTAATTCCAGTGTGGGAACCGACGGTTAGGTATTGGTAGTACTACTGGGTTGACACCCCCACCCTCGTGTTGGTATACTAGTTAGTACCAACAATAGCCAGGTACGGGTCTTGGGTGAATATACGCCGACAATTTCTTTGTGTACGTCGCTAGGTTTGGTTGCAAAGCTCATGTCATGTGATTTTACTTGTGTATATAACTGTATTCACGGTATTCCATATCATTTACTTTATACAGCATCACTTACATTTTTATTACTTAAACCTGCGAGCTCACCAACAATTTGTTGACCATTTTGAGCATATCTTTTCAGGTGATCAAGCTAGCTGAGGTTCTAGGTGTGCTGCCTTAGTGGAGACCCTAGGATGCATTTTTGGACTAAACATGTTTGACAAACAGTTATTTTGAACAATGTTGAACTATGTAAACAATTACAATCTTTTGAAACTTGTTCCCGGGTTGTGGGAATTTACATTACAATTTCATCTTTATGTGATTATGTGAATCGTTTATCTTGTTATGCATATGGCTATGTTGTCGTGAACATTGACTATACACGACACAAGTCCCCTTGTTGTCGGGTGTCGTCATGACACGCTTGTCATCATTTTATTATTGCATCTCTATCGCTTACCATGTGTTATGACGATTCCCGTCTCGTCGCAACCCCGTGTTTCCGCTCTTAGCGGGGTGTGACAGACTGGTATCAGAGCTATTGGTTATAGAGAATAGGCATAGTACATTGACCTAGACTATAACCTAGGAATAGCCTTCATGTAGATTGCATGCCAGGGTTGTGTGCATTTTGTATCTCATACGTGTTCCTCATTACTTGTTCGTTATCTATCTATTTGTGATCTTTCCACCCTATGAGAGAGCCTTGTGCTCACTCTTTTATGGGATGCTCCTATTAGATCTTCCGTTCCCTCTGCGCGCCAAGTTATCATAACCAATTCGGGTATTAAGACCCGAAGAGATCTTCACAGATCATATACTGCGCTTACCTTGGATACTGAGACCGACCCGAGGAGGCTATGTCTGTGTCCTTTAAGGATGCGAGATAGGCAACCTCCACCAGACTATACGTGATTACATGCTTGGGCTCTCAGTTGACTTGATGGATTATTATGGATATGATGTAAAGGAAAGTCGGATGTCATGTAACCGGATCGGGCATCATTCTCGGTACATCGTGGGTGTGGTGGGAACGCTGCGGGGAACCCTATATATAACACCACCGGTATACCGAGAATATGCTTGAAATGGGCTGCATGGTGATCTTGACCGACGGAACATGAACATTGGAACTTATAAACGGAATACTTGTGTATCTTATGGTGACTAAAGCTTACATGTTACCTCTTTTATGAATAGAACATGCCGCCTCGAAGATCTACTCGCAGTAATAGTAGCGGAATTGAAACCCCAAGAGGCAGAGGCAGAGGCAGAGGCAGGGGAAGAACCCCAAGAACAAGTGATGCTCCTGCCAGCAACAATCAAGGAACAGGGAACACTGATATGGCAGCCCTGATCGCTCAACAGTTGGCCGCACTGATTCCTACTATCGTGGCCCAAGTGAGTGATGCTCTTCAGAATTCTCACCCCACGGGGACGGTGGCAATGATAATGAGGATAACGGTAACCCGACTGGGAATGAAAGCAATCAGGAGACCGGAAATGGTGGTACAGCCGGTAACGAAGCTGTAATTGTTAATGAGACCGGGGTTGTGAATACTAGACGGGGATGTTCGTACAAGGAATTCGTGGCTTCTAAACCACGAGAGTTTGATGGCAAAGGTGGAGCCATAGCTCTGACCAGATGGCTTGAAAAGATGGAGGCCGTGATCGACATCAGCGAATGCCTCGACAGCCAAAGAATTAAGTACGCCACTTGCTCACTACAGGGCAAGGCACTGACATGGTGGAACACTCAGATTCAGGCTAGGGAAGAGAATCCGCGATGCAAATGTCGTGGGATGAGTTCAAGGCCCTAATCACCGAGGAGTACTGTCCTCTCAATGAGATGCAAAAACTTGAGCATGAGTTCTGGAATCATGCCATGGTGGGGGCTGGGCACGCAGCTTACACCGATCGTTTTCATGAGTTAGCAAGGTTGGTTCCACATCTAGTCACCCCGGAATCAAAAAGGATAGAGAGGTACATTTGGGGACTTGCGCCTCAAATCCGGGCAATGGTAACCGCTACCGCTCCTCCTACTATTCAGAGCGCGATTCTAAAGGCTGGCGCTTTGACTGACGAAATGGTGAGAACGGGAGTTTTGGGTAGAGGAGCAGAGAAGAGAAAGGATTTTGGGGAAACGAGCCGGTCGAGTGCCGGGAAGTTTGATAAAAGAGCCAAGACAACCAGAAACTTTGTGGCAGTGACGCAGGGCAGGCGAGAGTATGTGGGTCCGCACCCCAAATGTGACAAGTGCAATTATCATCATCCCCCAGGAACGCAGTGCCGGGTGTGCGCGAATTGTAGACGCCCGGGGCATCTTGCAAGAGACTGCAGAACAGCGCCGAATATGGTTGCACCGGTCAACGCGGTTAACCCCGCCGGGAATGCAAGGGCTTGTTATGAGTGTGGAAGTCTCGATCATTACCGAAACATGTGCCCCAGGCTGAATCGGGCACCGGGTCAACAAGGAAACAACCAGCAGCAAGTGATGGCTATAGCTGGAAATCAAGGCCCGACCAATCAGGGGAATACAGCTCGGGGACGTGCATTCGTCATTGGAGCCAACGATGCTCGCCAGGACCCGAATGTTGTCACGGGTACGCACTTACTCAATATCATTTGCATCTATACTGTTTGATACTGGAGCAGACAATAGCTTTATATCTTCTGAGTTTGTGCAATTGCTTGATTTGAGCCCTAGTAGGCTAGAAACTAGCTACTCTGTAGAAATGGCCAACGGTAGGATTGTTCAGCCGATGAAATTATTAGAAAGTGCTCGATAATATTAGAGGACCACACCTTCGATATAGACTTGATACCCTTTGAGCTAGGAAGTTTCGATGTGATTGTGGGAATGGATTGGTTGTCGAAACACGGGGCCGAGATTGTCTGTCGAGACAAGGTAGTGCGAATCCCTATGTCAGACGGGGGAGTACTCAGAATTCAAGGAGAAAGACCGGGGAGAAACTTAAAGCTTATTTCCTGCATGAAAGCACGTCGGAGTTTACGAAAACAGTGCTACTCTTTTCTGGCTCATGTGTGGAAAAGAAAGAGGAGGAACAGGAATTGACAAATATCCCTATAGTGCGGGATTACCCAGATGTATTCCCAGATGACTTGTCTGGTTTGCCTCCTCCACGACAAGTGGAATTTCGTATTGATTTGGTTCCTGGAGCTACACCGGTAGCAAAGACACCGTATCGGTTGGCACCGTCTGAAATGCAAGAGTTATCTAGCCAGTTACAGGAACTACTGGAGAAGGGTTTTATTCGGCCGAGTCACTCGCCTTGGGGAGCACCAGTGTTATTCGTCAAGAAGAAGGATGGGTCGTTCCGTATGTGCATCGACTACCGTGAGTTGAACAAATTAACTGTGAAGAATCGGTATCCTCTCCCCAGGATCGACGACCTGTTTGATCAGTTACAAGGAGCTTCGTATTTTTCCAAGATCGACCTTCGGTCTGGATATCACCAACTAAGAGTTTTCGAGGAGGACATACCGAAGACAGCATTTAGAACTCGTTATGGGCACTATGAGTTCTTGGTCATGCCGTTTGGATTGACTAACGCACCAGCTGTGTTCATGGACTTGATGAATCGAGTGTGCAAACCTTACTTGGATAAGTTTGTGATCGTATTCATCGACGACATACTTATCTACTCTCGATCGAAGGAGGACCATGAAGAACACCTTCGGGCAATACTGGAACTGTTAAGAGAAGAGAAACTTTTCGCCAAGTTCTCGAAGTGTGAATTCTGGCTGCGAGAGGTGAAGTTTTTGGGTCATGTGGTTAACAAAGACGGGATTCATGTAGATCCCGGCAAGATCGAAGCGGTAAAGAAATGGGATACACCCCAGACACCTTCAGAGATACGACAGTTCTTAGGATTGCCGGATACTATCGTCGTTTCATTGCGAACTTTTCAAAGATCGCTCAACCGTTGACATTGCTGACTCAGAAAGACAAGAAGTTTGATTGGGGAGATGCGCAAGAACGGGCGTTCCAAACGCTGAAAGATAAGTTGTGCAATGCACCGATATTGTCCCTTCCAGACGGAACTGATGATTTTGTGGTGTACTGTGATGCTTCGCATCAAGGGTTGGGATGTGTACTAATGCAGAAAGATAAGGTGATCGCCTACGCTTCGCGACAACTTAAGGTGCACGAGAAGAACTACACGACTCATGATCTTGAGTTGGGTGCTGTAGTATTCGCACTTAAGATATGGAGGCATTACCTGTATGGAACCAAATGCATCGTATACACAGATCATAAAAGCCTTCAACATATTCTGGATCAGAAGGAACTCAATATGCGACAGCGACGTTGGGTAGAGCTTCTTAGTGACTACGATTGTGAAATCGGTATCATCCGGGGAAAGCTAACGTGGTGGCTGATGCTCTAAGCCGCAAAGAACGCGTGAAACCACTACGTGCTCGAGCTTTGGGATTGACCATTCAAACAAATTTGAAAGCTCAGATCCAAATTGCACAAAGTGAAGCGTTGAAAGAAGAAAACCTTGCGGAGAGAATCCGAGGGTTGGATAAACAACTGATGTGCAAGGACGATGGCGTACAGTACTTCGTGGACCGTATATGGGTACCCAAGTGGGGAGGTGTACGTACCTTGGTCATGGATGAAGCACATAAGACACGATATTCTATTCATCCTGGCGCAGACAAGATGTACCACGATCTCAAAGATCTGTACTGGTGGCCAGGCCTGAAGAAAGACATTGCCACGTACGTCAGCAGATGCTTGACATGCTCGAAAGTTAAAGCTGAACATCAGAAACCATCGGGATTATTACAGCAACCTGAAATTCCCGAGTGGAAATGGGAGAATATAGCCATGGATTTCATAACCAAACTCCCTAAAACAAGCAACGGGCATGACTCGATATGGGTCGTAGTGGATCGAATGACGAAATCAGCACACTTCTTGCCAATCCGAGAAGACTACAAAATGGACAAGTTGGCGAGATTGTACATTAAAGAGGTCGTGACAAGACACGGAGTGCCGGTGTCAATCATCTCCGACCGTGACGGCCGATTCACTTCACGATTTTGGCAAACACTACAGAAAGCAATGGGCACTCGATTAGACATGAGTACCGCCTATCACCCTCAAACAGATGGCCAAAGTGAACGAACCATACAAACGCTAGAAGACATGCTGAGAGCGTGTGTAATCGACTTTGGTGGTAGTTGGGATACTCATTTGCCATTGATTGAATTCTCATACAATAACAGCTACCACACCAGCATTGGGTGTGCTCCGTTCGAAGCGTTGTACGGAAGGAAGTGTAGATCACCCGTTTGTTGGGCCGAGATTGGTGAAAGTCAGCTAACAGGCCCAGAGATCATCCAGGAAACAACCGACAAGATCTTCCAAATCAAAGATAGACTGAAAGCCGCTAGAGATCGCCAAAAGAGCTACGCCGACAATCGTCGAAAGCCTCTAGAATTCAACGTTGGGGACCGAGTGTTACTCAAAGTCTCTCCTTGGAAGGAGTTGTTCGGTTTGGAAAGAAAGGGAAGTTAGCCCCAGATACGTTGGACCATTCGAGATTACAGAAAGAATTGGTCCAGTGGCTTACCGATTACGGTTACCACAGAACTCAACGGTGTGCATGATACCTTCCATGTGTCGAACCTCAAGAAGTGTTTGGCTGACGAATCACTTCACATACCCATTGACGATATCAAAATCGACGAAAAGCTTCATTTTATTGAGGAACCCATTGAGGTCATGGATCGTAAAGTCAAACAGTTGAAGCGCAGTAGAATACCAATTGTTCGCGTAAGGTGGAATTCGAAACGAGGGCCAGAGTTTACATGGGAACGGGAAGATCAAATGAAACTCAAATACCCACACTTATTCGTGGATGACACTCTTGGACCTAACTCCAGCTGAATTTCGGGACGAAATCTCTCAACTGGGGGATACTGTGACATCCGTCACCTTAAGGTACGTCGAGCGACATAAATAACATGGAAATATTTTAATTAATCTTCCTTTTCTTCATGAACTCCTGCTTTACGGAGTCATGTCTGCTTATTTTTCCCTTGTGCCTGTACTTCCTTCGAGAACGTGTGTTAAGCATAAACTTTTATAAATTTCAACACCATTACCACCAAATATATCATTTTTAATTTCGACCATTGTCACAAATAAAACCATTTTAGGCTATCAAATGCCAATAAATACGCTTTTAACCGTAATATAACGAACATTTTAAGATCGTAATCAACCGAAACAAATTTTTGGGAAACTCGAGGGTTAAGTGCAGGGACTAAACTTGTAATTTTGCAAACTTGGGCTGGGTATATAAGCCCCATTCCAGCCATTTATCCTCATCTTCATCTTCTTCACCTTCAACTTTTCTCCACTTTTCTCTCGATTTAGCACCAAAAATCGTCACGTTTGTCGCGTTTTCACTACCAAATCTTGGGTATCATCGTGTGTACGCGTTCCTAGCAGGTAGACAACCTTGTTCAACCCGTTTTTGGTTCGATTTTACTGCTGCGATTTCTAGGGTTTCGGGTGCTCGGGTTCATCCGAGCACATGAGGTCGAGTGGGTGCGTGTGAGGTCTTTCTGCTTGTGTTTCATGTTTGTGTATGTTTGTTGAGTGTTTCTGGAGGTCCTCGTGGTATAAAACCCGCTAGAGCAGCTCGGGGGCTGCTCAGCCCGACCACAGTCGCGATTCTGCAGTTCGGGCGACTGGGTCTGTCATGCGATTGAGCCGTGCGACTGAGTGAGTCGTGCGACTGAATCATGCGTCTAAGTCAATCGTGCGACTGAGTTGTGCGACTAGGCATGTCGTGCGACTGAGTCGTGCGACTGGGTGTTTGTATGCGATTGAGTCATGCGTATGAATGATTGTGTGCGATTGAGTCAGGTGACCGACTGAGTGTATGCGATTGTGCGTGTTTCGCACGACTGGAGTCCAATCGCACGAATGAAGGTTCAATCGCACGAAAGTAGCTAATTCGCACGATTGAGGGTTGATTCGTGCGCATGGAGGTTGGGTCGTGCGAATGGGTGTGTTGTGTGGTGCGACTGAGTCCAATCGCACGAATGAAGGTTCAATCGCACGAAAGTAGCTAATTCGCACGATTGAAGGTTGATTCGTACGAATGGAACGTGGGTCGAGCGTCTGGTCCCGTCGTGTGTCTGATGATGCGTGTGTCCGCTTGTGTGTGTGCTACCCACGACCGAACCGATACAACCCGAACCGACCAAACATTACTATACGCTTTATACATGTCATTAATGCTTGACCATAACTGTCAATAGGTGTTTGACCGATCATTGCATTCAACTGTTGGAAATCTCGACCTTTCATACTTACCACTTAACATGTGAGTTTCGTGCCCCTTTTTATGCTTATACTATTTTACAAACATTTACAAACATGGGGGAAAAGTATGCTCGCCCGTTTTCTATGCTGTACTACATACATACAATTTTCATACAAGGAATCAACGTGATACTGTGTTACAAGTACTTATCTGATACATGCTTGGGTCTGCTGTGTGGTTCTATCTTTGCAACTATTTAATTCCAGTGTGGGAACCGACGGTTAGGTATTGGTAGTACTACTGGGTTGACACCCCCACCCTCGTGTTGGTATACTAGTTAGTACCAACAATAGCCAGGTACGGGTCTTGGGTGAATATACGCCGACAATTTCTTTGTGTACGTCGCTAGGTTTGGTTGCAAAGCTCATGTCATGTGATTTTACTTGTGTATATAACTGTATTCACGGTATTCCATATCATTTACTTTATACAGCATCACTTACATTTTTATTACTTAAACCTGCGAGCTCACCAACAATTTGTTGACCATTTTGAGCATATCTTTTCAGGTGATCAAGCTAGCTGAGGTTCTAGGTGTGCTGCCTTAGTGGAGACCCTAGGATGCATTTTTGGACTAAACATGTTTGACAAACAGTTATTTTGAACAATGTTGAACTATGTAAACAATTACAATCTTTTGAAACTTGTTCCCGGGTTGGGAATTTACATTACAATTTCATCTTTATGTGATTATGTGAATCGTTTATCTTGTTATGCATATGGCTATGTTGTCGTGAACATTGACTATACACGACACAAGTCCCCTTGTTGTCGGGTGTCGTCATGACACGCTTGTCATCATTTTTTATTGCATCTCTATCGCTTACCATGTGTTATGACGATTCCCGTCTCGTCGCAACCCCGTGTTTCCGCTCTTAGCGGGGTGTGACAGTTGTTGTATGTTGGTCTGGTCCATCGTAGGGTTATGGGCATAGAGGGTAGTTGGTGCCAGGTGTTTGGTGGGTTGCATGGGACCAAGTTGGGTTGGGCCTTGTGAGAGTTTCATGGGCCATGATGTCCCAGGTAGGATAAGACCTCTGCCGCGGCCCCACCCCAAAGGATCGGCTTCTTCTGCCTCGGCCAGTGTGACCGCGACCCCGGGACGAGGGTTCGAGGTGCGGGTGCCATCGGTGCCTGGGAAGCTGCGATGGCCTCGGGCGGCGGCTTGGGAGGGATAGGAGGAACTTGGTTGCTAGTTGGGCGGAGTGCGAGGCGAGGTTAGCTTTGCGGGTCTCTTCGAGAATGAGTTTGGAGCGAGCTTCATAAAATTCAGGTAAGGGTTGGATTGTTGGATCATCATGGCAACACCATCATAGGATTCATTCAGCCCAACGATGAGTTGCAGAACCAACCTTTGGTTCGATACCGGTGCCCCAACGTTGGCCAATTGATCAGAGAGCATCTTCAATGTTTGACAATAGGAGGAGATGTTGGGTGATTGTCGAGCTTGGTGGTGACGAACTTATGTTCCAGGTAGACCGCCCGAGTATTCTGGTTGTCTTGAAAGATGTTTTCAAGAGCGGTCCAGGCTTGGGTAGCGGTTGTGGGTTTAAAAATAGTGTGGAGGAGGTCGTTTGAGATAGTGTTGTAGATCCATTGAAGGACAATGGCGTCTAAGCGAGACCACAACTCAAGGGCGGGATCGGGTGCGGTTGGTGTGGCGTTGTCTTTTTCGGAGGAGGGGGATGGGGTTGTGGCAGCCGTGGGGGGCGCGACTTTTAGGTCGATGTGGTCCGTGACTTGGCAGGCTCGACAGTGGATGCGGAACAATTCTGCCCATGAGTTGTATTAGCCGTTTTCCATCTCCAAAGTGAAGGGGATGAAGTTCTTGATGTTAGTGACAGCAATAGCAGGTTGAAGTTTGGATTCCATGGCTAGAGGCTAGAATAGAGGCGAGGAGGCAAGGAGAATGGGAAATATGGTGGGATTGATGGTGATGGTAATCAGAGAAGCTCTGATACCATGATAAATATTATGTAATCTTCCTCTCCTTCTCATTAATCAATCAATAGTTTATATAATACATTATGTCCTACTTTCTAGGATAATAACAACCTTAATGATATCTCATCTAACAAACTCATGTTTATCTCATGTGACAATGTTTATCAAATATAACAAGATAACTAATGACTTGATGTTTATCGGTTAAGACCGCATGTAAGAATTTTATTCATCTGAATCAAAATGATACAATTATGGTTGTTCAAGTAAATCTATCAAGTTTGACAAGAGAACTATGTGGCAGTGTGAGACAGATGAAAGCCAGGAAAGAAAGCTATTTTGAGGCCAAAATGTTGTAGTTATGAGTTTAAAATGATTGATGTAAACATGTGTAACACCCGGCCCCTTACACCAACAATATTGTCCATTTTGCCCATAAGGAGCTCACCGATTTGCTTTTGGTTACCCGGGGGGAAACTTCCCAAGGAGGTCACCCATCCCTAGATTGCTTCCACCTGAGCACGCTTAACTGTGGAGTTCTCCTATCATCCATTGTCAATACGCTCAAAAGGCGTTGTTGATTTTAAGGACCAGACATTCCTTATCAACCAGAAATCTCTCATGTCCACGGCTGATGTAGAATTTGGCTAGAGTGTTACAACATGTGTTTAGCTATAATCATATTTAGTAATCATTGTGCTCATGGATATTGGGCGTGGAATGCCAAAGGTATTGAACAGAATAGCAGATGGTGGTGATGGCCGGATGGTGAGTTGTAAGAGGGGCAGATGTTAATGCGAGTCATGGAACACTGCACTTATCACGATGAGGTTCATGAATATTATGCGTGATGCTGGTACTACTTTCTTAACAAGTAGTTCAATTGCCTCATAGATGAGCTCCAAGTTCTTAAATTTCTACAAGTGTTATGACATTAGCCAACATCAAGAGGGGATTTTGTTTTTATGGTTTCCTCAACTGAGATAAATCAATTATAAGAAATAGTTACAAATTTAAAAACTAACATAATCAATTTAATGAAGAATCTTATCATTACTGTTAAAATAATTTGCTTGCCTTTAAAACTTATCATTGATGCATTTGTTATTGCTTTCTGTTAACTTCATTATCAAGAAGTGATCAATTGATGATTGCAACTTTAATTTTTTTTTTTGTAACAGTAAGAACCAGCCAACTCCAAGACCCCACCAATAATTCAGGTAAACGAGCTAGTTTCAAACGTTAGACCTCTGCTAGAAATGTATCAAAAGAAGTGATGATTCTTAGTTTGTATAATCATTTTAACCTGAGCTCATATGCTAAAAGGAAGCATACTGTATGGTTTTGTGTCTATGATTACCGAATAAAGACGTATACAAAACAATTACTTATTATCTTTAGAGGGCAAAACGATCATTGTACATTCAATATCAATATCTTTATTGGTTTCGTTGAAAAAACGAGATGACTTTGTTATAAACAACATCTTTAGCCGTTACACCCATGATAAAATCCGCATGAGCATATTCCTTTATATACTGCACACTAAGCTTCCCTTCATCGTGCAACTTGAGATCATCGAGCAAATTGGCCACATCTTTAGGGTCTGAAAGTGCATCTTGGCCTCCATAGCTGATAAACAAAGGGAAGTTGTTTGGGATATTTGAAATGTTATAAATCGGAGGCATTGGAACGCCATAGTGTTCTATGTTAAAGCCAGGGTTCCCATAGTCATACTTAGCCAAAACACCATCTCTAACAGCTGCAAATATCAGGTTTTACAGATCCATTTAAGCCAACTTTTAAACTAATTGATCCATATTCGCGAATGATCTCAACTAAAGCAACTTACTTTGAGCCAAATGAACCAAGTTCTTAGTCGAGGTAGACTGAGGCTCGCTTCTTAAGAACACATCTACAGTCGAGGCGTTGAGACAGCAGTTTTTACCTTTGAAATAACCATATCATGTTAAACAAAATGTACAATCTTTAACTAAATAAACTCATAGCTATGCTGTCCAAACATCTTCTACCTGTGAGTGCGGTCATTAAGTCGTAGCAATCAACCTTTGGATCAGCACATAGGCGTTTAAGGAACGGCTAACATCTTCACTGTACATTAATAGAGAAACCAAAACAGTTGGTTGACTAACTTGTTACACATGTGTAATTTGATCAAGAACAAAAAGAAGAAACTAAGGTATTTACCCTTTGGGATTAAACTCAGCAAGACCAAACACTATTGTAATCTGTAGAGGAATTTAAATGTTTTTAGTAGAATTGTGTGATGCGTATGAAATGGAAAATGTGTTGATGGATACATGACCATATTACCTCGCCAACAAAGACTTTGGCTGCAACAACACCAAGTGCAGTGGTCATATGGCTCAAGTACGCGATCGGGCTTAACAATGCAGCCGATTTCATCTTGTCTATTTGTTTACCTTCCGAGAAAGATGCCAATGCAATCAAAGTTCCCTACAATTGGAACAAAGATAATATCATAAGTTGTGTTCTTGATCTTTAAGTGGTATGTACTTTAGTGTGTAAAATGGTACAAATATGACCTTGATTAGCTAAGCATTATGATAGAATATGACAGGAAACTTAGTCAAGAGTTAGCGGACTCGTATATGGACCAACTAGACCGAGAAAGTAGGCTACCAAAGGGCCGACATAAAAATGGCATATTATTTGCTACGGTTGAAGTTACGAGACCCAAAAACAATGGACGTGTATATACTTCCTTGATTTCATCAATTAGTTGTTGCTTGTAAATGTTGATATTCGACAATACTTAGATCAAATGGTGAGACGGTTTACCAAGGAATGCCCGACGTAGTGGATCTTTTGGCCCGTTTGTTGGAAGATATAAGCAATAACCGCAGGCAAGTCACGAGCCGCGATTTCATCCCATGTCCAATTCCAGAATTCCTGTGACATGTAACAAGTGGCAACCAAATAACACAGTTATTACATGCACAACTTGACACAAAAAAAAATGAAAGATATAAAAAAATGTAACATTGTACATACTGGCCTGTCGGGATCAAGAGTGACATGTCGTCGACTAAACGAGGTTCCTCTCGTGTTAGCTATCCAGACATCAAAACCGTTATCGGCCAAGATCAAGGCTAGAGATTGCTCCGGAGAATTTAGCAGCCATGTCATACCATCCTACATTGTAACATTCAAATTATGCTACAACATTCGAATATATATGTGAAACAAAATATTTTGTTTTTATTTTATTTGTGAAATATACGACAATTGGTACTAGTTGAGGAGTCGAAGTGTCAGCCCTTAATCTATGCACAAAATCCTTCACGGGTTTTTTGTAATTATTGGGTCAAGGACAATTATGGAGCCAGTAAAAAAGTTGACTGGTCAATATCTAGAGTTGTATTTGTAGTTTAAACAAACTTATTTTTAAAAGTATATCAATAAAATAAAGAGAAATTTATAGAAATAATCCAAATAATAATCATAAGTTTGGGAATAAATTGGTTGATAATAGCTGAAGGAATAAAAGAGATGAGAGTAGGGATGAGCTTGGCATTGTAATGATACTGAAAAAACCAAAACCGAAGATGACATAAAAAACATATTGAATATGTTTTCGAAATTGTCACTCTGGTACTGGGTGTCATTACGGGTTTTTAATACTTTACTGTTTTGATTCTGTTTTGATGTTTTTCCTTTGTTTGACCTAAAAAATCCAAAACATCTCAAGATTGTATCAAACTAGCATTACAACCCGCACTTCATGATTGTGTTGTAACTTACAGTCGTATATTTTAAATGTTGATACAACGGGTATCTTTTAGAAAAAATAAAATGTCCTTTCACACTAAAGCAAAACATTAGATACTTTAGAAAAACATATAAAAAGAAAGCTAAAAATATGAAAAGAAAAGAAATTAAAAAAGGTCAACAATACATTTACCAAATAAAAAAACTAAACAGATAAAAACTACAGGAATTGAATAAAATAAATAAATAAGGAAACAAAATATAATAGAAAAATGGAACCAATAATCTTGATTTAATTACAACTATTCACCCTCCATCAAATTGTATACGACTTTAATTTATACCATCAAATAATAATCAATATTTTCAGAACTGGATTGGACATTGAACCGAACGTTTTACTAGTTTGATGGTCGGACCGGTCGGACCGTTTGGACCGGATTTAACTATATTTTAATTATATTTATATATGTAGTTAAATATAAGTAATTTATATATGATTTATATATATATATATTTTATAGTTATATATAAAACTTAAACATATTTGTATATCAAAAACACTAATTTATGGTTTAACACCTTGTTTCTATCTATTAAAATAAAAAAAAATTAAAAACCGGTCCGAACTGGTTCGGTTTCCCGGTCTGACCACCGGTTCGGGAAGAACCGGCCGATTCGACCCCTCAAAAACGAATCGTAGCGAACCGGACCGGCCACCAGACCGATCCCCGGTCGAACCGGCCGGTCTGATCCGGTCGGGAAAACATTCAAACCGTCGCAGCGAAAACACGAAAACAGAGATAGTACCAAAATAAAGTTAACTAAAACTCAAACACCAGTATTGATACCAGATACTACCAAAATAAAATTAACTAAAACTCAAACACCAATATCGATACCGATATCGTACAAAGGTTTATCTTTGTACGAGAGTAAAAATCTCCTCAATCCCGACTCTCACTCGTTATATAGTCGTGAATATAGAGGCAAAATCGGATGCTAACATCGACACGCCCAACGACAGAGACAAAATGAAACGAAATGACGTGGCAACATGCATGTGTTCCAATTTATTGTTTTATCCTAAGTTTCAATAAATTAATGAAAGACAAATTCATGGGACGACGTGAATTATCACGCAAATATACGCATGTCTTTTTCCTGATTTTGTGTTACTTTTTACTTTTCTTTGCCAACGAAAAATAAACAGACAAAATCATTGTACCCATCCATATTTTAAAGTGCTATCATTATAATGTCAGCTAGACATCAAAAAGATCATTTATTTATTTTGTTTTTAAGTTGAACAATAGTTTGTTCTATTAAAGTGTATTAATCTGTAAATGTATTAAACTTCAAACTATTATATAAATTGGATGCCTGAAATTTCTTACATGACATCAATAATTTGAATTAAATGTAATGAACTTAGCAATTATTGTAATTGTTTATGTATATTTTAAGAACTTGTAAGAACAAAAAAGTTACAAACATAAGGTTATTAATTTTTTATAAATCTAGTAAGGTAATAGTTTTGTCTGAATAATTCAAAAGAAAAAAAAGATCCAAAGAGTAAAATGATCAGTTTTTTTCAAGCCATCTAACGTATAAAATAATAAAATTGGTTAATTACATATATACAAAAAAATAAACACATACGATTACACTATATTACAACACATAAATCAATTAATAAAAAACACATGTTATACATACCCACTAAATTCTAATGATAAAAGGTATATGTTTCTCATCTAATAAATGTTCTATTTAAGCTTCACTTAAGTTAAGGCCATTTAAAAAACATATGTTATATGCGTGTGGACAAAATAAAATTTTGACGTTTAACTAGACATATAACCCGTGCTTGTGACTTTGTAAGCAATCTAATTATATATAAAATATTACCACAAGAACTCCATGCTGCAGTAGCACCGGTGGTCTACTCCTCCCACCACCACCACCACCACCACCGCCACCGCCACCGTGTCTCCCCACCGGAATCCTCTGAACACTCAGTATATACCCATCTTCCGTCACCACCTGAAAAAAAAAACAAAAAAAAAAACAATTAATCATCAACCAATTAACCACTCACCACCACCAAACCAAAACTCACACCATACATCAATCTCCAGGCACTTGTAGCCATATCGGGTCACCGCGGAGGCGCATATCCCCAGCGGCGGAGGGTTCGTGACGATTTTATGATCGAAAATGAGTCGGGTCGATCCGAAAGCCGAATTCGGGTGAATAATTAATAGTAGTAGAATGGCCCATATGAGTGTTGGAAGTTTATAGAGAAGCATGATGATAAGAGAAACAGAGGATGAAATTAAGTGGTATTTATGATGATAATGTGGGCGTGTGAAGGATGTGTTGAAGGTGAAACTGATAATTCGTAACTGAAAGGTGGGGAAAAGGGGGCTTTTTCTCCGGTGACACAAGGAGATGATGTTCATTGATCATTTGGACCACTTTAACGTGTATATATAAATCTTTTATACTTATATAGTTATATATTATCTGCACTTTTCATAGTGGTGAGGGGTGGTGTGTTTAAATTTTTTTTATGATGTGTTTCTGAGGGTGTTAAGGAATACTACTTGAAAAAAAAATGTAGCTAGAGGAGTAAAGTTGTTAAGAATTTGAATATGAACGAAAGTTTATCTTTGTCACGAAATAAATCAAGTTTTAATAATGATAAAAAGGTATGTTAAAAACTTGGATGAAAATAATGTGCATGGTCAAGCACAGGATCCATCATTAATATTCTAACGATAATAAAAATACTAATATTGTTATGAATATTTAGTCTAGGGAACAAATTATGTTCTCAATTCAAAAGTTATTGGATTTGAGTGTCACTTGAGACATTGAGTAAGACGTTGTTTGTGAACATTTTAATCAACCTTTTAATGGTTTAGATGTCTGAATTTTTCAGTATTTTATGGTTCACATTGTTTGTTTCGCAATCAAATGTTTGAATGATTTAGACATTGGTCTCTGAGTGGTTAAGTACTATACTAATACTGAATAATTAAAATGTCTACTGTTGAATGATTAAGTCATCTTATATGAATTGGTTAGACACTTGATTTTAAGTAGTTAAACGATATACTAGTTTTTAGTGTTTTAGACCTTTTAATGGTTTCGCACTAAAAATTCAAACCTCTTAGTGATTTAGCATTAAATTATTCAGAAATTACCAAATAACCTTTAAATTTAATATAAAGCAGTTAAAAAACTTATGAATATTGATAAGTAGTTGCAATAATCTATCATAATAAAACAATTCATTATGTAATAAAAGTGGTAACAACATACACTTATTCATTTGACAAAGATATCATACTTTTAAACTGTTTGGCTGTAATTTTAACAGTTTAGTTTATTTGTAAGATGATTAATAATCGTGAAAATTAAGTAAAACAAAATAACATATAATAGTATTTAATAAATTAATTTATATATAATAATTGACGATAATATTTAATCGAATTAAACTTTAAAAATATGAAATGATTCACTTAATGACAAATACCATGCAAAATAGACAAACGTAAATATCTAATAGTAGTATAGAGTTTGATAAGAATCAAAAGTATTAATTCCTAGAAAAAAGGGCTATCTTCTAATACTAAGTTTTTTATCATTAATAGTCGTAAAAAATGATAAGCCGTAAACATTATGATTAAGTAGATTAATTAACAATTACATTAAGGATAATCAATTAAAGGAAAAATCACTTAATCTTTGACATCGAACTTCGAATTTGTTTACCAAACAATTATGAGTTTTTTTCCAAAAAGTTGTTAGGTGGAAAAAATATTTATCAAAATAGATGATTTGAAAAATATTTACTAAAATGAGTGTTTTTTTATATTTATATTTTTTATTAATATATTTCCTTTTAACTAATTTACAATCTTATTATCTTGTAAAAAGGAAAACCAAGTAACCAACCTATCATTCCTTACAACTCTCAAGATGTGACGATTTAGTTAATGACCAACTCAAGGCGTGTTAATTTTCTCAATAATTATTTTGTAAAATTACTGTTTAAAAAAATTAATCTGTAAAATGGGTCCGGGTTTGATGCTTTGGTCTCGTCCCTGTTGGATAGCGTGGGAGAGGCTGGTGCTATTAGGGGGGAATGCATGAGAGAGGAAAACAAGGAAAGGGACCCTAATGTTAAGCAATGTCTTCGGAAAGTCAGAGATGGCATTTCACGGCTGCGATTAAGGTCCTATGCTCTAGTGGAGTTGCCCCTTTTGGTGAGTCGACCTTGAAAGCTCTTATTGATAAACACCCAGTGGTGCCACCCCCGTCCTTGCCTTCCAACCCTTTAGCCCAACCCACTCTTGTTGTTGATAAGGAGTGTGTGTTCAAATGTATCCGATCCTTCCCCAAAGGGACGTCATGTGGTAGGGACGGGATGCGGGCCCAACACTTGTTAGATGCTATTGGTGGCGAGGGCTCTGTGACCCCCTCAGGTTTGCTTACGAGCATTACTGAAGTTGTTAACTTATTGCTTGAGGGATCTTGCCCTAAAGTGCTTGCTGAGTTTGTTGCGTCGACCCCCCTCACCCCCTTATTGAAGCCTGATAAAGGAATTCGGCCTATTGCTGTGGGGTGTATTTGGCGAAGGTTGGTTTCTAAGGTGGTGATGAAGAAGGTCGGGAAAGACATGGCCCAGCACTTGGGGGACTTTCAATTTGGGGTAGGGATGCCTAATGGTGCAGAGGCGGTGCTTCACAGTGCAAACAGGTTTCTCAACTCTTGTCATGAAGACGGCTCCTTGGCCTTGCTTACTGTGGATTTCTCTAATGCTTTTAACACGGTCGACCGCACAACCTTCCTTCAAGAGGTTCATCAGCATTGCCCGTTAATCTATCGGTGGGTCCAATTTCTTTATGCTCAGCCTGCTAAGTTGTATGTTGGTAATGATTGTATTGGGGCTACTACCGGAGTACAACAAGGAGGTCCCTTAGGGCCCCTTCTCTTTGCCCTTGCCTTACACCCCCTTATTCTTCGGGTCCAGGACCGTTGTAACCTTTTGTTTCATGCTTGGTATTTGGATGATGGAACGATTATCGGCAACGCGTCTGAGGTTGCTAAGGCCTTAGACATCATCAACGTGGAAGGGCCATCTCTGGGGCTTTATCTTAACATTAAGAAAACAGAGGTTTTTTGGCCGACATGCGATGGGCGTAAAGTTCAGGACGGACTTTTCCCGAGAGGATTGGTAGACCAGAGAGGGGGGTTAAGCTCCTTGGTGGAGCTGTTAGCCGTGATCCTAGCTTTATTGAGGAGTTGGCTGGGCGGCGGGCCTCGGGAGCGTTTGACCTCATGAAACTCTTGCCCTGCCTTAGGAATCCCCAATGTGAACTACTTTTGCTAAGGTCGTGCATGGGAGTTGCTAAGTTACTTTTTGGGTTGCGCACTTGTCAACCCCATTTGATGGAGGATGCGGTATCTCGGTTCGATGATGGCCTCAGGGAGGCTATAGAAGACATTGTCATGGGTGGTGGCCCTTTTTTTGGTGATCTTCAATGGCGTTTGGCATCTTGCCAATGCGTCTCGGTGGTTTGGGACTCCTTTCAGCTCGAGATGTTGGGGCTTATGCTTTTGTGGCCTCTAGAGCTCAGTCTTGGGAACTACAAGATCATATCCTTCGAAATAGTGGGGTCTTCGGGCTTGACCCGGACTATCAGCAGGCGCTTGAACGCTTATATGTCCTTCTCCCAGACTTGGATATTGGCGGTTTCTCTAATAAGGACACCGCCCCCTCGAAGCCACAAACAACTTTGGCGAATGCTCTGTTTAGCAAAATCGCTCAAAGCCTGGGAGAAGTTTTTTCTTTGTCATCCCGCCAAAAGGCGGTGTTTGAGTGCCTGAAGGGCCCCCATGCTCAAGACTTTTTGACCGTTATCCCGATTGAAGGGTTGGGACAGTGCATGTCTCCAGTAGAATAGAGCAATTCTCAAATACCGGTTGATGATCCCTATGTACCCGGAAGATGAAACATGTCCGATATGTCGTAAAGCTTGTATGGATAAATATGGGGAGCACGCCCTTCACTGTAAAGAGCTACCGGGTTCAAATATCGGTATGACTGGGTACGAGATGTTTTGGGGGACATCCTAAGAAGAGCTGGGATTTCTACTAAGAAAGATGTGACATCCGTCACCTTAAGGTCCGTCGAACGACATAAATAACATGGAAATATTTTAATTAATCTTCCTTTTCTTCATGAACTCCTGCTTTACGGAATCATGTCTGCTTATTTTTCCCTTGTGCCTGTACTTCCTTCGAGAACGTGTGTTAAGCATAAAACTTTTATAAATTTCATCACCATTACCACCAAATATATCATTTTTAATTTCGACCATTGTCATTAATAAAACCATTTTAGGCTATCAAATGCCATTAAACACGCTTTTAACCGTAATATAATGAACATTTTAAGATCGTAATCAACCGAAACAAATTTTTGGGAAACTCGAGGGTTAAGTGCAGGGACTAAACTTGTAATTTTGCAAACCTGGGCTGGGTATATAAACCCCATTCCCAGCCATTTATCCTCATCTTCTCTTCTTCGCCTTCAACATTTCTCCACTTTCTCTCTCGATCTAGCACCAAAAATCGCCACGTTTGTCGCGTTTTCACTACCAAATCTTGGGTATCATCGTGTGTACGCGTCCTAGCAGGTAGACAACCTTGTTCAACCCGTTTTTTGTTCGGTTTTACTGCTGCGTTTTCTAGGGTTTCGGGTGCTCGGGTTCACCCAGCACATGAGGTCGAGTGGGTGCGTGTGAGGTCTTTCTGCTTGTGTTTCATGTTTGTGTATGTTTGTTGAGTGTTTCTGGAAGTCCTCGTGGTATAAAACCCGCGTTAGAGCAGCTCGGGGGCTGCTCAGCCCGACCACAGTCGCGATTCTGCAGTTCGGGCGACTGGGTCTGTCATGCGATTAAGCGTGCGACTGAGTGAGTCGTGCGACTGAATCATGCGTCTAAGTCAATCGTGCGACTGAGTTGTGCGACTAGGCATGTCGTGCGACTGAGCCGTGCGACAGGGTGTCTGTATGCGATTGAGTCATGCGTGTGGATGATTGTGTGCGATTGAGTCAGGTGACCGACTAAGTGTATGCGAATGTGTGTGTTGTGTGGTGCGACTGAGTCCAATCGCACGAATGAAGGTTCAATCGCACGAAAGTAGCTAATTCGCACGATTGAAGGTTGAGTCGTACGAATGGAACGTGGGTCGAGCGTCTAGTCCTGTTGTGTGACTGATGATGAGTGTGAATTTCCCTCGAACGTCTGATGATGATAAGGCAACATCAGTAAAAGTGTCATTGCTTGACCCCAAAGATTAAAGTCAACGCTATCAACATGCACATACTATTTCAATTGAAATAAACCTAACATTTTACAATTACCGACAACCCATTTGAAACTACAAATACTTAACAAGTGTCATCTTTCATAACAATGAGATCTTTACAAGGATGTCATAAGCAATGACGACTACTCGTAGTACTTGGATCTACATAAGATCTGATACGTGTGTCCGCTTGTGTGTGTGTGCCACCCACGACCGAACCGATACAACCCGAACCGACCAAACATTACAATACGCTTTATACATGTCATTAATGCTTGACAATAACTGTCAATAGGTGTTTGACCGATCATTGCATTCAACTGTTGGAAATCTCGATCTTTCATACTTACCACTTAACAAGTGAGTTTCGTGGCCCCTTTTTATGCTTATACTATTTTACAAACATTTACAAACATGGGGGAAAAGTATGCTCGCCGTTTTCTATGCTGTACAACATACATACAATTTTCATACAAGGAATCAACGTGATACTGTGTTGCAAGTACTTATCTCATACATGCTTGGGTCTGCTGTGTGGTTCTATCTTTGCAACTATTTAATTCAAGTGTGGGAACCGACGGTTAGGTATTGGTAGTACTACTGGGTTGACACCCCCACCCTCGTGTTGGTATACTAGTTAGTACCAACAATAGCCAGGTACGGGTCTTGGGTGAATATACGCCGACAATTTCTTTGTGTACGTCGCTAGGTTTGGTTGCAAAGCTCATGTCATGTGATTTTACTTGTGTATATAACTGTATTCACGGTATTCCATATCATTTACTTTATACAGCATCACTTACACTTTTATTACTTAAACCTGCGAGCTCACCAACAATTTTGTTGACCATTTTGAGCATATCTTTTCAGGTGATCAAGCTAGCTGAGGTTCTAGGTGTGCTGCCTTAGTGGAGACCCTAGGATGCATTTTTGGACTAAACATGTTTGACAAACAGTTACTTTGAACAATGTTGAACTGTGTAAACAATTACAATCTTTTGAAACTTGTTCCGGGTTGTGGGAATTTACATTACAATTTCATCTTTATGTGATCATGTGAATCGTTTATCTTGTTATGCTTATGGCTAGGTTGTCGTGGACATTGACTATACACGACACAAGTCCCCTTGTTGTCGGGTGTCGTCATGACACGCTTGTCATCATTTTATTATTGCATCTCTATCGCTTACCATGTGTTATGACGATTCCCGTCTCGTCGCAACCTCGTGTTTCCGCTCTTAGCGGGGGTGTGACAGACTGGTATCAGAGCCATTGGTTATAGAGAATTAGGCAATACACTTGACCTAGACTATAACCTAGGAACCTTCATGTAGATTGCATGCTAGGGTTGTGTGCATTTTGTCTCTCATACGTGTTCCTCATTACTTGTTCATTATCTATCTATTTGTGATCTTTCCACCCTATGAGAGAGCCTTGTGCTCACTCTTTCATAGGATGCTCCTATTAGATCTTCCGTTCCCTCTGCGCGCCAAGTTATCATAACCAAATTCGGGTATTGAGACCCGAAGGGATCTTCACAGATCATATACTGCGCTTGACCTTGGATACTGAGACCGACCCGAGGAGGCTATGTCTGAGTCCTTTAAGGATGCGAGATAGGCAACCTCCACCAGACTATACGTGATTATGTGCTTGGGCTCTCAGTTGACCTGATGAATTATTATGGATATGATGTAAAGGAAAGTCGGATGTCATGTAACCGGATCGGGCATCATTCTCGGTACATCGTGGGTGTGGTGGGAACGCTGCGGGGAACCCTATATATAAACATCACCGGTATACCGAGAATATGCTTGAAATGGGCTGCATGGTGATCTTGACCGACCGGAACATGAACATTGGAACTTGATAAACGGAATACTTGTGTATCATATGGTGACTAAAGCTTACAGTTATCTCTTTTATGAATAGAACATGCCGCCTCGAAGATCTACTCGCAGTAATAGTAGCGGAATTGAAGCCCCAAGAGGCAGAGGCAGAGGCAGAGGCAAAGGCAGAGGCAGAGGCAGAGGCAGAGGCAGAGGCAGGGGAAGAACCCCAAGAACAAGTGATGCTCCTGCCAGTAACAATCAAGGAATAGGGAACACTGATGTGGCAGCCCTGATCGCTCAACAGTTGGCCGCACTGATTTCTACTATCGTGGCCCAAGTGAGCGATGCTCTTCAGAATTCTCACCCCCACGGGGACGGTGGCAATGAAAATGAGGATAACGGTAACCCGACTGGGAACGAAAGCAATCAGGAGACCGGAAATGGTGGTACAGCGGTAACGAAACTGTAATTGTTAACGAGACCGGGGTTGTGAATACTAGACGGGGATGTTCGTACAAGGAATTTGTGGCTTGTAAACCACGAGAGTTTGATGGCAAAGGTGGAGCCATAGCTCTGACCAGATGGCTTGAAAAGATGGAGGCCGTGATCGACATCAGCGAATGCCTCGACAGCCAAAGGATTAAGTACGCCACTTGCTCACTACAGGGCACGGCGCTGACGTGATGGAACACTCAGATTCAGGCTAGGGGAAGAGAATCCGCGATGCAAATGTCGTGGGATGAGTTCAAGGCCCTAATCACCGAGGAGTACTGTCCTCTCAATAAGATGCAAAAACTTGAGCATAAGTTCTGGAATCATGCCATGGTGGGGGCTGGGCACGTAGTTTACACCGACCGTTTTCATGAGTTAGCAAGGTTGGTTCCACATCTAGTCACCCCGGAATCAAAAAGGATAGAGAGGTACATTTGGGGACTTGCGCCTCAAATCCGGGCAATAGTAACCGCTACTGCTCCTCCTACTATTCAGAGCGCGATTCTAAAGGTTGGCGCTTTGACCGATGAAATGGTGAGAACGGGAGTTTTGGGTAGAGGAGCAGAAAAGAGGAAGGATTTTGGGGAAACGAGCCGGTCGAGTGCCGGGAAGTTTGACAAAAGAGCCAAGACAACCAGAAACTTTGTGGAGTGACGCAGGGCAGGCGAGAGTATGTGGGTCCGCACCCCAAATGTGACAAGTGCAATTATCATCATCCCCCAAGAACGCAGTGCCGGGTGTGCGCGAATTGTAGACGCCCGGGGCATCTTGCAAGAGACTGCAGAACAGCGCTGAATATGGTTGCACCGGTCAACGCGGTTAACCCCGTCGGGAATGCAAGGGCTTGTTATGAGTGTGGAAGTCTCGATCATTACCGAAACATGTGCCCCAGGCTGAATCGGGCACCGGGTCAACAAGGAAACAACCAGCAGCAAGTGATGGCTATAGCTGGAAATCAAGGCCCGACCAATCAGGGGGATACAGCTCGGGGACGTGCATTCGTCATTGGAGCCAACGATGCTCGCCAGGACCCGAATGTTGTCACGGGTACGCACTTACTCAATAATCACTTTGCATCTATACTGTTTGATACTGGAGCAGACAATAGCTTTATATCTTCTGAGTTTGTGCAATTGCTTGATTTGAGCCCTAGTAGGCTAGAAACTAGCTACTCTGTAGAAATGGCCAATGGTAGGATTGTTCAGGCTGATGAAATTATTAGAAAGTGCTCGATAATGTTAGAGAACCACACCTTCGATATAGACTTGATACCCTTTGAGCTAGGAAGTTTCGATGTGATTGTGGGAATGGATTGGTTGTCGAAACACGGGGCCGAGATTGTCTGTCGAGACAAGGTAGTGCGAATCCCTATGTGAGACGGGGGAGTACTCAGAATTCAAGGAGAAAGACCGGGGAGAAACTTAAAGCTTATTTCCTGCATGAAAGCACGCCGGAGTTTACGCAAACAGTGCTACTCTTTTCTGGCTCATGTGGTGGAAAAGAAAGAGGAGGAACAGGAATTGACAAATATCCCTATAGTGCGGGATTACCCAGATGTATTCCTAGATGACTTGTCTGGTTTTCCTCCTTCACGACAGGTGGAATTTCGTATTGATTTGGTTCCTGGAGCTACACCGGTAGCAAAGACACCGTATCGGTTGGCACCGTCTGAAATGCAAGAATTATCTAGCCAGTTATAGGAACTACTGGAGAAGGGTTTTATTCGGCCGAGTCACTCGCCTTGGGGAGCACCAGTGTTATTCGTCAAGAAGAAGGATGGGTCGTTCCGTATGTGCATCGACTACCGTGAGTTGAACAAATTAACTGTGAAGAATCGGTATCCTCTCCCCAGGATCGACGACCTGTTTGATCAGTTACAAGGATCTTCGTATTTTTCCAAGATCGACCTTCGGTCTGGATATCACCAACTAAGAGTTTTCGAGGAGGACATACCGAAGACAGCATTTAGAACTCGTTATGGGCACTATGAGTTCTTGGTCATGCCGTTTGGATTGACTAACGCACCAGCTGTGTTCATGGACTTGATGAATCGAGTGTGCAAACCTTATTTGGATAAGTTTGTGATCGTATTCATCGACGACATACTTATCTACTCTCGATCGAAGGAGAACCATGAAGAACACCTTCGGGCAATACTGGAACTGTTAAGAGAGAGAGAAACTTTTCGCCAAGTTCTCGAAGTGTGAATTCTGGCTGCAAGAGGTGAAGTTTTGGGTCATGTGGTTAACAAAGACGGGATTCATGTAGATCCCGGCAAGATCGAAGCGGTAAAGAAATGGGATACACCCCAGACACCTTCAGAGATACGACAGTTCTTAGGATTAGCCGGATACTATCGTCGTTTCATTGAGAACTTTTCAAAGATCGCTCAACCGTTGACGTTGCTAACTCAGAAAGACAAGAAGTTTGATTGGGGAGATGCGCAAGAACGGGCGTTCCAAACGCTGAAAGATAAGTTGTGCAATGCACCGATATTGTCCCTCCCAGACGGAACTGATGATTTTGTGGTGTACTGTGATGCTTCGCATCAAGGGTTGGGATGTGTACTAATGCAGAAAGATAAGGTGATCGCCTACGCTTCGCGACAACTTAAGGTGCACGAGAAGAACTACACGACTCATGATCTTGAGTTGGGCGCTGTAGTATTCGCACTTAAGATATGGAGGCATTACCTGTATGGAACCAAATGCATCGTATACACAGATCATAAAAGCCTTCAACATATTCTGGATCAGAAGGAACTCAATATGCGACAGCGACGTTAGGTAGAGCTTCTTAGTGACTATGATTGTGAAATCCGGTATCATCCGGGGAAAGCTAACGTGGTGGCTGATGCTCTAAGCCGCAAAGAACGCGTGAAACCACTACGTGCTCGAGCTTTGGGATTGACCATTCAAACAAATTTGAAAGCCCAGATCCAAATTGCACAAAGCGAAGCGTTGAAAGAAGAAAACCTTGCGGGAGAAGAATTCCGAGGGCTGGATAAACAACTGATGTGCAAGGACGATGGCGTACAGTACTTCGTGGACCGTATATGGGTACCCAAGTGGGGAGGTGTACGTACCCTGGTCATGGATGAAGCACATAAGACACGATATTCTATTCATCCTGGCGCAGACAAGATGTACCACGATCTCAAAGATCTGTACTGGTGGCCAGGCCTGAAGAAAGACATTGCCACGTACGTCAGCAGATGCTTGACATGATCGAAAGTTAAAGCTGAACATCAGAAACCATCGGGATTATTATAGCAACCTGAAATTCCCGAGTGGAAATGGGAGAATATAGCCATGGATTTCATTACCAAACTCCCTAAAACGAGCAACGGGCATGACTCGATATGGGTTGTAGTGGATCGAATGACGAAATCAGCACACTTCTTGCCAATCAAGAAGACTACAAAATGGACAAGTTGGCGAGATTGTACATCAAAGAGGTCGTGACGAGACACGGAGTGCCGGTGTCAATCATCTCCGACCGTGACGGCCGATTCACTTCACGATTTTGGCAAACACTACAGAAAGCAATGGGCACTCGATTAGACATGAGTACCGCCTATCACCTCAAACAGATGGCCAAAGTGAACGAACCATACAAACGCTAGAAGACATGCTGAGAGCGTGTGTAATCGACTTTGGTGGTAGTTGGGATACTCATTTGCCATTGATTGAATTATCATACAATAACAGCTACCACACCAGCATTGGGTGTGCTCCGTTCGAAGCGTTGTACGGAAGGAAGTGTAGATCACCCGTTTGTTGGGCTGAGATTGGTGAAAGTCAGCTAACAGGCCCAGAGATCATCCAGGAAACAACCGACAAGATCTTCCAAATCAAGATAGACTGAAAGCCGCTAGAGATCGCCAAAAGAGCTACGCTGATAATCGTCGAAAGCCTCTAGAATTCAGCGTTGGGGACCGAGTGTTACTCAAAGTCTCCCCTTGGAAAGGAATTGTTCGGTTTGGAAAGAAAGGGAAGTTAGCCCTGAGATACGTTGGACCATTCGAGATTACAGAAAGAATTGGTCCAGTGGCTTACCGATTAAGGTTACCACAAGAACTCAACGGTGTGCATGATATGTTCCATGTGTCGAACCTCAAGAAGTGTTTGGCTGAAGAATCGCTTCATATACCCATTGACGATATCAAAATCGACGAAAAGCTTCATTTTATTGAGGAACCCATTGAGGTCATGGATCGTAAAGTCAAAGAGTTGAAGCGCAGTAGAATACCAATTGTTCGCGTAAGGTGGAACTCGAAACGAGGGCCAAAGTTTACATGGGAACGAGAAGATCAAATGAAACTCAAATACCCACACTTATTCGTGGATGACACTCTTGGACCTAACTCCAGCTGAATTTCGAGACGAAACTCTCTCAACTGGGGGATACTGTGACATCCGTCACCTTAAGGTCCGTCGAACGACATAAATAACATGGAATATTTTAATTAATCTTCCTTTTCTTCATGAACTCCTGCTTTACGGAATCATGTCTGCTTATTTTTCCCTTGTGCCTGTACTTCCTTCGAGAACGTGTGTTAAGCATAAAACTTTTATAAATTTCATCACCATTACCACCAAATATATCATTTTTAATTTCGACCATTGTCATTAATAAAACCATTTTAGGCTATCAAATGCCATTAAACACGCTTTTAACCGTAATATAATGAACATTTTAAGATCGTAATCAACCGAAACAAATTTTTGGGAAACTCGAGGGTTAAGTGCAGGGACTAAACTTGTAATTTTGCAAACCTGGGCTGGGTATATAAACCCCATTCCCAGCCATTTATCCTCATCTTCATCTTCTTCGCCTTCAACATTTTCTCCACTTTCTCTCTCGATCTAGCACCAAAAATCGCCACGTTTGTCGCGTTTTCACTACCAAATCTTGGGTATCATCGTGTGTACGCGTTCCTAGCAGGTAGACAACCTTGTTCAACCCGTTTTTGGTTCGGTTTTACTGCTGCGTTTTCTAGGGTTTCGGGTGCTCGGGTTCACCCGAGCACATGAGGTCGAGTGGGTGCGTGTGAGGTCTTTCTGCTTGTGTTTCATGTTTGTGTATGTTGTTGAGTGTTTCTGGAAGTCCTCGTGGTATAAAACCCGCGTTAGAGCAGCTCGGGGGCTGCTCAGCCCGACCACAGTCGCGATTCTGCAGTTCGGGCGACTGGGTCTGTCATGCGATTAAGCCGTGCGACTGAGTGAGTCGTGCGACTGAATCATGCGTCTAAGTCAATCGTGCGACTGAGTTGTGCGACTAGGCATGTCGTGCGACTGAGCCGTGCGACAGGGTGTCTGTATGCGATTGAGTCATGCGTGTGGATGATTGTGTGCGATTGAGTCAGGTGACCGACTAAGTGTATGCGAATGTGTGTGTTGTGTGGTGCGACTGAGTCCAATCGCACGAATGAAGGTTCAATCGCACGAAAGTAGCTAATTCGCACGATTGAAGGTTGAGTCGTACGAATGGAACGTGGGTCGAGCGTCTAGTCCTGTTGTGTGACTGATGATGAGTGTGAATTTCCCTCGAACGTCTGATGATGATAAGGCAACATCAGTAAAAGTGTCATTGCTTGACCCCAAAGATTAAAGTCAACGCTATCAACATGCACATACTATTTCAATTGAAATAAACCTAACATTTTACAATTACCGACAACCCATTTGAAACTACAAATACTTAACAAGTGTCATCTTTCATAACAATGAGATCTTTACAAGGATGTCATAAGCAATGACGACTACTCGTAGTACTTGGATCTACATAAGATCTGATACGTGTGTCCGCTTGTGTGTGGTGCCACCCACGACCGAACCGATACAACCCGAACCGACCAAACATTACAATACGCTTTATACATGTCATTAATGCTTGACAATAACTGTCAATAGGTGTTTGACCGATCATTGCATTCAACTGTTGGAAATCTCGATCTTTCATACTTACCACTTAACAAGTGAGTTTCGTGGCCCCTTTTTATGCTTATACTATTTTACAAACATTTACAAACATGGGGGAAAAGTATGCTCGCCGTTTTCTATGCTGTACAACATACATACAATTTTCATACAAGGAATCAACGTGATACTGTGTTGCAAGTACTTATCTCATACATGCTTGGGTCTGCTGTGTGGTTCTATCTTTGCAACTATTTAATTCAAGTGTGGGAACGACGGTTAGGTATTGGTAGTACTACTGGGTTGACACCCCCACCCTCGTGTTGGTATACTAGTTAGTACCAACAATAGCCAGGTACGGGTCTTGGGTGAATATACGCCGACAATTTCTTTGTGTACGTCGCTAGGTTTGGTTGCAAAGCTCATGTCATGTGATTTTACTTGTGTATATAACTGTATTCACGGTATTCCATATCATTTACTTTATACAGCATCACTTACACTTTTATTACTTAAACCTGCGAGCTCACCAACAATTTTGTTGACCATTTTGAGCATATCTTTTCAGGTGATCAAGCTAGCTGAGGTTCTAGGTGTGCTGCCTCTAGTGGAGACCTAGGATGCATTTTTGGACTAAACATGTTTGACAAACAGTTACTTTGAACAATGTTGAACTGTGTAAACAATTACAATCTTTTGAAACTTGTTCCCGGGTTGTGGGAATTTACATTACAATTTCATCTTTATGTGATCATGTGAATCGTTTATCTTGTTATGCTTATGGCTAGGTTGTCGTGGACATTGACTATACCCGACAAAGTCCCCTTGTTGTCGGGTGTCGTCATGACACGCTTGTCATCATTTTATTATTGCATCTCTATCGCTTACCATGTGTTATGACGATTCCCGTCTCGTCGCAACCCCGTGTTTCCGCTCTTAGCGGGGGTGTGACAAAAGAAGCCCCTGTGAATTTCCTCACGGACCCTATGGAGGGGAGGTCTACTTTGCGACCAGCGGATCTGCTCGTCTTTGGCTGGGCTGGGGGCAAACATGCTTGTGTGGACCTCACAGGGGTTTCCCCTTTGGTTGGTTTACGGGAAAACGGTTTTGTAGCTGGTCAAGCGGCAAGAAAGGCAGAATCAAAGAAAGTGGATAAACATGCTAAAGCTTGCGCAGAGAACCAGCACGCTTTTGTTCCCTTTGCCTTTGATACATTTGGCTCCCTAGCTCCAGAAGCTATCAACTTTTTGACCAGGGTCCAACAGGTTATAGACAACCATTGCTCAACCCGGGGAGGCAAGGATTTGTTTTTGGAAGGTTAGGATTTGCTATTCAGAAAGGGGTGGCGGCGCAGCTTGTTGCCCGTCTACCTTCTATTTTGATGTAACTTGACAAAACATTATTAATGAATTATCTTTTCCATCAATAATAATTTGTATTTGTATCTGTAAAATTGTTGTTCAAAAAATTACTTTGTAAATTAATTCTTTGATCTGAATAACATACACTTAAGAATCTACCATTTCGTTTTAGTATTAACAGTATTTAGATATTTAAGAGCCATTCTTACGGTTTTTATTTTTTTTATAATCGTTATCACTACAGAGGTTGAATTGCCTAACATTAACACTGATATATAAATATATATTAACAAGTAGACATGGATCTCTATTTAAAAAATTATGCTACTCTCTTTTGTTTAGAAAAATATAAATATGATTGACATATTATGTTTTCCTCTCTATCATTAATCTTTTATGGTATATATAAAAAAAATTAAACTTCTTAATCAACGTAAAAATTATTTGTATGCTGTTGAAAACGAAAAACTTAATTATTCATTTATTACTCTTACAGGGATAATTTATTTAAACTATTTTTACTGCTATAATTCACTTGTTTTATATTTTATGTATTTGATTTTATAGAGCTTATATGATAATTCTCTTTTTTCTTATTAAATATATTAAAATGAGTCTTTGTTCTTTTTTTTTTTAAATTTATCTGATGGATATTAATGAGTCGACTTTATCTGATAGTTTCAATTTTGTTTGCATTTGATATCAAAACCGGTCAAGTTTTAATGTTTGTTTAGTATTTCATTTGTTCATCTTAATACAATTTTAAAGTTTTTTAGATGGTTTTTTAGATGGTTTTTGGTTACATTTAAGATGATTTGATTAACAAGTAAATATGAAGTTAAAAAGAACATTACGAGTTGATTGAGGAAAACATGAAAAATAATGATAAGTTGATTGAATAAAAAAAATAAATAAATAAAAGAATTATTATACATTAGTTAAAAATTAAAAGAAAACACCTTTTTGAGTAAATATTTTTTAAATCACTCATTTTGATAAATATTTTTCCACCAACACTCTTTTTAAAAAAAAAACCAAAAAACTCAAACAATGATAATGTACATACATGAATCTAATATATTATTTTCTATTAATAATATATAAATATAGAAATATAGAATATAGTGGTGTGGTTTAATGTTCCAAAAGACACCCGATGAATATAATTGCAATCTAGCTTCATATATACACAGAATTCTAGCAAATTAAACCCATCTAGCTAGGTTTGTCGGATCTTTGTTTTCAAACCGGCCATGTTCTAATTTATATTTGTAATAAAAATAAGAGGATTCAGAATACATATACTGGACTCATCGTGATAATTTAACTAATAAACATATTTATTTTTGTATTTTGTTTATCTCGTTTTTTCTTTCTTTCGCTCACAAACATGATATATTTTATTCATTTATTTTCTTTCACTTACAAACACTCAATCAATTAAAAAAATAAATTAAATATATGAAATGAACATGACCTAGGAGTAAATGGTGAACATTTATTTTTAGAGAATCACTCTTGTCTAAAATATTGTAGATGGGATTTGAAGATAAGGATTCAATATAGGAATGAAATAAAATAATTCTATAACTATTTTATAAAATGAAACTGATTTAAATATTTAAGACTGTTGTGAGTCATAAGCATGTTCAAACTTAAAACAGGTCAGTTTAACTCATTTAACTAAATATATTGAGTTATCGACCTTTTTATTATTTTTATTAATTATATAATCACGTTAACAAGTTTTACTTAACACGTTTACAAATCGATCATAACTCATTTACTTCTCAAGCTATTCAAACTCTTTAAATGAATGAGTTGCATGTCATTTTTGTCTTTCAACATTTTAAATGTGTTTAAATTAGTGTCGATCTATTCATGAGCGAACCTAATTTAAACGGACCGTAGTCACATAGATATAGTGAATTTTTGCATGCATATGGAGATGTATATACGAGTTTTTCAAATAACAATATTGTGTTTTTGGATAGTAACTCCGTTAGTTATAAAAAAATCATAGAAGCCCAAAACTTAACAAAAGCTATGTGTTAATTAATAAAATAACTAAATAAGATTACTTTCACTAATACTCATAAAGCCCTTGAGTTAACTAAATTGAATTAGCCCACACCTATAGAAACCTAACAAATGGACTTGCGAATTGCAATTAAAACTCAAGAGATAGAAGGAGCGACTTGTAAGTTGGAAGACAAGACTCAAGACTCATCACTTAAAGGATTGTCGATAATCAATTGGTTAGTTTTATGAAAAAGTTTTCTTCAATGAAGCATGTGAAGACGGAGTTGCATAATCAGATGGGTGATGGATACGTCAATGGTTTTTGCATTTGATACGTTGAAGAAGAGTTTTTTCAATAAGATTCCGTCAAAGATGTAATGCAACGTTTTCAAAAGATGAAAAAATTGTAAGGAACAACTATAGGATGTTTTATTTCAATTAGTAATTAACCATTAATTTTATATTATATGTTTTTGTTACACATTAACGATGATGTTATTCTTTTATTGTATCTTATTTAGGCGCTTAAAATTTTGGGACCCTAAGCAAGTGCTTATTTTTGTATACAATCGAGTCACCCTTGGTTCAAACCATTATGTAGTTTTAGAAAACAAAATTAAACCTAAAAACAAAGAAAAAGTATTTAAAATATTGGTACGTTAACATGTTTAAACTTATAATCATACTCCACTTAATGATTATATTAATTGTTAGTTATTATTGAGTAAATTACACGAATGGTCCCTGTGATTTGGTTAAAATTTTGAATTTGTTCCTTAAAGTTTTAAAATTGTGAATATATATAGTTTCTAATGTTATAGTTATCTCTTGTTAATGGACCATACTCTGTTAGTTCAGTTAGTGATGTTAAATGTATCAAAATAATAATTTTACTTGTAAGGATCATCAATGTAATTTTATTATGTTATAATATTTTTATCATGAATATGTTTAATATTTAATACACAAATAAAAAAGTATTTCAAAATGTCTTCTTTTAAACGTGATTTATAACTTTTTTAAACAAATATGCAGGTTTTTTTAAACCCTTATAAAATTGTCTTCTTTTATAAAGACTTTTAAAATTGAATTGTTTTTTAAAAATGTTTAACTAAGAATTGTTTAAGAAAAGATGTTTTTTAAAAATGAATGGTTTTTAAAAATACTTTAGAAAACCAACCAGTTTAAAAAAGTTTAAAAAATGAAAAGGCTTTAGAATGACGTTAATGAACGGTTAAAAAATCAAACATTTTAAAAAACATGTTTTAAAAAAGTTTTTTGTTTGTGTATTTAAAACGTATTTTTAAATAATAATCTTATTAATAATGAAATTATAAAAATATAAAATTTTGAAAACTATAAAGTTTTCTTAAATAAAAATAATGCTATAGTTTAAAAGATAAATTAAATAGATGACTAATTCGAGTAAAATGCTATTTTTTACAAGATTTAACATCACTAGCGATTAACTAACAGACCGATGGGCATTACATGAAAGAAAAAAATGTTAGGGACTATATTCAAAGTTCTAGGACCACTCTTTTACACGTTTTTGAATGATTTTGGGGCTGGAACACATCTGAAAACCATTTTTCAGGTATTTGGTTGTAAACCCGTTTATGTATGTATGTGTATGTGTATGATTCGTTTGGGGTTTAATTTCGGGCTTGGTTATGCTTGAATGGTGTCTTGGTATGCTTTCCTAAGGTTTAGAATGGTTGATTTGAGCTTAGAAGAGGTTTGGAAGAGTTTGGAGGTCGAACTTGGCAGCTGCAGTTCGGGATGAACTACATTCTGCATCAGCTAGGGCTAGGCGACCGAATGGAGGTCCATGCGTCCGAATGGCATGCGACCGGTCCATACGCACGAAAGGCGTGCAACTGAGGTTCATTCGCACGAAAGTAGTGCGACTGAGGGTCATACGCATAAGGGCTATGCGACTGAAGGAAATGCGGGTGAAGGTCGTGCGACCTAATGAAATACGGATGAAGGTCATGCGACTGGAGTCCATACGCCTATGAGTCGTGCGATTGAGGTTCATACGCATAAAAGGTGTGCGACTGAGGGCCATTCGCATGAAGGTCATGCGACTGAGGTTCATTCGCATGGGAAGTATGCGATTAGAGGCTATGCAACTGGAGGTCCATTTGCCTAAGTGTTCTCATACGTACGAAAGACCATGCGACCGAATAGGGTCTATACGCCCGAATGACCTTAGTGTATTGTCTGACTTTCGGGAAAGTGCGGACGTAGGCTCAAACCTTTGGGGTTGTAGATGATGTTGATGATGCATGATGAGATGTGATACTGATGATGATGATGTGATGTGCGTGATTCGTGTGATGTTTGATGTCGTGTGATTGTACATGTTGTATGTTATGCATGATGTATGTTATGGGTGTGCGATATCGCCTTGTGTGATTGATGTTGTATGTTTTTGTGTTCCTTATTATTATGTATGATTGTCTTCCCGTGGTTTGCGTTGAATGATAATGAAAGTAATGAAAGTATTATGTAACGTGAAGTGGAAGATAATGAAAAGAGGAACGTAATGAATGAATACAAGCATGAACGAATGAATGAGAGTAAGGATGGCTTGCAAGAGAAAGGAAGGAGGTTCACGACTCATTGAGGGTCGTTAGCTAAATTGTGTGTGTATTATAGCGCGCGATCTTGGCTAACTCATAAGGGGACATAGACACAGTGGGAGTTCAGTTTTGGTAACTGCTCCGATAAGTGCGATGTGGTATTTACTGTGTGCTATGTAGCGTGCGATTTTGGCTACTTCATGTGGATTATGTAGCGTGCGATTTTGGTTAACCCATGAGATGGCGTGCGATTCTGGCTACACCCCAAGAGTTCTCACACACACAGGGGGAGTCGGTCTTGGTGACCACTCCGTTGGTGTGATTTGTGTGATATGTACGATGGATAACATGAGGGACTATAGTCATAGTGGGAGTTCAGTTTTGGTAACTGCTCCGATACGTGCGATGTGGTATTTACTGTGTGCTATGTAGCGTGCGATTTTGGCTACCTCATGTGTGCGATTTGGGCGATATGTACTTTGGGTACGATGATGCAAGGGTGCGATTTGTGCGAAAAGTGCGATATGTATGAATGGATGAACACAATAAATGATGTTATGAACGAATGAAGCAAAGGATGAAGTAGCGTGCGATAATTAATGAATGGAAGATGTAACGAACGTAAAGAAGATAATAATTATATTATCTCTGTGTATGTATGTTGTGTGATCGCGTACGAAATTAACGAATGGTTTTATAAAGGAAGTAAAGTATGTTTTATTATAAAACTAGAACTCACTCAGCAACGCTGACTTTGATGTGTTTCCAGTTGGCAGGTATGTTGCTGAGGATGGCACGGGGCGACTACTCAGTTTTTTTGGGATGACATCCATTGTTATAATGCTTTTGTAATGAAATGTAAAAATGATATTGTGTAATGAACGGTTGTATTATTTTGCAAAAGCATTTTGATGAAATGAAAATGTTATTTTTAATGTTTCCGCTGCAACGCTTTTATGAAAGATGATAAAAATATTTGTTTTATGTGCGATGAAGGACCAGCTGCAAGCGTCCCGGAACGGGACCTTACACGACGCCCCTGCACCCACCGGAGATTCATCTCAGAAGAAAGATTCCTCTGGCGATAAGCCGACGGTGAGAAAGACGGTGGGGTATGGGACCCATCTCAGGAGTCTCTCTATGGGGTCTAATTTCTTTAATGAGTTGGGGCTGAGCTCCGTCGTGGAGGCGGAGAAGACCGATGGGTCTGCTGCGACGTCGTTTGAAGGGGATTCTATGTTGATGTTGCTTGATAACTCGAAGAAAGCACTTGCACCTGATAAGTTAGCACGCCTTGTAATTGGGGCTTTTTGGGTTCGGTGATTGAGGTCGCATTGGGTGATGATGCTGATATGGGTTTGATGGGTCTTGAGAGGGGGGAAGATAGAAAGCGTTTTAGAGAGAGAAAGCTTCAATTGAAGGATGAATTTATTGGGTGGTTGTCGAGAGTAAAACACCCTTTTGGATGTATTGGCATGAGAGCATAGGGATATCTTAAACAGAGAGCTTTAAGGGTTTGATAATGGAGGTTTTGTCTGGAAAAATTGTGCATTTGGAGATGATCGTGACTGAATTAGTTGCATGTGTTGATGGTGAAGAAGATGAAAGGAGTGGTGGGGGGGGAAGGAGAGAGTGAGTGTGTGTGGGGGGGGGAGTGGGTGTATGTGAGTTAAGGGTAGTTTTATCATTTTAAAAAAAGTTAACTGAACAATTTAACAGAGTTAGTCATTTGGATTCAAATGGAGATAAAAATAAAACGTTAGGAGACAAATCGAGACTTTGAAACTGTAGGGATACAAGTGGTTAAAATGAGAAAATGTTAGGGATGCAAATGATAATTTACTCAAAAAATAATAATAACACAAAATGTAATTTAAGATGTAATGACAATTGGATTCTCTTTTCTTTACCGGGAGACACATTCATTACTCATCAATTGTTGATCCATCATCGAACTTCATTTACTTTTTGACAAATTGCGACCGTTTACACTCCCAAAAGTGAGTCAATTATCTTCCTTGGAAGCATGATGAGTAATATTAATCAACAATCAACAAATTTCCTTTGATTAAACTTTAAAAGTATAATGGGGTCATGTACGAGATCAAGTTACAAACTATAGTTGTTAGGAGTTTTTTAACAGGCTTTAAAATACTTTACAACTGTAGAAGCATGAAAGATCTAATTATTTTATATTAATCACTCCTAAAATTGTTGCCAATTAATAATCCAAGTTCATGCAACTCAAAAAACCACGTTAGCATACGACCACAAGATGTTCAGACTTAAAAGTGTCAATTTCAAAGAAGTCAAGTGATGCCAGACGAGCATCATTTGATTGTGGACCAACCATGATCATCAGTGTTGAATTCAATAATTTATTTATGTGAAGAAGTTACTGCATTTGGATGCTCTAATAGCAACACGTCTTGTTGATCACATAATAAAAATACGATACAAAATGTTATAAAAAAATAACGTGTCATTGCAACCAGTAAAATTAATGATAACTTTAGTAAACGATACACCAATGAGCAATCATTATGTTTTCTTGTTTCCGTCATTCATTTGGCAAGATCAGTAACCACTTTCATGTACAAGAGAAAATAAGTTTGAGTAGAGCCGTAACATTATGTATGTATTGATTAGATTACTGGTTGACTGTAAATACAAAATAATAAAAGCTAAATTAATTTAGAAGTAAACATCAAATGTATTCTTATATTCTTCAAACTAGCTTTAATAACCCCGTGTATTACACGGGGTTGAATAAATAAAATATAAATAAAATAAAATATATTAATTATAAAATAATAGACTAATACATGATATGATTGAAATTATGTATTAGTAACAACTATTAGTAATAAAACAATAATATAAAATTTTATTTTTTTAAAGAGAAATTAAATATTTTGTTTTAAAATCACGTTTTAAAAATTTTTTATTTTTAAAATTTTTTACTGTAACTCCTTATTTTAATTATTTTTGTTTAATAAAAAATTTACTTTAAAAAACCAAAATTTTAAAATAGTTTTATTTTTTTTGTAAAAAATCATTTTATCAAAAACTATCTCTATATAATAAAAAAATTATCTTTCTTATTTTTATAAAAAAAGCTAATTATAATTATAATATAAAAATAAATAAATAAATAATATTATTAGTAATTAATATGGTTATTTAATAAGAAAGAAAAACATGAAAAATTTAATGAGAATGAATATGATGATGACAAGTGCTACATTCTTTTACTCTTTTATTAGAGTAGTAAGATAACTTTTTCGCATTACTATTCTAATTTTTATTGCAACATTTCTAGCCGTTGTAAACAAATTTTGATGAGCCTTTTTTATTTACTTTTATTCATTTATTTCACTTAAATATGGTTTATTCATTAAAATCAAAATCATAAAGAGTTACAGTTCAAAATAATATTGTTCACTCGAAAACCCTACTTATACATTTCTAGGTTCACAAATTTCAGTATTCTAGTGACTATGATGTCATTTACATAGCTCTGCTCCTCACAATAATGATGGGTATGTAATTTTTTAAAAGTTATTTTTCACTCTATTTAAACAAGTACTCTTTCTAACAAAAATCTATTATGTATATGCATGTATACGTTGTATACTTGTTTATATTTATAAATAGCCACAATCTTTGAAAAGAACTCGTAAAAATCACCTTTAGCTAATTATAAAATTCATAAATGATCTTTTTATAATTGTTTAAAATATATGACCAACAAATTACAACCTTATTATTTTAGTTAATTATATATTACCTAAAACCATGTTATAAACCCGTATGATACACATACGGAAAATAGAAAAAGTTAAATTTTACAAATTGGCATTATTATTATAGATTTAAATTACATATCTTCCTAATCTAATAAAAGGATAATTAAGGGTGACACATGTAACCACCATATTCATTCTCATCAAATTTTGTTATTTTTTTCTCATATTAATTAATACATTACTTACTAATAGTTTTATTTAGCTTTCCTGCTTTTTTAATGTTATTTTAAGGAAGCAAATTCTTATAATTTTTTTTAAAAGATCAAACTTTTAAAAATATTTAAAAATTAGCGTTTTTAAAATGTAAAAACTTTAAAATAAAAAATAAATAAAATTGGAAGCTATAGTAAGGAAACTTTTGAAAATGATAATTTTAAAACGGTTTGTTTTGAAGAAAAATGTTTAATTTATTTTTTGAAAATACAAAAAAATGTTAATATCATTGTTTATCATTTATAGTGCTTACTCGTATGTAATTGCAATTGTATTTTATTGTAAGGTTTCATATAAGGGCTGATGCAACCAAAAACATCCAAAGCCTCTCCTGCATGCATGCACAAGTGTACTGAAGTAGAATGTTTCGGAAGTTTCACACTCTTCCTTAGAAAACATTCTAAGTGTGAAATCTTCCGAAGCCAAGACCAATATCTTTCGAAACCAAACATAAAGTCTTTCGAAGCTTCAAAGACAAAGTCTTCCAAAGCCAACTCTTAAAGACAGATTTCTTTCGAAGACTTTTGAACACATGCTATTATCTTATGTACCTTTACCATAAAGCTGAACCACCTTTTCATTGCAACTCTGATTAGACGCCAACTTTACATGAGTTGGTGAAAGGTCCATGTTTTTGGTAACTGTACAATGAAGTATTGAGTTTGTACTTTTAACTTTATGTATTTTTATCATTTTTGTATTATATTAGATTGTGAGCTATGACATGTCATAGTCACTAGTCAAAAGACAACATGCCTTTTGACTCTACATTGATTTTGTTGTTGTCTAGATCATGTATCCAGTTGGTCTTCAAAGTATGGCCGACTGTAGGATGTAGTATAAGTATCTCTGGTCCTTGTATTTTATTGTTATTGCTTTGTAAACACTTGTAAGGAACTAGAGATAAATATACATCATCCTTGAAAACAAATACTTGTGTTGTTCTCCTCTTGTTTTGTCTCTTTATTACTTGTGTTTCTTAGTTATCATATAAACTGGTTTTTTAGTTCCCCATTTGATTTGTTAAGTGTTATTGAATACTCTCTACTTGTGTTGTTGTGTTGTAAAAGTGCATTACACCCTTCTAACGGTCCTGCATTATTTTAGAATATCATTTTATAATTAATAAAAATTTCTTTATTCAACACGTGTAATACACGGGTTTACTAAAGTTAGTTGTTACATACAACAATCAAGAATAAGAATATATAAAAATATGTTTATATTATTGAATACTTCTTTGCATACACCATATGTTGTTCTATTGTAACATTATCTTCTTTATCTAAAAGTAATAGCTTTAAACATTCTCTATTTTTAACCATGGCTGATGCAATGTATAACACAAATATAACCGGATGTTTCAACTACAAACAAATCCTCAATAATGATTGTCTTTAACTTTTGTTTATGATCATAGTAAAACACAAATCTAATGGATACTAAGATTGTATATATACAAGTTAAAAAGACATACCAATTGTTTTATTATTTGGAGTCATCCTTAATGAATTTAAATAGGGAAAGTCCATGAAATGACCAAAAACTCTTAGATTTTTTTAATTTTGCTATTGTACACAATGCTGTTAACGTACTTAATTAAAATGATTTTATGTTTTTAGTGATGGTAGGATAATTTATCTTAAAATATGTGTTTTGTTTTAAAAAAACTATCAAAGTAGCTAAACCATTTACTCAAACAAGCTACATACATACGGATACCCATAAAGATATTTTTGTGTAATAAGTAATATTTAATAAAAAGTTATGATAAGTGCTAGAAAAAATGTATTTGATGTAAATAAATAATCTACTCATCAAGAACTATCATTTTGATAGAATAGGTTTCATTGGGGTTCTAATTACTTCATTGCTTTTAGACTCGTATTATACGAACATTGATGGTAAAGTCTTAAACCATCAAGATTGTTTAATATGATTATCTGATTTGACTTCATTAAGTTGTGTCAAAAATAAAATGAATAAAACTTAAGTAAATATCATTTAATTTATGAAAAGGAAGAGAGAGAGTGATAAGAAACTTATTAAGAGAGTGGCATCTTTCAAGGTACGAATTGATATTCGAAATCCACGAAAGTACGAGTCGCTTTTAAAAATTATAAAAACCAATTAAACGCTTTTACATCCCCGGATCTTACTAACAAATGAAAGTGTCAAGACAGAACTTAAAGTGCGGAATCCCCTTCTCCTTTTCTTAAAATGAATTTCGTGATATTATTTATAATTTACCCGACAAGCAAAGGCAAAGTATAGAGAAGACTGGCGGGGGCCACCACCCTCTCTTTTTTTGTCGGTTGTGTTAACTTTTAATCCGACAACATAAAATTTTAAATCGATAGTATAAATTTTAATAATAATATCAAGTTCGCCCACCTAAAAAATATTAATTTCGTCACCGCCCGTCATACGGGGATGTTCAAGCTCCGTCCCTGCCGACAAGTTAGAAACCTAATTACATTATGAATATGAATTAACTAGGTTAGAATTCATGTATTACATGGGTGGAATAAATAAAACATATTAAAATCATTAGTTTTATGAATATTTTATTTTCTAAAATGTTTATATCCATTGATGAAATAAAAATATAATGAATATTTAAAACTTATAATACATAATGAATTAAAATTATTATTTTATATTTAATGTGTATTAATAAATTATTAAAATAAGTACATTTATATTTTAAACGTTTAATAGTTTAATTTACTTATTTACAGTAATTATCATTTAATATGAGAGAGAAAGAAACATAAATATAAATATATTTTTTAAACATATTTTAGTTAAAAGGAAAGTCAAATTAATTGTTTTATAAATTTTATATTTATTATGAGAGAGAATGAGGAAACAATTTTTTGATATGTTAATATAATGACATGTGTCACTTGATATGTTAAAATAATGACACGTGTTTTAAAAAAACATTTTTTTAAAATAGGTTATAGATTATAGATGTTTAAATGAAATCAAATGTAATAATATAAATTTTATTAATATGTAGATAAATGGAAACCAAAATTTTTGACCGTATCTCATGGTTAAATTATCTTAAGTGTTTTAAATTGAATTTCATATTTATTTGGAAATTGCAAATAAGTTAGAAATAAAATCAATTATTAATTATAATATGAAGATAAAAAAAGAAACATATTTTCATAATATATAGGTATTTTAGGAAACAATTGAAGATTAATCAAAAAATATTTTGTGGCTAAAGGTAGTTTTAAAAAAACATCATGTGACAAAAGATATTTGTATATTACGATATCATGATAAGATTTTTGTTTTATCAAGGGATCTTTGAACTCACGTAGTCACATGCTGGTTTAACCACATTTAATCTATTTTCATTATTTTAATGTATTTGCTTAATCTTGTTTAAAATTCTTTCTTATCTTTTTTAAAATATTTTTTTTTGTTTCTGTTATTTTAATTTTAAATTTAATTATTTTAGACTAAAGTTTTTGACGAACTTTCAGCAGAGGCGTGTTTATTTTTGTATATCAACATTTCGAATAGAATTCATTAAATGTCTTGGTTATATTATATAAAGCAACAACATATGAGTTTACGTCATTATTTTGTTTCTTATGTCGTAAGTCTCGAATGTTTTTAATGCTCTTGTTGGGACGCGTGGGAAATAAATATTTTTATTTATATCAACGTTTCAAAATCAGTTTTTTCTTCATGGTTCGAAATTGTCACTACAACTCACCGGTCTTGATTACTAGTTATAACAATAAACCAATATCATACTTTTAGTAAAACTACTTTTTAACACGAAATACCATACTTTTCATTTTACTTACACTAATCTCTCCGATTAACTATTCTCTACACTAGCATTACATTTTATGACTTAAAACCCAAACCAATTAATAAGTATACATTATTTATCATCAGAATGTGAACAAACGCCGCTAAAAATTAAGATAATGTACAGATAGTGATGGCCTACAAGACTCGTTTTTTCCTATTGCAGAACAAATGAAACAATAATGATCGGATAACGTCAGTGTGTGAACAAAGCCTTGAAAAGTTGGCTCTGTTTCCCGACTTCTGAGCGCATAATGTTTTGCCCATACATCTGAATCATCTGAGTTGACTCACATGAGCACAGATTTATGATATCAAACCTTTTTTTTAAATGAGTACATCAAGAAATATCCGTATATTATAATTTAAATAACACACGTACCCACAAAGAACCAAAATTCAGCTCAACTGGCAAGCAATGTATCTTCAGATGTATGTATTCTATCTGGATAACATATACTTGTTGAATATCACCACTACAAGTTATTTGACTTTCGATTATATTATTTTTACACAATAATGAAAGTAACAATTTTTCAGACTGTGTTATATCATTATAGTTATGTTAAAAAACTATATTTATAACCATCAGATAAAGCGGCTTCACAATAGTCTATCTACTTTCGTTCATATCAACCTTCAACTCAAAAAATATTGCCTATTTTTCATTAGTGTCAGACTTTCAACTCATAAAATATAGGCTTATAATCATGGTTTGCATGACGAACCACTCACAAACAACTTTTTACAAGTGTATTATATCATTCACAAACATAAACTCAACAATAGTTACATGGCGAATTTCTTGTATACTTGACATGGACTTATGTATCTTTTTTCTTCACATATCTCACGCGAGAATGACAACACGATATTTGGGTTTTATATTTATCGGATGAAGTTCAACTATCACTAATCCATAACTCATTTAAACCTACTGAGGGATATTGTTATGTATATGTGTTTTTATACAACAATAGAGATCCCACATATTAGGGATTTTACAGTTACAAAATCAGTAATTATTTGTTCATGTTATATATGATCGACCACTTTTTAATTTTTACCAAATGGTGACATAGGGAGGAAGTTTTTGCATAGATTATAATCGACGTTAGTGGGTTCACCTATTTTATTTGATATGAGTTGATGTTTTCTTCTTTTACGGATGACTAAAAAGGGACTAGAGCTTTTACGTCGTTCTTATTATTTTCTTTTACTAAGGAGTTTTGTAAAGTAAGAGAGTTTCATCAAATGTTACATAAGAGATTCTTCTACCTCCATTGTTTCTAATTTTAAAAATCTACAGGCCTTACTATATATTAAGAGAGCAACCTAAGAATATTCATTTATATTCTTTTAGATCAAATCTAGTGAGATGGTCTTTAGTGTTATTATGTTCATAAGGAGTCTTTTGTAATATTGGATTTACTAGCACCCTACTAGATAACCTATGGATGTTTTTTTAATGATTCCTTCTAGAAGTATTTGAATCAGTTTATGTAAGAACTTTGTCTTATAAAGGTTTATTAAATGAAAGATTTAAGTTTTGTTGTTTTTGTCAATCACATTCTTGAGTAATTATTTTTGACCTTTGTTTTTTCTTCAACTTATCTTCATAGTATGTTGATTGTCGGTTCTTTAAGGGCACTTTTGTTTTCAAATTGATTCGATCTTTTTACAATTTAATTTATTCAAGGAATTCGGAGCAATTCTTATGATCGTAGATCAATTATTGTAAGTGGTAGTTCAATTATACAACCTAACTTTTGAAAATTAGATCTTAATAATCTGAACTATTGACTATCGGACATTATTAATTCAAACTAACAATTTGACAAGTATTAATCCCAACTTTCGATTATGTTATTAATAACAATCCCAGACTAACTATTCATTAACTCGGTTAATTTTTTTATAACATATCACGTGACATGACTCGTGACATGATGTAACATAGTTATAATTAAAAGTATAAATATATTACTCAATTCTTTTTAACAAAAGACCATTTTCTATAGTTAAACGTAACGCTTTTGTCGCTGCTTGAGTAGCTTGGAGACAAAGAGACGTAAAAATTGAGTGATATATTCATATTTTTCATTTTATTTATGTAATAGGCCATGTCATTTGTCACGTCACGAGCAAAGTCACGTGTTACGTCATAAAACTAATGGAGTTAACGGACAATTAGATGACTGAGACTGTTATTGGTAACAAAACTAAAAGTTAAAATTAATACTGGTCAAATTATTAGCTAGGATTACTATCAATCAATAATCAATAATTTGAATTATTGAAATCTAATTTTTAATACTAGGCAAACATCCATCAATGTCACTTTCAAAACATGTGTTCCAATCCTAAATCAGCGTCATTCAATGTTTAATTATTGGAATTTTAAGAGTTATGATAATCGCTTTTATTTACTTAGATTTTTACTAAGCGTGTGTGACATATAATTCACGTGGGTTGTGGTAAGAAGCCCATAGAGGATGGGCCGGAAGATCATAATTTTTCTTGTTTTATGTTTTGTAAAGTATATATGCTAACAAGCAACTTAAATCAATGACTATGAAACTATATTGTCCACTCTTTATTGTAAAAAAGAAACTTTGGTTCTCTTTCTGACTAGTTTGGTCTTCCGCGCTCTGCGGCGGGGAATAGATTGTTTTTTTCTAATACATTACGTATTGTCGCTATTGATTCGGCTCAACTTATTGAAAACTATAAAGGCGAATACTAATATCAGTTCTAATATAACCAACAACATATAAGATTATATTCACTTATAATCGGTTAGTTAATCACGGTATCGCAACGGTGACTGCAATCACTATAGCTTAGCATGCCACACGATACTCGATTTTGAATACAACTCTGTTTACAGAAAAGTTATATGGGAACATTGACAAAAGAAAACTAAAGACAAGCGCTCATTGCGTTTAAATAAAATAGTTAACGGACAAAAGTAATCCTCCCAAGCTACACAACATGATCTTGGTTGTTTTTTGCCACGCTACACAATGTGAGTTTTGCCGTTATCGACTTGACTCGTCGAAAACCATAAAGGCGAATATTCAAGTTGGTATCGATAATACCAATGCGCCAATGTTTTCCCTAAAATCGATTCAATTTGTCATGATAAGGTAACTACACTTGCTATAGCTTACGATGTCGAAATAAATTTTGTTTTACCAAAATTACGTTTTGAAAAGATATTTATATCGAATCATTGAGAAAGAAAATAAAGACACCTAAGTATTTTGTTTCTTCAAAAAAGTCTACAATCAAAAGTTATCACCATTAAACAAAATTATTAGAAAAATAAAGCGGATTTAATATGTAAATTATATATAATAAAAAAAAGGAGAGAATGAAAAAAACTAACCCATTTAACTTTTATAACAATTCATAAAATACCTAAAACTTTGTGGCCAAAGTGAGAAGTTCTTAAAGCTAAATCTTGAGGGGCCAAAAAAGCAACACTAAAAGTTATGTGGCCAAGTAAGGAAACTAATAAGTCAATGGTAGCAACCATGTTGTTAATTATTATAGTATATAATATATAATTGTGTTATTGATATATTGAAATTAAATGATTTTGTGAAAATGGGACATAAACAAAAAGAAAGTTGTAATTTTGTGGTTTAATCATTACATGTTTAGTCTATGACGTTAATATAATTTAATTTTTATGTATTTTGTAAAGTTTTATCTAACTTTAAAATTTAATTTAGAGGCCAAAAGTGCAACACCCATAAAAGACTAACTATATAACTTTTAGAGTAAATTTAACGGGTAGTCCCCATGGTATGTCAATATTTCGGTTTTGGTCCCTGGATTTGAAAAAAATACAAGGTCTATCACAAAGTGTTGATCCAGAGTGATCGAATGACAGTACACTTGAATTATGGAATCGTTTAATATCAATAATAAACACAAACAATAATCAATTGATAATGAAGAAGAACCCAAAAGTATTCAAAATAAAACAATCAAACTCTAATACTCATAATAGAACAAAGCTTAATAATATTTCATATTGATTCCAGTTTACAAAAGACACTTGCAACAATGAAAGAAATCAAATCTATATATAGTATTGATAGTTTCGCTAACAGTTTCGCAGTCAGCGAAACTCTCCTGCCAAACGACAGTTTCGCCCGGCTAAGAAACACAGTTTCATTGGGTGAAACTGGCAGCTAATTATGAGCGAAACTACATAGTTTCGTTGAGCAGCAAAACATAATTAATTAACAAACTTAAAAAATTAAACTAACATTTAACCTATTACAATCAAACATAAATAAAATCTAGTCTAAGATGAGTCCAACCTATTTTTGATCTTCAATACTCCCCTTAAGTTGGATCTCACCATCGTGATCAATCTTCATTTGTCTCTTTAGCTCCAGTTTCTTCAACCGCCTTAGATCTTCCTTCTTCATTAGCTCTTGCGGCATCATCCTCTGAAGCTTTAGCCAATTATTCTCTTTGGTTAGCTCCTACTGTTGTAGCTTCCTGGGCACGTGCACTTGCCTGCTCAAATTGTCTTAAGTCCCGCACATCCATTCTCATCTCATTTTCCTCCCGAACTTTCTGAGCTAGCTCCCTCACTTCTGCCTGAACTCCTCGCACTTTGTTCGCAACTGTCATAAATAGACTTGGTTCTTTACGCGTTTAGTTCCTGCCCCTGCTTTAATGTGATTCTCACACAACACCAGCAAATCTTCATCACATAAAGCAAAAATCTCCATAGGATCAAAAAGTCTATACTCAGTTCCATCCTTCAGCCTAATTACCGCCTCCCCAGTATTATTATCATAAAATCATTTCTCAAAAGTCTGAAGCTTTTAGGGGAGAGGATCAAGCAATCTCACTCAACTTACAGTCTTCGGGGGCTTCACCCTCAACACAATCCAACCATTTTCAATCTCCCAATCCTTATCTTTCTTTGATCTCCTCTTCTCGGCCTTCATATACCCAAATGCCTTGAAGTTATCATTCAATCCCTTCTTTATTTCTTCCTCCAACATCTTGGCCCGCTCACTCAAATTGGAATCTATCATTGTTATAACAACTAATATCCTTAGATCCTATTTAGGCAAGGTCTTAAATGCCTTCCTTTTATGCAAGTATGTAATACCTCCCCCTCTCCTCTTAATCATAAACATTTTTAGGTTGGAGTTGTATTTTCAACTGATTATCTTCTTGTCAGCTTCCTTCTTGCTCGACCATATAAGTCAATGGTCGCTTATCATCCTCATAATATTCTGGTTCAGATTCATAATTGATCGATGTCAAAGTCTCAATCAAATAAGATGCAAATGTGTGTTCCAATTCACCTTAACTAGTTAGGGTAAGTAGGGTTGTCGATCCTCGTGGAGTTAGTGGTCGGTATATCGTACTTTAATTTGTAAGAAAATGAATTAAACTAATGAAATATCAAACTATTGCCTCTTGGCTGTGAAAAGTGAATTTTGGTATGATTATCAAATTAACTAAAGAAAACAAATTGCAAGTAATGAAAATTGATTAGAAGACGATTATGAAAAAGGGAAATCCACCCCGGGATTCATCTTTGGTTCTCGATAATCATTAGTTCAAGTTGGTGGAAAATCTTTAATGGAGATTCTATATGTGTGATGATTAATTGACAGAGATAACCAAGACTAAACAATCAAACACAAGTCAAACTCAAATAAGAGCTTAAAGGGTTCTAAAGTTTAATACCAACACAAACTGAACATAAACGAAACACCTAATAACACTAAACCTATTACCCGAGGTAGATCACAAAAAGTTTAGCCTTGCATCTTCATGAATTTGACATCAAAATCAGATTTGAACATGATTTGATGGATTGGAATGAGTTAGAAAAGTGGAAGAGACCTTAAGAATCGTCAAAGTTCGTCACTTTCTGCTCCCAATGCAAATTAGGGTTTTTAGAATCATTAATCCCCTTTAAATATGGTCAAAACCCGGGGAAATTAGTCAACCCTCGTTATACGACGTAAGCTACGTCCTTAGGGACGTAACTTACGTCATATCTTCCCTAGTACGTCTTTGCTCACTATCCTACGTCCTCACACCTCTGTCTTTTAGCAACGGTGTAAGCTACATCCTTTGATGAAGTTCTATTATTTTTCTTTGTTCTTTCATGCCTACACCTGCAATCCAAAATCATACGACGTAACTGCTTTCGATGGTAATTATATAGTAAGAACATGCATTTAACTACCTAAAACACATGTACATCATGAATGCATCAATAATCTACAAGTTGTTCATCATCTTCCTCTTCATCAATCAGACCCTTCTCAGTTGACTATCTCATAACCTCTTCTCCTCCAACATCTATATCTACATTGATTCCAAAATCTACAAAACCAACTTCTTTCACCTCCTCATTCTCTACATTCCCTTTCCTTCCAGCATCAATCTATGCTTCCTCCTCAGCTCTCACACCAGATCATCCAGTTGTCTCAACATTTGCACCATTTGTGCCGTCTTTGCCCTAGAAGATGTACCCACATTCAAGGATAGGTACTTAGAAATATTAGTCAGATCATTTAACTCAGATTGTGTTAGCTGATTGGGCAGGCCAGTTGTAGCCTTCAGCTCATTGGCTTCTATCAACAGTCTCTTAATCAAATTTTATTGATCCACTAGCATCTTTGTCATCCCATCCAGCATCTCAACCTTTTATTTATCCCTCAACTCTTAGTTAGTCAGTTTAGTCTTCATCATACTCAACTCATTGGCAAGAGAAGATTTGATGTTCCTGATAATATCCTCATCCAATACTCCCCTCTTATCGCTCTGTAGGGGCTCAATGAATTTTTGGTTTCTATGTTTCATCCTCCTCTCAGTCTCTCCTTAATTGGTCTTTTTCTTAGACTGTCTCTCCTTTTTAACCCTCACCTCCTACATAATCTCATGAATGTCCTCCTCAAAGTCATACTCTGTCTCTTTGGCATATCTCTTCCTTTTTTTACAGACTTAGCTCTTTTTTCTCTAGTCTCCTCTGCATGCTTGCCTTCAGTCTCAATCATACTCCTGATATAGTTCAACCTTTCGGCTAGATACATATTCTCCTATAAGTGAGTAATATTCCTACTAAATTCATGCCTTATGGCAGAGCAGTCAATAAATATCTGTGTGGTAATCTGAACCAATCTCTTTATTTCTCCATGTCTCGGCATATTTGGTATCAGATCGTCTATCAGCATCTGCAGAAATCATGGATATAATAACCATTTGTCCTTCTTCAGGCCATAACATTTTCTACCATGCAATCAAAAATAAGTTTGGCAATATTAGCCTTCTGTCCTCTACAAAATATGATCATGGCTTTGGCCCAATCCATGTTCAGCCCATCTTATACACCCTTTCGGTGATTTAAGCACATAATGAAAACATGGGCAATGTATTTCCACTCCTTGGACAAGAAAGACTTCTTTATCTCTTTTCTTGTCTCGAAAGGAGAACCCTCATATCCTATGCTCCTAAACGGCTTAAAAACCTCTTGATTAGTGAGCATCACCTCATCTTCATAGTCTTCTTGGAGTCTGAGAACCCGAGCAAAAATCTCCATAGTAATTATGATGTCATTCTCCAGCACTCTAGCAATGATCCTTTAAGAATTGACTCTAGTATCGTACTCAGCAGTTCTCCAAAAATATCGAATATGAAGGTAATAAATGGTAGGAGAGTGAGAGTCTGCGTAAGCAACGGGTGAACGTTGGAGCCAATGAATGCAATCTCAAAATCCTGCAACTTTAGGGTTAGTATCATCCGGTATGGCCATTATGTTATTCTGTTCGTCAAACTTTAGATTAGCCATTTATCTGGAAAATAGATGAAACACATTACGCAAATTAGTAAAAATGAATAATAAAGAACAATAGTTCAAATGAATCAAAATAAAGTAAAATCAAATTAAATTCGTTAGGCGAAATAGTAGTTTTAGCATGCGAAAATGTAGTTTCAGCATGCGAAAATGTAGTTTCGGCAGGGAACCAGTTGTAGTTTCGGCAAACCAAAGAGTAGATTCGGCACGCCGAAACTATAACTGCGGCCAAGCGAAACTGAGTTTTGACCAGCGAAACTGAGTTTTAACCAACAAAACTGTCAAATTCACTCGGACAACATAACTTCATAGTTTCGCTGAAAACGTTTGAACTTTCATTCAATTTCACTAGAGAAACAGTACTTCGCAGTAAGAACTGCGAAGGTACCGAAGAGTCACAGTTCAATCGGTCCTTAAAATGTTATGTAAACCTAGATTAAACTAAACCGAGGGTTCAAAACTCGCGTCTAATGATTAAATGATCATCAATCACAAAGAAAACACTCTAAACTCAAAATCGTTCGAAAAGTTCGCAGAAAGGGCTTTGACACTAACAACAATGATAATGCAAAAATGAGCATTCAATATCGCATAGAGCACTATGTAGCACATAGTTTCGCTGACAACGAGACTATAGTTTCGCCCACTACATGTTCTGATCAGAGATGGCTCAGAAGAGAGCAAGAGTGCTAGCGAATCAATAGTTTCGCACACTGTCAGCGAATTTATAATTTCATTGAAAATTAAAAACTTAAAAAAATAATTTGTTTTTTAATATATAACTATTTAGAAAAGAATTAACATCAAAACAAAAATAAAGAGAATAAAAAAGAACTTGCCCACAAGACCTCACCCAACTTCATATAATTTTGACAAAATAAAAGAAAATAAAAGGACATAGAAGAATGATAAGCTAAAGAGATTTTCCGGAGAGTCATAGTTCGACGGGATTATTAATATACTTGTACTTTTAAGCCCATGCCTTCTTCTTTTCAACAAGTGAACCACAACTTCTTTTATTATGTTTTTTGTTCATTTAAAGAAGACTTAAATGACTCAGTCCATATAGACATTTGGCAAAAAAAAAACTTATCCTGTCCTCGTGATATATTGAACAAGTTACATGTCCTGCTTGAATATTCCTTTTAAGATCAACAAAGATCATTTTCAAAAGAAGCATAGTCCTTATAGACGTCAAATGATGAGAGCTCCAGGTCTATACTCATGTATAACAAAGGAGTTGATCAATTGAGGCTGACAGAAGAGAGCTTCAGGTATATGCTTACGTATAACAAAGAAGATTATCATATCATACTGATTAGAGCTCCAGGTCTATACTTACATATAACAGAGGAGATCATCACTACAGATCAATGTTCACACATAGCATAGGAGATAAGCACATTGTAAAATACAGCAAGGAGCTTTTTTGATACAAAGAGGAGCTAACAAGTAGCTTCTGAGATACTATGGGGAAGAGAAACAACGATACATTTGGTAAAAACATATCAATGAAGAGATATCACATTCTCAATCCATTTTGAACAAGGACTTGTGATTTTGTGAATGCCAAAAATGTCAAGGGGATTATCCAAGTCACAATGTTTCTTATTCTGTTAGTTTAGCCACAAGATTATTGTCTACTTCACTTTCTGGCTAAGCCTATCAAGCATATCCTAATACAAAACTATTGACCTCTTTCACATCTTCCAGGCAACAATTAAGAAAGCTACCAAAATGACAAGACAAACATTATTATTCTCCCCCGAAATTACAACGAACCAGCAAGATTGGAGAAATTTCTAAAGAATATATATACATATAGAATTTTATTATTTTTTATGTAAAATTTTGGAGGACTATGGAGCTTACTAAAAAACTAAAAGAAAGAAAACAAGAAAAGGAATATATACATTATGTGCATGAGACAATGTAGAAAATGAGTTTTAAAATGATATCGATCTTAACATGGAGATCAGTTCATAAAAACGAGGTTTATCTAATGTTTTAGTGAAAAGACCAGCTTTTGATTTTTTGTGTCAATAAGAATAATATCAATAAAACCCCTGTCTCGATATGCTTGGTGTGGGAATGGTGAATTGGATTCTTTGCGATTCCAATGGTTGCTTCGTTGTCACAGAACAAAGGTGTATGGAGAAAATTGATTTCATAGTCAATCACAGCACTTGTGAGCAACAACTTGAAACAACAATAAACTCTGCCTCCCTCGTGCAAAGAGACACAATAGTCTATTTCTTGCTCTGTCATTGTAACTTCCGTCATTTTCAAGTTATAAACCCAAACCCGAACTAAAATCAAACTTTCTTACGATATGAATTTCTTTATTTAAATTATTTTATTTATATTAATGAATTATATAGATTAGACGTGTAGTTTAAACAATATCGTGAATTGATTTATTCAATTATTATTTAAACACTTATAATAACTCGTTAATTTATAAATAATTCTTTTTCATAAAATTATAAAGTTTATTAATCATGTTACAACAAATAAATAAATAGAAAAGACTTATTAAAACTTATAAAGTTATAAAATGAATTTTAATAAACTTATAAAGTTTTATTAGTAATTATGAATTTTAAATACTAAAAATAAATATATAAAGTTTACAAGTTTTATAAAAGTTATAAAGATTAACAATTAAATAATTTGATTGATTATTCAAATTGATTTTATAAAGTCTATAAAGATTTTATAAAAAAAGTTGTTAAAATTAGAGTCTTCATAAATTTAATATTTAAATTCTAATTATTCTTTTATTTATTTAAATTATTTAATTTTATATTTATTTCAAATTCTAATCATAACCCCCTTTTAAAAGACTTATAATCACCATTAACACCATTCATAACCTCCTCCTAACCTCAAGTATAAAAGCAAAGCTTGGACCTTACTTTTTATTTGCTCATTCTCTAAAAATCTCACGCTCATATCTTTCTTTCATCCATTGGTTATGATCACTTGAAGAATTTTATTTTACAAGAAATTTCAAGAATTATTAATACTAAGGTAATCTTTTATTTCTTTTATATTATACATTTCAATCATTCTAACATCCAATTGTTCTCATGACTTTATGTTCTTATTATTGTTCTTTCTTCTACCAAATCTCTTTTTATTTTAATCATTATAATTTGATCATTATCATTTTAATAATCACTAACCTTATAACAATCACTAACATTCCTAAATTAAGGTAACAACACACTAACATAAACAAAGAATCTCGTTTGCATATGGACGGCTATGTCGTCGTATTGGGTTATTCCACAAGATTATTGTTCTAAATGATGGTTATGCCAAAGTATTAGAATTTTTTTATAACTAAAATTAAGTCTAATATACCATATATTGACATAATAAAATGTTCTAACCCGTTTCATGCTTTAACGATTTTAAAAGTGCATATAAGTGCCTTACTACAATTCTGGCAGAATATAATCTTACTTCAACCGACCATAACTTGATCATATTAAATTTGAGTAAAATCAGACTCCAATATTAATTTCATTGAATTACCTCTTCAACGACAGTTTATACGTTTTCAAACTCAATCGTACGACTCAACAATAGCCTTCACAAGATAAGTGCGCATTTCAGCACCTTCTGTCTTGTGCTGCTTGTTTGATCTATTTAAAGATCTTTCCATAAAAATGTTTCTAAATGAAAGTTGTCCGGGAGACTTTGAACTAGTGAAGTATAAATTTTTATAATTTTATGAAACTATTTGCTATTTTTAAAACCTGTTCAAACACATACCAAATATTCTGTCCAGAATCTAAAATTGATGCAATAATCCTTTTTCAATCTACCTTTCGCTTTTTAGCATTCTCTAAACGTCCTAACTTCTTGTAATGAATTCCAAACTCAAGTTATTGTTTTTTTATCATTTCGGACATCACATTTGACTCTTGACATCCAAGCTTTCTTATGTACTCTACAACTATCACTATACTTGTGAGTTTTCCATGTGAGTTCTCCATGCCCCTCTTTTACTTTATTTCACACCTTTTAGGGTGAAACATGTTAACTTTATAAACTTACACTTGTAAACATCTTGATACTCATAAATATACATGCAATTCATCTTTAATTTTTGTCATGGTTATTTGTGTTATTGTAAGTGTTATATGAGATACATATTTTGTTTACAATCATTAACTATTGCTAGGCGACGTCTTAGATCTTTGGGCCTGACAAGCCTATTTGGTGCTAAATCCGATGTATTGCCGGCTCCTGATGACGTATGCTTGTTCATCATGGGAACCAAGTACACTTAGCCAATCTTATAAACTTGTAATCAAGTCGAGGTTTGGTTGTAACTATATGTGTTCTATAAACTTGCTAACTCATAACCATTGACATGAATTGCTACTTGTAAATATTGTTATATATATATGTATGTTCAACCCATGTGAACTCACCAACTTTCAACGTTGACCATTTATTTTTAACATGTTTCAGGTTTGATACTTGTGGATATCTTCGTGCTCATATAGGACTTGGACTTAGATAAATTAAACCTTCTATGTTGTTGTTTATATTTTTGTGTATTGTAACGACTTAATTGACTTGTGTTGTTCAATGAATGATAGTATTTAATATTATTTCAACTTATTAGTTCCATGTGCTATGAACAATCGTTTCACATTCGTCTGCCTCGATGATTCCGCCGTCGGTCGGGGTGTGACAGCCATGATACAAGACAATTTCTTAGATATTGATAGCCTCCAATGACAGATTTCCTGTTTAACCTGTAACCATTAGAATCACAATTAGAATAAGCATGTAAATCAAAATTTCCACCATAAGAATACCAAAGCCCTAAATGAGAAGAGCCTTTAAGATAACGAAAGATTCGTTTTATAACCTTTTCATGAGACTCCTGCGGGGTAGATTGGTATCGAGCACAGTATCCTACAACAAAGGTGATATCAGGATGGCTTGTTGTAAGATACATTAGGGAACCGATGATGGATCTGTATAGATGAGGATCAACAGGTTTCCCATTCTCCTCTGGAGTGAGGAATGTTTGAGCAATGAATAGAGATAGTTAGGAGAAGCATAATCCATCTTGAATTTCTTCAAAATCTTTTTGATATACTTCTCCGATGAATGAGAATTCATTCTGTCTTTTGTTCAACTTCCAACCCAAGGAAAAAGCACATCTCCCTATCATGCTCATTTCAAAATGACTGAGCATAACCTCCTCAAATTCCCGATATAGCTTTGGATTGGTGGAGCGAAAAATAATGTCATCAACATAGACTTGCATAATCAGCATCTCACCATTCACTTCTTTTTTGAATAAAGTCATATCAATGGTGCCACGGTAAAAACCATTGCTTATAAGATAATGTGTTAGAGTCTCTTACCAGATGCGAGGAGCTTGATGAAGACCATAGAGAGATTTATCAAGCATACAGAATTTGTCAGGACAGTCTGGATCCTCAAACCCTAGTGGTTGACACATATATATCTCTTCATCAATGTCTCCATAGACAAATGCACATTTGACATCCATCTGATAGACCTTGAACTGATTGTTAACGGCATGAGCCAGAAAAATCCGTATTGCTTCAAGACGGCTGTTGGAGCAAAGACCTCTGTGTAGTCAATCCATTTTTCTTGAGCAAAGCCTTGAACCACTAATCTTGATTTGTTTCTTACCATAATGCCATGGTCATAAGGTTTGTTCTTGAATATCCATTTCATGCCTATTAGGCATTTGTTTGGTGGTATATCAACCAGCATCCACACCTTGGGTTTTTTGAATTGTTGCAGCTTCAATTGCATCAATTCAACCCAACAAGGATCCTGAAGAGCTGCATGAACATTTTTTGGAATGATTTGGGATATAAAACAAGAGAATAGGCACACATTAATCAAACCAGATTGACTTCACGTCCAAACTCCATCGATGATAGATCCAATAATGTTATCATAGGGGTGGTCTCTCAAGGTTTTGAAATCAGTGGTTAATGGTAGGGTATTTGAAGGACGTGGGCTGATGGGTTGTTGGTGGGTAGGTGATGGAGAGGAAGATGGTTGAGCATATTCAATTGGTGATACTGATGGAACCGATTAAGATGAGATAGAGGTGGGTGATGAGGTAGGAGATTCAGAAACAGGTAGAGGTGGAATGTCAAATGATAATGAGGAAGATGCAATGTCAACTCATGTGGAATATCAGGTGATGAATTGGGAGGGGCTTGATGTACAGGAGTAAAGACAGGTAATGGATCTGGAGGAATGATGTTTGTTTGGACATTGGAGAAGGACACGTCATTATAAAAAAACTAGAAGATTAAATGAGTTGAAAACCGTATTTGAGTCAAAGAACCATGCGGAGTCTGATCGGACATCAGAGAAATTAGATTCCTACCAATCAACGTAGAATGACTCTTGCACAATACGAGTTCTCTTATTGTACACCCGATAAGCTTTTTGAGAGGAGGAATAGGCAACGAAGTAACACTCGTCAGACACAACACCAAATTTCGTCTTTTGTGCCTGGGTATTTAGTAAAGTACACGAGCATCCAAATAGACGAAACAAATCAATCAAAGGCTTCCTCTTATGGAATAGTTCATAAGGAGTTTTCATTTTGTCTTTGATGATCAACACCCTGTTAAAAACATAGAAAACACAGTTCACTGCTTCAGCCCAGAAGATAATGGGTAAAGAGGACTCAATCAACCTAGTATGAGCGGCTTCAATAAGGGTGTGATTCTTTCTTTCAGCAACACCATTCTGTTGAGGTGTTCTCACTGCACTAAATTGTCTCAGAATACCTTTATTTGCAAAGAAGGGATCTAATATTTGATTTCTAAACTTGGTACCATTGTCACTTCGAATAGCAATGACCTTCCTCTTGCTTATCACTTTAATAGAAAGAATCCACTTCTGCAATTTTTCAACAACTTCTCCTTTATAGGCAAGAAATCTCATCCATGGATACGTAGAAAAGTCATCTGTAGCGACAAGGCAAAAAAATTTCTTAGCAATGGATTTAATGTTGATTGAGCCAAATAAATCAGTATATAACAACTCGAGGGGATTTGAAATGCTATATTCAAGTTTTGGTTTATGAGGTTTCTTATGTTGTTTTCCTTTGGCACATGCCATGCATTTCTCAACAATAGAAAAGCCTTTTAATAATAATCCCCTAACAAAACTGTTTTTAACTAATTTATTTGTATTTTTGAAATTTACATGGCCTGATCTGCAATGCCACAAGAAAGACTCAAATGTGGAAGCTTTAGATAGAAGACAAGTGACTGTAGATGTTGACTCTTTAGTACCCATGTCAAGAAGGTATGTGTCATTCTTTCTTGGAGCTTGCATGAGCACCATCTCCTCTGGAATATCAATCCTGGATTTTAGAAAAAGACATTCATTGGACTTGAACCAGACTGGAATGTCTGTATCATAAATCTGAGACACACTCAATAGATTGAAAGCGAGCTCATGCACATAATTGACTTTCTCCAGTGTAAGAGATCCATTGGAAACCTCCCCTTGGCCAATCATTTTCCCCCTTTCTTGTCCCCAAAAAACGCGACATATCCTCCATTGATGATGTGATAGTTTGTCAACAAGTCCTTCAACCCCGTTATATGTCTGGAGCATCTACTATGAACATACCAAACACTATATACAGCTTTAGGTGATGACTCTTGCAAGAATAGAAAGAACATATTAACCAGTTGAAATAGGAACCCATGTTTGAACAACTTTAGGCTTTGGTGCAAATGACTTCTTGCAAAAGAAATTATTAACCATATGAGTTAACCTACTGCCAAAAGAATTTCTGTGAACATGTCGGTGAATAAGCTCAGGATAGTTTTTAATTACATGATCATTTTTACCATTTTATCTAGGTCTATTATGTGTTAGATCAAGGATTTTATCTATATGTATTTCTTCATCACACTCAGATAAGCACGAATCATCATCACTATATGTCTCAAACATTTCTCTGGATCTGGTTTATTAATTGAAGAATAATTATTTACAAAAGTTGAAACATTTTTATCTGAAGTACATGTGGTACTTGTACCACTTGTACTTGCACAAAAAGATAACATTACCCATTCACTTGATGATGGTGAAATATTAATCGAGGTAAATGATGGGATGGGATGAGAAAATAATATTTAAAAACAATTACTTTTAATTTTCTTTTTACTCTCAACAACAGAATCATTCACAATATCATTAACACAAGCAATAGAAGCATCAATTGTATAACTCAAAACATTTAAAGAAGTAGAAACATTACTAGAACAAGCCAAATCAATATCTAAGATAGATTTTTTTGGAAACAAAAACAGAAGTTAACTAGAGTTATGATCTAAAATAGAACGTTGAGGTTTAGGTGTACTAAAACTATTGCATTCAAGCCCGCTAGTCGGTCCATAACCATACTTCTCACGCACTTCCTTAGAGTTCACACCTTCTAAACCTATAGATAGACTGTTACTATCTATTTGAATCAAATCATTAAAAGGGTGTGGAATAGGCATAGGTGAATAACAATAAGTACTAGGAGGAGGATAAACCGCAACTGTTTCGTAACCCAAACCCATTTTAATCCCATCCCCCCTTTGTTATTTGAACAAATCGTCATGTTTCATCCTAGAAATTGTCCATTTATTAGGCTTTGACTGAAGTTTACTTGTTTCAAACTTAGCAAGTGCAACTCTTTCAGTCAAAGTATTTATTTCAACATTTTTTTCTAAAACAATTATTTTTAAGAGTTCATTTTCATTTAACACTTCATTTAATTTAACAAAATATTTTGACTCATTGATTTTAAGCTCATCATTAACTCGTTTTAAGTCATTTTCGTTATCAAGTAACAGATGATTTGCTTTATACACACCAAATAGCCTTATTCTGTAAGTTGAAGAACACATATCTTGTATTACCTCATATGGAAGACCTATCACCACCTTCTCTGTTGTGAGAGCCTTTTCGCATTGACACACCAGAGTACTCTTCTTGTTGTCCTCAACAGTTGTTGCAACATCATTCTTCTCTTTGCTCTTTTATTCTCTCTAGCTTCCACCTATCAACATTTTCTCATCTTCACCTTTGTTTTAAATCCTTAACCTTTAAATCACCATCTCCAATCTTCTCAACGCACTCCTCATAATCCTTCTTCACACCTTGAGGCATTTCAGCTTCACTTTGAATTTTTTAAACAGATCAAACTCTTCCACACAATACTTCTTCTCCTTCTCTTTAACAATCTGAGCAAGAAGAGCTTGATTGATTTCTTCTTTAGTTTCTTCTAGTTCTGCACTCCATTCAAAACTTGAAATCAAAGTTGTTTCTTTCTTCTGTTTCATTTCTTCCTTCTCTCCACTCGAAGCTAATCTTGGAACTCCATAATTGCTTGGATCTATGACAATTGACAATGGAAATTCTCTTTTGAAATGTCCTAACTGCTTGCAATTAAAACATCTCAGTTTGGATTTATCAAAGCCTAATTTGGAGTTAGAGTTTTGGCCTCCAAAATTCTCCCTTCTTGTTCTCTCCATAAACCTTCTAGCTCTGAGAGTCAACATCGCCATTTGCCACTGTATATCAGTTTCCTCCAAATCATTCGGATCCACTTGATACATGTCCTCCATGATTATTCCTTTCCCTTTCAATTCTCCAGTCACTAATGCCTTATAACTCTGCATAAACATGCTAAACAATGCCATTGTTTAAGATGGAATTAATGTTCCAGCACTGGCTTTTGAGTTAGCTTGATCTCTTCTAGAGTTAATACCACCACCAAGTTGATCACATGTATTCACTCCTCCTTGTTTTCATGCTTGCATTGGAGAGCTTGCAGCGGAAGTAAGCAATGCAACATTCTGAAGAAATCCAAATAATGACATCATTAACTGATTAAACTCCTTTCTCTCCATGTCTAACTCAAATGGTTTAAGATTGTTAATGATGTCCATAAGCTTATAGTCAATAAATCCTCTTTCTTGTTTCAACATCATCACTTGTAAACTCCACTTTGGCGGGAGAGAATCCAACAACCTATTCACTTGCTCACTGTTCGAGAGTTTTTCATCATATTTGTTTAATGTGCTAGAGACTGTCAGCAAACGGTTTGTCAAATCAGTGAGACTCTCATTCTTATAACCCACAAATGAGTTAAAATCCTTCTTAGCTTGAATACCTTTGTCTTTCACTAACTCATCATTTCCATTGTAAAACTCACAAAGAGCATCATAGAGAGACTTGGCGTTCTTGTGTTCGGCAAAACGATTAGCATGTGTATTGTATATTTTAAATTGGAACATTATGCTATTATCATAGTTTGTGTGATTTTACTTGGCCATGAATATACATCATTGTCGTGTATTTATATGAAACTTTAGTACATAACAAGGAGTGTCTAATTGGTATTTGATTAATTTGGAAATTTTAGTTTATAAATTAAGAAGATGTTTGATTTAAAGCTTGACAAATCTATTTTGGTGTTAAGTTGATGAAACTAGAGGAGATGTTTGCATACCTTTAACGTATTCACGATTTACTAGACATTCAAGTCGCTAATGTAGCAATGTGAAGCATGCTTAATGGAACATCAATTGAATCGGACAAAAGGGGTCAGGATAGATTCGGGTCAGAATAAGTCGGGTCAGAATAAGTCGGGTCAGAATAAGTCGGGTCAGAATAAGTCGGGTCAGGACGGGTCAATTCAAAAAATTATAAAATTTTCAGTTTTCCAACAAAAACCATATAAAACATATAAATTACAAATAAAAGTTGTTTCAAGGATCCTTGGTTCAGAATCGATTACAATGATCACGGATTATCATCCAATATGTTGGAAATGAATGACGGCGGCCACCACGTTGGTAACAATAATATGAAGACTTTGAACACAAATTATAATCAACATAAACTAGAATTAATCATTAAACTGTATAAAAGAAGATTAATGTAAACAGAATTTTTAAAATATTTATTATTTTGTTTTAGTTATTTTATTTCTCTATCCTATGTTTTAAAACAACACAGTTGTATCACATTATTAAAATCAATTCTAAAAACTTAAAAAGTGACTTATCCTTATTTAATTTGCCGTAGAGCAAGAAGTAGACACTCTAATTATGAAGGCTACCTATCAACCCATTCTAAACTCATAAGGTTTTTTAAAAATTCATTCTGACCCGTTCTTTGTTATTACTGCCCATTCTAACACAAAATAGAAAAATTCTTCACCCAAACTAACTTTTTTTCGCCACAGTAAGTTAAGATCGAAAGGTTTAACTCCAACCATTATGATGAATTGAAGTATCTATAAGAAATGAGATGTAGGGGGTTTTTAAAAAATGAAATATAAATATAAAAAATGAGATTTTTATATAGTTAATTATAAAAATATAGATAAAGATGGGTAGTCAATGCTGTAATTCGACATTAATAACATTACGTTGAATAATATATCACAGGTATAGATTATTCTATATGTCATTATCGTTTTTTGATTAATTGAGTGTGGTTATAAAATAAATTTCATAAATTTGTTTGAGTTGATAAATCATGTCAATAAGTAAAAGAGACTACATTATGAAATTTTACGACTATTATTTTAACAAATATAAAACACGTAGAGAGGATGCATTTCAATTATAAATATGTATTGTCATCTAACCTAGCATACGCCATCAAATTCGTATGAAATCAACACGTATGTTATGGGATTAATTAAAATGATACATGAACAAAAATAGATACACCATCAAGTATTGGTGTTTCATATGCCTGTGTTATTTTCACGTATAACACATTAGGAAAATAGTTACTTTCATGATCTTCTTTTATTTTTATTACTATACATTCGACCTAGTGTCTCATGGCTAGCGTTCATCATCCCACAACAGGACTGGGGTTCGGGCTCGGGAGGCTCAGACTCATCATCTTCCTTCCATTCGTTGACGGGCTACGACTAGAAAGCAAAGTCGAAAAACAACTCCCGAACCTTTCCCTCTTTGTCTTCAACCCATTAGCACCATTTGCCGCGATTTCACCCACGAGCGCGCTTTCTGCTTTCAAGTTCATTTTATTTTGCATTGGTTCACCATCTTGTTCATCTTCAAAATCATAGTTGGCTCTTTGGCTATCTTCGAAAAGATCAGAAAGTCGAATTTTCTTTTCTTGTGCATTGGAGACGGTTGATATGGGAAAACAGTAGCATGAGGTTTGTTGTTGCCTGTAGAGAAGTTATGGTGGACCGGTGTATTGCCTCTTGATGGAGTAAATTCTGCACATAAACGACCATCACAAAGACGGATCAATCGTTAAGATGTTAAAAAAACTATGAGTATATGTGTATTACCACCATTAACGCTCATGAAATCATCGTCACAATCCGACTCTAACCATGCTTGCGAGTCGAAAAATGTCTCCTCTTTACTTCCTGCAATGTTATGTGTTTGTACAAACAAAAGGGGTTACGATCATTCACAATCAAAGTGAAGTTTTATTGTTTTTCATTGTGTGTTCATAAGTGATCTTAGGTAACAAAAAGAACAGAAAGATGTGATTATAAGCTAGACCATATCATTGGGGTGGTGTAAACGTATAGATTACAAGTTATAAAACTTCTTTTAAGGAATTGAAATACAAAAAAAAGATGGAATTTGAAGAAAATGGATTTCGACTAAAATACGTGAATTTAGAATTTGTGACGCATTTTGTAGGCAAAATAATAACGTTTGGTTTGTAAATCTGTTAAATTTAGAATGTTTGGATGGGGAGGTGGTGTCGGTTAGCCCTCTTCATACGGCCATAAGTGATTGTCTTCCGTCTACACATTATGCCCGTTCTTAGCAGGGGCGAAGCTTATAAGGGACCCGGGATCCAAAGATTGCCTCGATAATTATCATCAACGTATTGTAGTTGCTACTCTTTAATTTTAGACACGTTAAGAAAGACAGCGCTTGGCTCCTTTGTTGCACGATAATTTGTTAATTCAATGGGCTCCAAGGAGTCCTATAATCACATTCTTCTTTTCCTGCAGTCTTCAGATCAAGTTAGTCGATTGGTTTTGCACACTGTCGACTTTACTTTGATCATGGTTAAGCACCCTTAAGTTTTCAAGAGTCATTGATCGATAAAACTCTGATACCAATTGTTAAAATAACGCAATTATTTTGTGGGGATAACCCAAAACAACTTTCTCACTTTATTAATAAACTAAAAAAACTCGTAGTATACATCAACCAATCGACTCATATTTATACTACTAATTAGATTTAGTAAACCCGTGTATTACACGGGTTGAATAAATAAATATTGATATAATAAATATATTAATTTATAAAATAATATTTTAAAATATGATATGACTGAAATTACGTATCAGAAGTTACTATAAATAATAAAATAGTGATATCAACTTTTTAAAATTTTATTTTTAAAATAATTTTAAAAAATAAACATATTATTCTAAAACAAACCGTATAAAAATGTCATTTTTAAAAAATTTCTTATTACAACTCCCAAATTTGATTAGTTTTTGTTTAAAAGAATTTGACTTATTAAAAATGTCAATTTATTTAGAAATAACGTTAATAAATAGATTTCTTTCTTAATTTATTATATATTAAAATGTATTAAAATAATATAATTAGTAATTAAGGTACTTATTTAATAGGAGATAGAGACGAAAGAAATTTGATGAGAATGATTATGATGTTGATATGTGGCATCCCATTTACCATTTATTAGAGTAACTAGGTTAAAATCTCGTGTAACACACGGATTCAATTAAAAAAATATCATTGTTGTTCATGTTGTTGATAATATTTTGTATATCGAGTTCTATGTATAATTTTTAACATTAGCTATATCTAACATTAGTAAGTTTTCTCTATTAATATTTATACATCTAAATAGTGTATAATATGGAATGAAATAAATTTATAAATAAGAACTTTAACTAATAAACAAATAAAATGAACATGAAAAACAATATTTCAAATTCATAAGGATCCAAAAATTTATTTGTATACAACAAAACACCAAATGTTAAAATAAAACAATATTTTTATTTGTAACAAATAAAAATATGTTAAAATTATTAATATTAGATAATGATGGAAAAATAACCAACAAAACATCATAAATTCTTTTGTCTGAAGATGTCAAAGCTAACCGTAAAATAAAAATATGATTTTTAATATTACTTCCAGATACATCAAAATAATTTGTACATATCAAACGAACTCCTATCAAACATAATAAAAAATAACAATAATATGGCAGTATACATAAAAAGAAAATAAAAAAGCTTAAAAAGTAAAAGCATGTAATACCTCTTTATAGATTGACTATTTAAGTAGATCACCTTTAAAAAAATTAAAATAAAAGAATATTAATCCAAAAACACAATTGTAGATAATGATAAGTTAAATCATAATCGCAAATGATGAAAGTTAAAATATAACAAAAAATAAATATATTTTGTTGAAGAAAGCTTGATAAAACCAAAGCTAAAATGAGAACATAAATGAAGTTTCTCTAATATGATATCATTAGACTGTATAAAGACAAATCGCGAGGGTCGTAAACCTGGGATGATTGAGAAATATTTTAAAATCGAGTATGATTTCATTTTCAAAAAAAGATACATATGAATATTTCAAACTGGAGAAGAGTCGATTAAAAACTCCGTAACTTTTGTTAAGATTTGAATATAAATCGAGTATTTAATGGAAAAACATAATCAAGGAACCAATTTCATAGATGAAAAAAATCATAATTGATTTGTACAGTTTTTATTGATGAATTAACTAAAAAAATATAGGGTATGATTTAATTTTCAAAAAAAATGTACTTTAATTTAGGGTTAAATTTCTAAATTTTCTTTAAATATCTCTTTTATATAAGTTAACTTTTATTCAAATGAACATAGACTAACACTAAAAACAGATACATATTTAGAGGAAAATTAAAAAAATAAAAATTAAAAGAATATCATATAACACTAAAGTTATTTTTTTATTAATAAATACAAATAAGATAACAAAAACAATATTCATCTAAATCGAGGAGAAAGAAATAAGTAGAATTATTAGTCCTGGACTCCTAGGCTTCTACTTGACTCATTTGCTAATTGCTATTACCAGAACCGGTCCAAACTGATAGATTTCTAGCCCAATCCCCCGGCCCAAACTGATAGATTACAGGCCCAATTAATGCGCCGGCCCACAAGAATTAAATTAAAACTTCAAAATTTGTAACTCAAACCGAGAAAGCACAAACATTTTAATTATCAGAAATAGATGTAAATCAAATCAACTAGGAAAATTAGAAAACCACCTAGATTAGATACACTAATAAAAACTTTAGATGTTGGAACAAATTGAACTTATGAATTGACGAAGGAACTATCTAAGACACACAAGTTACCAATAACTGAAATTCAAACGGACGTTTATTAGGCAGGAATTTAATGAAATTTGATGAATTGAAATTTGAATTTTATAGTTCATTATGTTTGGTTAGTAGGAATTCAATGGAATTGGAATTTGAATTTCATTATTAATGTGTTTTGTTACAAAAGAAATTGAAATTGAAATTGAAATTAATTCTCTCAAATTCCTTTAAATGAAGGATTTCAAAATCCTTAAAAATTTAAAGGATTTCAAATTCCAACGACCCTGCCTTCGCCACACCGACCGCCACCATCCCAGAGCGTCAACTGCCGGCACCGCCGACCGCTGCTCACCGCCTCCCACCAACGACCCCGACCGTCGCGCATCTGATCGTTGACGCCTGCCACTTCCGACCGCTGCCGTCGCCAAACACCACCTCCAAATGTGGTCGCCGTGGCCCTTGACATCCGATTTTCGTCGATCACCCAAAACCGTTAATTTGACGCGCCACTCGCTAAAGCGCCATGCCCCCTGACAACCCAAACCCACCGACAACTAATCATGCCATAATCGTTGTCGACAATCGACAGTCACCATTAACCACACCCGCCGTCTACAAACGCACGTCTCCACTAAGCACGCCTTTGAATTTAAATTTTCTTTTATAGATTTCAATTCCCTTCAATCTAAATCTTTTGAAAAATATTGAATTGTAAATACAATTTCATCTAATTTCAATTTCAATTCTAATTCCAATAAATTGCACAAACCAATGCTCACTGACTTTAAATTTAACAAGAAAGTGAGAATTAAGGACATACATAGAAACATAAATCATACCATGATCTTGAACCGAATGTCGAGCTAATTTCGATGGAGACGATTGACATTTAGAAGCAAGATCACCATTGATGATGTTGATATCATTTGACCCATGTAACACTTGTGTTTTCATAGCAGATGACTTCTGCTGAGTTGAAACACAGGCACCCATGTGCTCTGATGTTCTGATGACCAATAATAATTTGTGAGAAAGTTGATCAAACCAACATAATTTGCAAAGAAGAGCTAGAGTAAAGATGAAACAAAAATGATTGATTGAAGGGAAGTTGTTTGTATCAGAGCACCTTGGTCCCCTTGTCATTCAAGTGAATTTAATAGTTTTATACTTTTGTTCTTTACCTTGATATTGACATTCCTAGATATTATCCCATCTTCTATAATTTTTTGTTTTATTATCTTACTAAGAATAAATATAGTTTTTTTATTTTGTATATGATAAAGAATAGAAAAAGAAATAATAAATCAGAGTTAGTATTTTAGATTTATTTATTGTTTAGTTAACATAGATGAATTGAATTAAGGTTCAAAGCTTGTAAAATGTAATATTATTAAATGATCAATATTTGAAGTTTGTTACTTTGTTATGTATGATTTGTTGGTTTAAGTAATTTAATATTATTGTTATTTATTTAGTAGAAAGGTGTTATCGAATTAGTTTTCCAATTCTTAGTGATCGTAAATTTATAATCGAGTGGTGATCTATTTTTTATTTCGATCGTTTCAAGTACTTTAAACAATAAACATAATAAATTAATAAGTATCTATTCATGATTCCATTTTTTGTTTGTCATGCTCTTTTTATATTATACCTTTTGTACTAACATTATGTTTTCACAACTATACTTTTTTTACATTCATTAGGTTGATTTAATACGGTCTTAAATAATAATTAAGCTTATGGTTAGTTTTAATAAAAAAATCAATTGTTTGAGGCATGTGATGTGAATGAGCACAAGCAATGCCATGTGAGTGGTTCAATGTAAACTACTACATGGTATGATGCTCCAACCTCCATGGCACTTTGATGGTTTTATGACATCATTAATTGAATTTTTAAAAACTATTTATCAAAACATTGTTTTTAGATAATAACTAGTATTCAGCCTCACGTGTTGCAATGAGATCGTAAAATCATGTCAAATAGCATTAATATAACACCATTGCTAGCAATCATGAAAACCAGAAAAACTCGTAAAACAAAAGGATTAAAAACGAACGAAAAATAAACGTAAAAACGTTGAATCATGCACGTGCATTACCACGTGTTAATATGTGTAAATTAGAATGAAATGTAAAATACAACGTGAGTGTTAAACAGATAAAATAAATGTAAAAATATTAAACCATATATACATGTTGTAGTATGTTAACTCGAAAAGTTTTGAACAAGATGTAAAATGAAAATTTTATAAAAATTTTAAAGTAAATGAGATTTAAGTTGAAAGTGAAAAGAAGTATTAGTGTTAAATATGAAAGATGAAAATTATAGAGTTAAAAGCATAAAAGTAAAGAAACGCAAAGTAACTTATAATCTACAAAACATAAGATACAAACCATTAAGTACAATTAAATTGGTAATTAGTATTATATAAATAAATGTTATTAAAAATAAATATGATATAAATGAAACTAGTCTAGATAAATGTTATAATGAAAATAAATAAGAATAGAACACAAAAGATGAACAATGAGTGATGCGTTTGTCAAAAAAATCCCTAATAAACACAAGAGCATAACATTAGTTGTAGTGTGAAAAGATCAACTCACATACCTGAAATCATACATGAAAATCATGCGTATATGTTGCTAAAACTTTCTTGAGAACACTTTCTTTATAATGTTTTTGTCTAAGAAGCATAGGAAAAAGGAGAATACACCGTATGTTCACACTTATATGAGCGAGATTATCTGTGTACATTTATGCATGTCGTAGATATTGTAACTATTGTAGGAAACTTAATATCAAAGTTTGGATAATCTGAGAGTCGTGAAAATCATTTTTCAATTATAATCATTCGGTGGTTCATCTTAATAAATCAATCAGATATAGCTTAGACGATATCAAAAACTACTATAAATGATTGTGTGATTTTCGAACAAGAGAATTGTGACAAGAAATTAAAATTATCACATGCAGAGAACGAACCAACGTATTTTAGGGACTAAGTCTTTAAGAAACTGCACCTTTGTGGCAGTTTTGTTTTAAATTTAAGAGTAAATTACCATTTGCATCCCTGACATTTGTTCATTTTAACCACTTGTATCCCTACGGTTTCAAAATTGCCATCCGGCCCCTGACGTTTCATGTTATCTTCATTTGAGTCGATGTTGTTCATTTTTATTCTCATTTGAGTACAAATGACTAACACCGTCAGTTTCTCTGTTAAAATTATTATTAAAAAGACCAAACTATCCCTTAAATTAAATAATAATAAAAAAACTTGTGAGACCTATTCATCAACATCATCTTCTTCATTACCAACACACCCATCACTACCTCCACATCCCTCATCAGCACCACCATAGTCCCCCCTACCACACACTCTTTTCCCTTTATTAGAGCCACCCATCACCACCGCTATGACTCCCATCACCGCCGCCGCGACCCCCATCACCGCCCCCGCGACCCCCATCACCGCCGCCGCGACCCCCATCACCACCACCGCAGCCCCATCACCACCACCACAACCCCGTCACCACCACCGTAGCCCCATCACCACCATTGCAGTCCCCTCCCCCCACTCTTTTCCCTTTATTAGAGCCACCCATCACCACCGCCGTGACTCCCATCACCACCGCCACAACCACCATCACCACCACAACCACCCCCGTCACCACCACCGCGACCCCCATCACCACCACAACAACCCTCCATCACCACCACTCTCTGATTTCAGACAACTCTCTTCTATCACAGTCACCGTCACTGGCCTACCGGCACCGGCACCGGCCTACCGTCACCATCACCAGCCCACCGCAACCGTAACCATCACCGTCACCAGCGACACATCTACATTTGCTATTCATTCACCAATTTATACCTAAAATCAACTTCATCTTCACCCTCTCCTTGTTGATTTACTGTCGAAAAGCACAACAATACCCATATCAGGATCTGTACTGTTGTTCTTTCTAATTTCAAGTACCCATCTTCGATTGTTATTGATTTCAGGTTAAACTTTAGGGGTGGCGATGGTTGTGGTCAATGAGGCGGTGGCTGCGGCAGCGACGACGACAACGACGTGATGGCTGTTGCGGCAGCATCAGTGGTAGTGTTGTTGTGGTGGTAGAAATGGAGAAGATATAGAGAGATAGAGAAGAGAGGAGGGTGGGGTGAGGATGATGGGCAGTGAATTAATAAATAAGGGTAATTTTGTCATTTTACAAAAGTTAACAGAAAAATCTGACACCGTTAGTGTTTTGGACTCAAATGGAGATAAAAGGAACGTTAGGGGGCAAATCGAGACTTTGAAACTACAGGGATACAAATGGTTAAAACGAGAAAACGTCAGGGATGCAAATGATAATTTACTTTAAATTTAAAATACATAAAATGGAGCTAATTTTTGTTCCGACTTTCGCATGTAAAACTTTAAAAAAAATCGATTTCTAATGAATTTTAATAAAGGAAATTTAATAAAAATAAAAATTTTCAAGCTGACCTGACAGCTTGATCACTTGGATCTAGCAAGGGGCTACCGGATCTCAAAACTTGCTCCTAGGGGTAGCGCCCTCGGACCCCGCCAATGAGACGTTGCCCCCTTGAAATCCTCATTATTTCGGGCTTTGCCCCTGATAACTATTGAGGTTATAATATCATGAATTATAATAAACTTAAAGTAGCATGCACCTCGCATCTTCAAACTTTTATGAATAATATGATTGTATTGGTTATTTAATCAATCCAATTACATTAAAACATATAACAATGGTATAAATGTATTGGTTTAACAGTTATAATTGTGACATTATGTCATACAACTTTGTTGTTATAATGATAGAATATAATCGAGTAGTTTTAGCAATGGCAAACGTAGCGAATCCCAACACAAAAATGTGTTTTAACATTAATGATATAAATATAAAATAGGTCTTTTGAACGTAATGAAAGATCAATAATAATAATTTAATATAAATCTATATAAACGTCAAATTATATGTCATTGCATCGTTTTCATTAAGAAGTTAGTAATCCGCATGCAAACGGCATGAATAGACCACTTTTTATTTGTGAAATTCGGGTAACCAACACTTACTAATTAAAATATGCTAATTACACGTAGACGAGGTTGGTTATCAAACACAAATAACACGACATTAAAATATTACAAACTGAGCTATATTTTAAGATGATGAAAATGAATATTGATTTTGTTGGTAACCAACAAATTTATTCCCCTACAACGAAATTGTTTAATTTATTGCCATTTTAAATCTATCTTGTGCATCAATTTATGCCACATTATATCAAAAAAATCAAGCGGATATACTCGCGCGTTGCGGCAACGTCATAAGTAGTGTGATAAATTATAGGCTAAGCTTGTCACAATTTATTTCTAACTAAACTTATATCAAAATTTAGAGAGAGTTAAATTTATATCACTGAACAAAGCATATTATATTTGGCCTCACTCATTTTCAAATAAAATATACTTTGAAACGTAGATCAACGCAATGCATATATAAAAGTTAGCATGAAAGTGTTTTATAGTCGACTCGGCTTGTATCCAAACAGATCGTCAAAACGTAGACGAACTCGAATCAATATCAACACATACATAAAACAAGGACGTAAGAAATTAATTTCTTAAATAAAAATATACATGTAACCCCTATTTAGATACTCGAGGGGAGTCAAAGTGACATTTTCGAAAGTTTTACAAAAAAGTCTAAGGATACAAAGTGTAAAATCAAAAACCTTGGGGTGGGGGGAGGAGGGTTTGGCCGAATGGCTGGAGACAATGCTAGCGACCTTTCTAATTAAGGGTATTATAATAAAACAAATGTATCAAATAATCAAATACAAGTAATAATGATGTATTTGAATTTTAGCAAACTTAGGGTTCAAATCTAGATATACCCTTATAAGCCTTATAATGGTCACGCTTCAAAAAATTAGAAGAATGAAAGAACAAAATATTACAAGGAAACATGCAACATAGCCGGATCTAGTTATACCCACTAATTTTATCCCTGACTTGCATCATGTCCACTTGATCGGGCTGACTGGGTCGCAACTGCATGAACTGGATTTGGGTTTGGGTTTAGATTTGACCTCCTAAAGAGAGTGGACTTGTACTCAAGGTCCAAGATGGTTTGTGTTGGTAAATGATGAGATGGATGGTTGGTTTCCTATCAAGGTGATAGTAGTCTTCTTTTGAATAAAAGAAAATGAAAGTACCCTTTACAACAATTGAGGGGGTCATGCTTCAAGAAATTGGAAGAATGGAAGAACCAAATACTCGGGATAAAATTTTCTGCTCTTTCTCAATAGAAACGCTCACTCATTTATAAATTGTAGTCGATTATTTTTATATATAAGTTAAATAAGTAGTATTTTGCTTTTAGGTAAATATTGTGTTTGTTTTGTCATATAAAATTGTTATTTTTATTTGGATAACTTGACAATATTGTGTTCTAATATGAATACGGCCAATTGATTTATGCTCATATAGATTTGAGAGCATAGGAAATTTAAAATCCTATTTATTCAACCATAAACTTTTAGTTTCTTTATTTAATATGTTACAAAACTGTTAATTAAACTAAAGAAATTGTATTTTTTAAATACTGCATAGCTATGATACATCATTATTATTTTCATTTTTAATTCTTTCGTGTTTATGGTTTCGAAAATTCAAGATATTATATAATGGTTCAAGTTGATATGGTATCAAAAATTTAGAGATCGACTTCCTTTTCGATGTTCACCCGGAGATGTTGATGGTCGATGGAAGTATTGGAATCTTAACCATAAGTCATATGTGTTGTTAAACTAATTGAGGATATGAACACGGAATTTGAATAATACAATACACAAATGATACAAGAACAAATGAATTCGTGAACAAGAATTCTTTAGTGACTTATTATTTAAGAGTTATTTTAGAATGCTTAGGATATCTCACCGATTACATAAGATCCTTATTTACAGAAGTCATAAGACTAACTAACTATAACTACCACGCTCAACAAATATTGAGAAGTTACAACAAGAACCCTATACTATTACTTCCGAACGAAAATAACCCTTTAGAAGATATCCTAAGTAAACCCCAAATCCCTTCCGAAGCAAACATAACCTTCGGAAGATAACAACTAAGCTTCGGAAGATATATGTTAAGTTTCGGAAGAACACTTAACTTCGGAAGAACACTTGTTTTGGCTTTTAATACTTCACAATCTCCACCTTAAAATCCAAAACAAGATTTTAATCAACTCCCAATACATTCAAGCAAAACTTGAACTTCATACCAGGCAGAGACTTCATAAACACATCCGCTAGATTTTCCAAAGTAGACACACCTTCCACTTTCACCTTCCCAGCATTCACCACATCCCTTATGAAGTGTAACTTCACATTAATGTGCTTTTTTCTCTCATGAAACATGCTATTCTTTGGACTGCACCCTGGTTATCACAATACACCACTGAGTCTGTAATTTTGATTCCCAACTCAGAAACAAAACCATGCAACCACATAGCTTCCTTGACTCCCTCGATCAATGCTATGTACTCAGCCTCTATTGTAGATAATGCCACTACATGATGCAACTGAGCTTTCCAACTAATCAAGTTACCCAGCACTTGAAATGCATACCCTGTAATAGATCCACCTCTATCCAGGTCCTTGGCAAAATCCGAATCAACATAACCAACAATCCTGTCATACTTCCCATGTCCATGACACCCAAACACTAAACCATAGTGCTTAGTATCCCTGAGATACCTCAAGATCCATTTCAGAGCAACCCAATGAGTTTTACCCAGATTTGACAAATACCTGTTGACTAAACTCACAGCATACCCAATATCCGGCCTTGTACAAACTATCAAGTACATCAAGCTCCCAACAACATTGGCATAAGGTACTTTCTCCATATATCTAACTTCAACATCTGACTTAGAACAATCAGAGCTTGATAGTTTAATATGACACCTATAGGGACAGTTACTGGCTTCACATCATCCATCCTATAGTTACTTAGTACCTTCTCCAAGTAAGACCTTTAAGACAACTTCAAAACCTTGTGTTCCCTATCTCTCTTGATCTCCATGCCCAATATCTTCTTGGCTTCATCTAGATCTTTCAGCTCAAACTCTAACATCAACATCTTCTTAGTAGCTCAATTTCTTCCAAGTCAGGACAAGCCACCAACATGTCATCAACATACAACAACAAATACACAAATTTGTTTAGATTGTATTCCTTAAAATACACACAACTATCATAGCTACTCCTGTTAAACCCATTAGTCACCATATGTTCATCAAACCTTTTATACCATTGTCTAGGAGATTGTTTTAGCACATACAAAGAATTCTTAAGTAGACATACTTTATCTTCCTGCCCCCTAACCTCAAAACCCTCTAGATGCTTCATATAGATGGTTTCATCTAACTTCCCATGCAAAAATGCAGTTTTCACATCCAACTGATGTAACTCCATATCCATAGAAGCGTCAATGACAACATAACCCTGATAGATGAATGTTTCACCACATATGAGAATATTTCATTATAATCCACCCCTGGCTTCTGTGTAAACCCCTTAGCTATTAATCTAGCCTTGTACCTAGGAGGTTCACCTTCTGAAATCCCATCTTTCAGTTTGAACAACCACTTACATGACACAGACTTGTGACCTTCAGGTTTATCAACCAGCTCCCATGTGCCATTCTTATATAGAGATTCCATCTCTTACTTCATAGCCTTGCACCATTTTGAGCTTTCTTTCACAGAAATTGCTTCAGAGTATTACTTTCTTCTTTCGCAGCAACAAAGGCTAATGCTAACAAATCCATCCCCTCTCTATACCTGAGTGGAGGCACCACTTGTCTCCTTTGTCTATCCCTAGCCAACTTGTAATCATCTATACCATCTCCCTGGCTATCAGATGTACCCTGATCAACACCTTTATCATTCAAACCTTGTTGTTTCACCTCAATCTGAACCCCACTCTACTCTTCAACTTCTGAACACCTTTTCCCCTCAATGTCTTTATATAGACATCCTTTTGGAAAATCACATCTCTACTCACGATCACCCTAGGTCTGCCACCATCCAGTCTCCACACCCTATACCCTCTTACCCCTTAGGGTATCCTAGAAATACACACTTACAAGCCCTAGATTCCAACTTCATTTGGCTAACATGAGCATAAGCCAAAGATCCAAACACCTTTAGTCCCCTATAGTCATTCTTTCTACCTGACCATGCCTCCATAGGTGTCTTCATGTCTAATGCTACTGACAGAGATCTATTGACCAAATAAGCTGCAGTTGTCACAGCTTCAGCCCAGATTATCTTAGGTAACCCTAAACTAGCCAAGATACACCTTACTTTTTCAAGCAAAGTCCTATTCATGCTTTCAGCCAAACCATTCTGTTGTGGATTACCTGGCACAATTCTATGTCTTGCAATACCATGAGTCTTATAATACTGATTAAACTCATGATTGCAGAACTCCAACCCATTATCAGTTCTTAGCTTTTTGACTTTTCTTTCAGTTAGAGTTTCCACAAGGACTTTCCATTCCTTGAACTTGCTCAAAGCATCACTCTTATTCTTCAAGATAACCACCCAAACTCTTCTTGAAAAATCATCAATCAAGGTCATAAAGTATCTAGCACCACCCAAAGAATCAACCTTAGCAGGACCCCATAAATCTGAATGAATGTAATCTAATACCCCAGTTGTGATATGTTTAGCCCTTTTAAACTTTACCCTCTTATGTTTCCTAAGAATACAAGTTTCACAAAAAAACCAAAAGCATAACTCTTCAAATCAGTCATTACCTGTTGCTTTTGCAACTCCACCAGTCCCTGATTACTAATATGACCAGCCTCTTGTGCCACAACATGGCCTTTGAACTACAATCACTTAAGGAAGTTGCCACCTGGGATTCTACTACACCAGCACTATCTAGAAAATAGATATTATTCTCCCTTCTACTACTAGACAATACCATCATTGATCCCTTAATCACCTTAGCCTTACCATCTCTAAGACTAACATGGTAACTAGAACTTTCCAACAACCCTAAAGATAACAAACTTCTTTTAAGACTAGGAATATACCTTACATCATGAAGATCTACTTCCATTCCATTCTTCATCTTCAGAGTCACTACACCATGACCCACAATCTTGCAAGTTCTATCATCCCCTACTGACTGATCCAAGATCTTCAAACTTCAAATATTTAAATAACTCCTTCATATGCGTCATATGGTATGAGCACCCTGAATCCATCACCCACTCATCCTCTTTACCATTACTTGTAATAGCCAACACATCTGCACTCTCATACCCATCAAAAGAGTCATCTTGAGCATTGTTTCCTAAATGAGATTTTGAACCACTTGATTCACCCTTCTTTCTTTTCCAGTCAGGACAATCTTTCTTGAAGTGCTTTTCTGACCCACTTACGTAACATCTCTGTAGAGAATATGTATAGAGGCGGAAGCAACCAAAGTCTTTCTGTATGCATGCTGCACAAGTACTGAAGAAGAATGCTTCAGAAGTTTCACACATGCAACAGAAATATTCTAAGTGTGAAATATTCTGAAGCCAAAACCAATATCTTCTGAAGCAAAAGATGAAGTCTTCTGAAGCTTCAAAGACAAAGTCTTCCGAAGCTCCACGATTGAAGACAGATTTCTTCCTAAGACTTTTAACATGTTTTATCTGATGTACTTTTCCATAAAGTTGGACCCCTTTCCGCTACAACTCTGTAAAGTCACCAACTTACATGAGTTGGTGAAAAGGTCCATGCTTTTGGTAATTGTACATTGAGGTCTTGAGTCTGTAAACTTTCTACTTCATGTACTTTATCCTTTTTGTAATAGATATGGATGTGAGCTATGGTATGTCATAGCCACAAAGTCAAAAAAGGCTATCTGCCTTTTTGACTCTACAATTGATTTTGTTTTGAGTCTAGTCAATTGTATCCAGCTGGCTTTCATAGTATGGTCGGCTGTAGGATGTAGTATAAATATCTCATGTTTTTGTAACTTTATCTTTATGCTTTATAACACTTGTAATAGAACATTGAGAAAGCAATATACTACAATCTTGAAAACCATGTCCTTGTGCATCTTGCTCTTGTGTTCTGTCTCTTATTACTTGTGTTTTTAGTGTCTTTACTTGTGGTTAATCTAGTTTACAGTTTGATTAAGTTTACTTACTCTCTTATTTGTGTTGTTGTGTTGTATTTGACCCCCTTTTAACGGTCCTGCATTTGGTATCAAAGCATTCAGGCTCTTGATATAAGATCTCACCATCTTAAGATACCTCACTCACATAAATACTAAACTTTTCAAATGGCAGTCATTTCCAAAACTGATATGGAAACTGGAACCATGAACAAGTCCCTACTAATCACTCTTGATGACTTTGACACCTGGTGTATGAGAATGGAAGGTTTCATCAGGTCTCTAGACTCAAGAATGTGGGAGTCTGTTGAGAATGGACCTTACATACCAACCACCCCTTCTACTACTAGTGGTGTTATAATCCCCAAGGATGTGGCAAACTACTCTGATGAGACAGAAAGAGAGTAAAGATTGATAGAAAAGCCATGACAGCCCTTTAGACTGCTCTTTCAAACTCTGTATATAGAGGTTTCAAGAAATGCAAAACAGCTAAGCATTTGTGAGATGCATTGAAACTGATGTATGAGGTTCCTCTGAAGCTAAGGAGAACAAGAAGGATCTCCTGAAGCAGTAGTTTGAAAAATTCACCTTTAAAGCAGGTGAAACCATGACTCAACAATACTTCAGGTATGTTGAGATTGTGGATACCCTTGTGATGGAGGAGTTCCTCTTGAGAACAGGGACATTGTAAGAAAGTTCATGTCCTCACTTCTTAGACAGTGGACACACTACTGTGGTGATCAAGAGGAATGAGAATCTAAAAACTCTTACTCTGACAGAGTTATATGGGATTCTCAGTGGCTACCAGATGGAGATGAACATGCAAGGTTCATCTGGCAACTCCAACAATCAAATGGGTTCAGCCCTGCATGTGGTTGAAAGGGATAGCATAGAACCCCAACATCATCTCATATGCTACCCTAACAGCTCACCTAAGGGCCTTTTCATCACCTTCCCAAAGACACTAAGGGAGAACTAAACCCAAGAAGCCCATTCCAAGAGACAAGTTCTTCTCAAGCCTTTGTGTCTTCTGATGAAAGTTGTGGCAGCTTTCTATTCACCCTTGAATACCTGGACTGTATCCATCCAGATGATCTGGAGTACATGGAGATAGTCTAGCAGATCGCTCTTCTCACTCATAGAGCCAAGAAGTTTTACAAGCGGACTGGAAGGAAGTTTCCAAGCAATGCAACCAGTGGAAAGTTTGGCCTGGACAAAGGCAAAGTCAAGTGTTACCACTGTAACTTGATGGGCCATTTTGCTAGGGAGTGTAAGGCACCTAGAATAAATGGTGGCCAAACACAGTCCAGACCCAACTACACTAACAAAGCTCCCCAGAATGAGAAGCCAAAGCAGCACGCTGTTGTTGCTATTGAAGATGGAAGCTTTGACTACAGCTTTCAGGTGGAAGATGATTCTCCAAACCAAGCACTGATGGCAGATCATGATGAAGCCAAGGTATTGGAACATCTCTGTACCCCTGAATGCGTTGCTAAAGTAAATAGATACAGGTCCTATAACTTGGATATGAGATCTGATCTTGAGTCCTTAAACATTTTAAAAGCTGATTTTAGAAAGTCTGAAAATGATTATAAACTGAAGATAGAAGACTTAGAGAAAACAATTTCAGTTCTAAAACATGAGCATACAGATTTTAGGACTCAAATCAAGGATCTCATAACCAAGCTGACTGAGTGCCAGGCTGAGCTTGTGATCAGCAAAGCCAGGGCAGACAAGTGTGTTCTTGAAGAAGAGACCTTCAAGAACATGATATCCTCATCCCTACACAACAAAGTGTGCTATCAAACAAGCAGGGACTAGGATCAATAAGATAGCTCCTTCACACACAATCTTGTCTGTAAGATCACCTAGGTGTGGAACTTGTGAAGATGAGCTTCCTCTCATAGATCCTTTGAGTGAAGAGGATGAAGAAGTGATAATGAATAATTGCTCTGAGAAGAGTGAAAAGGATGATTCTAAGAAGGGCCACTATCTTTCTGAGGAGAAAAAGAAGACTGTGATGACCAAGTCAATGAGGAAGAACTTGATCAGTGAAGTTTTTATTTCTGCAGGTTTTGAAGTAGTAAAGACTGAAGACATCAACCTAAACTCTTTTGCTAAGAGTTTTGGTTCTTATTCAAATCATCTTAGTACCAAGAAGAAGAATGATCTGCTGTGTACCACTATTAGGTCTAGGTTCAGTTGATCTAGTTTATTATGTATAGGCTTAGTACTGAATTAATATCTGTAATGAATGTTTGTAATTCATTATTGTGTATGCATTAAATATACAGGTTAACCCATTTTTGTGTGTTGATTTATGTATGGTTGCAGGTACAAACATTATACTCGGTCAACTTATGAAATTGAACAAGTGTAAGAAACATCTACGGATGAACATTTTGTTCTTCCGTAGATATATTTCTTACAAGTAACTATTCATCCGAAGATCCTCTGCGGATGAATAACCAGAAGTGAAGAACAAGATTGCTTCGGAAGAACAAGATTGCTTCGGAAGAACAAGACTTCTGCGGAAGAACAATTCTTCTACGGAAGAACAAATTCCTACGGAAGACACTATTCCTACGGAGTCCAAACACTTGTATAATGCAAGTGTTACAAGTCAACAAGTCAACAAGGCAGTTATGCGAATACCAAGAAATCCGATGATTCCTTAATTGACACAAATCAAATCCCAAGAGATCCGGTGTTTCCTATTACAGAAACATCATTGTCTATATATATGGATCCTAGGTTTCGATTCAATAGAGGTTGTTTTAGATGATTGATTGAGTGACAACAACAATAGCATTATAATAATCACTTCAAAGTCTCTCAATCAAACCCTAGCAGCCATCACATCATAACATACTTTGATATCATTCATTCATTATATTTGTAATCATTAACATGTTCTAATGAAATTCATATTAATCATTAATTGTGTTTTGCTACATGTGTTCTTGAACATTTATTGATATTTAAAGTTATTGCAAAACAATTAAACCAAATCAACGTTGTTTCCGCAAACGTTGACTTGTCAATCGACCGACATTGATAATTCCTATTCGCGATCCTTAGATTCACAGGTGGTATCAGAGCCAAGTTCTCATTGATCTAGATCGATTGATCTATCAGTGTCAGTTGTGTTTAATTGATTTTAATTTGTCAGTTCTTAATTTTGTAGATTTTGATTAACTTGTATCTATATTCAAATCAATTGAATAGCAGACCTTGTTAATCTTTCTCATCAATTAACATCATGAGCAACTTTAGTGGATCATCTTACCAACCACCGAAGTTGGAAACAAAAGCAGACTTCATGTCATAGAAAATCAAGTTTAGAAATCATGTAAACTATATTGATTCTGACTTATGGGTATCCATCACTGAAGGTCCTTATATTCCACCCACACTTGGGCCGGATTATAACGAAAAAAATCAACCTATCAGTACCAAAGATCTATCACCTGATGATGTCAAAAAGGTTAAAGTTGATATCAAAGCATACAGTTTTCTTAGTATGGCTTTAACTGAAGAGATATTGATCAGGTGTGAGAACTACAAAACAACACACTCTTTATGGAAGATACTCCACACTCTTTGCGAAGGGAGTGATGAGATAAGAAGCATAATGAGAGACACCCTCAGGTCGTAATATGAAACACTTCATCATATTGAGGGTGAATCAATTCCTCAACAACTTCATAGATTCATGCAGTTGGTAACTGAGATGAATATTCTGGAGTTGAAATATACCAGTGAGGAATTAAACAAGAAAATGCTCCACACTTTGCCAGAAAGTTGGAACCAAACTGTGTCCATGTTCAAGAACATAATAGATCTGAAATCAACTTGTCTAGATACTCTGGTTGCAAAAGTGGAAGCTCTTGAAATGGACAAAAAATCAATAAAAAAGAGTGTGAGAACTCATGTCTCACCCTATCACTTCAAAGAAACAAATAATGTTGGAAGTGCATTTATTTCAAATAATGAAAGTGATAACTCTTGTGCTAGGAGTGATGATGAGGAGGAAGTTAGCTTTTATGCTTCTAAACCCTCAAAGAAATTATCTCAAGATAAGAAACAAAAGAATAAAGAAGAACTGCTGATCGTGAAGATACAACTGCAGCAACAGCTAAGTCTTCATATGCAACCAATCCGTCAGAACCAACTACTGTGATATTGGACTCTAAAGAACAAAAAGCAGCTTGTGCAGCTTTTAGTTCCAGTTTCCAAGCATATCTGGGAAGCTCTCTAACGTCAGCAAATATCTGCCAACAAGATTTAAAAGAACCACCTCCTGATGTAGTGGAAGAAATGGACCTATTAATGGCAGATGGCCATGATTGCTTATAGAGCAAAGCAACATCTCAGAAGAAATAAGAACTTGGCATCAGCAAGTAAAACATCAAAGATTGGTGTTGACAAGTCAAAGGTAAGATGCTTCAAATGCAATCTCTATGGACATTTCTCCAGAGAATGCAATCAACAGTCATATCCAGAGATGAGACAACATTAGCAGCATCAACAACATCAGATTCCACCTCATCAAAACCAAATTCTCAAAGGTCTCTGCACAGACAATCTCAACTGATCAATGCATCCCCACCAGCCACCAATGAATCAGCTGGACCTAGTAACTCAAAGGAGTCAGGACTGATCATACTTCAAGATAGAACGTGTGACTGGAGTGTGTATGAAAAAGAAGTCTTGGAAGAAAATCAAGCATTGATGGCTCATATGGATCAAACAGTTCCACCAATGGCAAGAGAGGTAAAAGAAAGGTTGTGTTCATCAACATGTGTTGAGGAAGTTGAACGTTATAGAGTCCATGCTCAACAGTTAGCTGACAAAGTAAAAGAAACTATGATTTTGAATGAATCCCATGTTAGAGAACATAAATTGTATCAAATCAAAATTAACTCTTTGCAAAAGATTTAGAAAAATTTGTTTATGAAAACTATAGCCTAAAATCCCAAGTTGAGCATTTGACCACTTTCTTAACAAAATCCATGGCTAATCATGCATCAACTGAAGTGAAACTTCAGAAGTTTCAATTATCATCTCAGCAATATGAGAAATTACTAAATTCTCATATTGAATCAAAGAAAAGGTCTGGGTTGGGTTATAATGTTGTTCCACCACCTATAAATGATAATTATATATCTTTACCTACAACAATGACCAATACTCTATCAAATCATTTTGTGTCTAGCACCAAGTTTGAAAAAGGATCAACTCAAAACAAAATTAACAATGAAACTGAGGTGAGTGAAATTGAATCCTCTGAGACAGAATCTTTAAATCAAAATGATTCAGAATTTGATTATGATAATTATGATGACTTGGATGATTCTGATGGACATGATGTTGATCAAATAACCACTGGTAAGAATGTTCATATTCCAAAAGTGTTTGAAGAAACAAAGTTTCCATATCCTCCTAAACAAAGAAACATGCTTAAGACAATTTGCAAGAGAATAGCTCAATTGAATGAAGGTCTTCAAGAACTAAGTCACTAACAAGACTCTTCCAGGAAATTGAAAGATGAATCTGCTCACTCAGGAAAGAGAGAGATTCAAGGAACAAGGAAAGAAAAAGATATCAGCAGATCATCAATGGAAAAAGAAAATTTCAACAGATAATCTACGGAAGAAGAATTCGGTAACAATCAATTAGAAACATAAAGTTGATAAAGATGAAGCACATCCACAGATGAAGAAGAAAGAGAAACATCAAAAATCAGCAAACCATAAGAATGATTCTGAAAAGGAATCAGATGGAAAATATTGCAAATGGTGTGACATGAGAAATCACAATACTGAAGAATGTTACTTCAGTAGCTACTACTCTATTTGCAATATGAACAATCACATGACAGATGAATGTTACTTCAACAAACATTGTAGCATCTGCAACAAAAATAATCATTCCACTCAGGAATGTTATTTCAACAAAAAGAACAAAACAAAAAGCACAAAGAAGAAAGAGTCAGATAAGTCTGAAACAGATACTGACTGTGACAAAGGTTCAAAGTTGAAGAAGACTAATCTGAAATCAAAGTCAAAATCAAAGGACAAGATATCAGCAAGTGCTCATCCATTGAAGAAAAGAACAACTGATCAGCAGTCAAAAACACCCCACAAAAGGGTATATTTGACTGATAAGGAATCAAAGGATGATGATTCATTTTTTGATAAATTTGAAAAGGGAATTCAAATACCTCTTTCAAAAACAAAAGATAGTGAAACATTTAAAGTTTCATTATCAAAACAAAAGACTCAAACAAATGAAGTTGATTTGATTCAAGCAGAAATTAAGAAACAAGAGCCTACTTCATCAACATCCCATTCAGGAGAATCATCCTTATCTAAAACAAATCAGAATGAATCAATCAAATCTAAAACTGAAACTCCAAAACTTAGTCATGAAGGAGTAAATAGTTTAGACTCTGTTGACAAACCCAAGATCACTAAGACTTGGGTTGTCACTTCTAACTGATTTATTTTTGAATGCAGGAACAATATTGGAGAGCTGACAACAAGTGGTATGTTGACAGTGGTTGTTCCAGGTATGTTCGCGATCCTTGGATTCACAACCACTGCTACACAGCCTGGTCCACCAAACTCCATGAATAGTCCCCAGCCCAAAAGGACTGTCTCAACATCTGCAAAGATGAGGGTGGAGAAGGGATGTGACTAAAGTTAGTCTTGCTCTCAGAAGGCTCTTGGGAAGAAGAAAATAGAGTGTGTTATGTGTGAGTACTGCTCATCTTGCTAAGGATTGTCCATACAATCCTAAAGGTACTCTTCACATGATCAAACCAAAGACTTCCAAGAGTTCTAAGAAGATTTAGGCTTCGGAAGGAAAATCGATTTCCTTCAAAAGCTCCAAAACCAAGAAGAAGGCAAGTGGAAAATTGCCTTTGGAAGAAAAGTTGGTCTCGGAAGGAAGGAATACTTCCGAAGCACTAAAGTCTGTTGTAGTGTTTGCAGTTGCTTTTGAAGGTTCAGTCATCAAAACTTCCGAAGTATCAAAAGCTTCCGAAGTATTGAAAGTCAAGTCCAAGACTCCAAAGGTCGTGTGGAAGTCTAAGAAAGACCAAGTGACTGAGAATTTTCCATCAACAACAGCTCAAGATCCTCCCAGCACAACAATAGGATCTATTACTATTGCATTACCTTCTGTTTCTCTTAATGAGCCCAAGAAAAGTAAGGCTTGGGTTTCTAAATGTAACTAATTATTTTCTTTGTGCAGGGACAGCTGAAGACAAACAAAAATGTCTGGATCATTAACAGTGGTTGTTCCAGGCACATGACAGGTAATAGGTCACTACTCCAGAACTTTGAAAGGATTGATGGAGGGCCAGTTGCCTTTAGAGGAGATGAAGGTGGTTACATTTCTGGAAGGGGAAAGGTCATAAATGGTAAGCTCAGTATTGAAAAGGTAAACCTTGTTAAGGAGCTTGGGTATAATCTTCTGAGTGTATCCCAATTTTATGATCAGAGTTATAACATGCTCTTTACTGAGCATGAGTGCATTGTTCTCAAGCCTGGGGTGGTCATTCCTCATGAGTATATTCTGCTTAGAGCCCCTAGGAAAGGAAACATGTACAAGATGGATCTGCAAGAAATATCACCCTCTAGAGAAGTTTCATGCTTTCTATCTAAAACAAATAATGATGAGTCTTTCCTATGGCATAAAAGAATGTGCCATATAAACTTTAAAAACATGAATAAACTAATTAAGAATGATTTGGTAACCGAATGCCAAAGAAAGAGTTTACTAGTGATGATCATTGTGTTGCATGCCTGAAAGGGAAGCAACATAAGGTATCTCACAAGCCTAAGGAAAGGAACTCCATCACTACACCCCTACACTTGTTACATATGGATCTCTTTGGTCCCACCAGTGTAATGAGTCTAGGAAGGACTTCTTACTACTTAGTAATCACAGAGGACTTTACAAAATTCACTTGGGTCTTTTTCCTTAAAACTAAAGATGAGACTCCTGAGATTCTAAAGAATTCATCTTAAAGGTTGAGAATCAATCTGATCACAAGGTCAAAATCATAAGATGTGATTAGGGAACTAAATTCAATAACCAAATCCTTGATGTATTTTGTGATGAAAAGGGCATTACAAGATAATATAGTGCTCCCAGGACTCCTCAGCAGAATGGTGTTGCTGAGAGGAGAAACAGGACACTGATTGAAGCTGCAAGAACCATGTTGTCTGACTTTAAGCTGCCAATCACTTTCTGGGCAGAGGCAGTCAACACTACCTGCTATATACAGAACATAGTTTTAGTAGTTAAGACTCATGGCAAGACTCCTTATAAACTTTGGCACAAGAGGAAACCTTTCATTGGTTTTCTCAGGTCATTGGGTTATCCTTGCACCATCTTGAATACCAAAGATCAAAGTGCTAAATTTGCTGATAAATCAGATGATGGACACTTCATTGGATACTCTTCCCAAGCTAAGGCTTACAGAGTATACAATCTCAGAACTAGAATTATTAAGGAGTCAGCCAATATGACTTTCAATGAACACACACCCTGTGTGGCTGGTTCTGGTCCTGATTGGCTCTTTGATCTTGATTTAGTTACCAACTGTTTTAACAAATCTTGTGAGACTGTTTCAGGATTTGTAGAAAATTTAAATATAGGTGATCCTGATCTAGGATTTGAGCTAACAAGACCTTCAAGTAACACATCTTCAGCTCCAGTTGGGACTACTTCTGCAAAGGAGGTTTCTATCAGCACCACTGACAAACTCAGCTGATACATCTGGTATGCCTTCAAATTCCAGCTCAAAGGCTCCACAACCAGATAAAGATGCTTCAATTGCAGAAGACAATGATGGTAGTGGTGATAGTGATCAAGACTTTCTAGATGTTGATAACCACTCCATAGATGACAATATCAATGATGCCACACACTCCTTGGATCAAGTCTCTCTTGATAAGTGTGCTGATGGGATTGGTGAAACATCTATGCCAGATCTAAATTTCTCTAACTTAGATCTTTCTCAGCAACTTGCTGTGATCCCTCAGCTAAGGATCCACAAGTCCCACCCTACCACAAACATCATTGGAGATGCTATCACAGGGGTAAGAACAAGAGGACAAACCCATGAAGCAAATGTTTGTCTCCACTCTTGTTTCTTATCCCAGATAGAGCCAAAGAAAGTTGATGAGGCTCTGAAGGATGAAAGTTGGGTTGAAGCTATGTAAGAGGAGCTGCTTCAATTCAAAAGATAGAAAGTTTGGAACCTTTGTCCTCTTTCTCATGGGAAGACTACCATTGGAACCAAGTGGGTGTTTAGGAACAAGAAGGATGATAGAGGATTCATCATCAAGAACAAAGCTACACTAGTTGTTCAAGGATATACACAAGAAGAAGGAGTTAACTATATAGATGTATTAGCTCCTGTAGCAAGATTGGAAGGTGTTAGGATATTCCTGGTATTTGCTGCATCCAAAAACTTCAAGGTCTTTCAACTTGATGTGAAGTGTGCTTTTCATTATGGAGTGATTGATGAAGAGGTGTATGTCAAGCAGCCACCTGGTTTTGTAGATCCTAATCATCCTGATTATGTCTGCAAACTTGACAAAGCTCTTTATAGGCTGCATCAGGCACCCAAGAATTGGTATGAGACACTATCTCAGTATCTGTGCAAGCATGGATACAGGAGAGGTATTATAGATGGAACTCTCTTCATCAAAGGACAGGGAAATGACATATTGCTAGTTCAAGTATATGTGGATGACATCATTTTTGGTTTAACTAATCCAAAGCTCGGCAAAGACTTTGAGAAGCTGATGAAGGACAGATTTGAAATGAGTGCCATGGGGGAACTCAATTTCTTTCTGGGAATTCAAGTGAAGCAAGTTGAAGATGGCATCTTCATTAGTCAGTCAAAGTATGTTCAAGACATACTCAAGAAGTTCAACATGACTGATTGTAAGATTGCTAAAACACCCATAGCTAAAAACCACTCCCTTGGACCTGATCTTAAGGGGGAGTGTGTAGATGAACACTTATGCAGGGCTATGATTAGGTCTCTTATGTATCTTACTGCTAGCATGCCTGATATTATGTTTGCCACTTGCATTTGTGCAAGATATCAAGCCAACCCTAAGATGTCTCATCTTATCACTGTCAAAAGGATTCTAAGATACCTTAAGGGTGCTTCAACACTTGGTTTATGGTATCCTAAGAATCCTGACTTCAATCTATATGCTTACACAGATAGTGATCATGGTGGTTGCAATATGACTGCAAAGTCTACATCTGGGGGATGTTAGTTTCTTGGTATTAAATTCGAACCAACACCCTCCATATGTTGTTGAGCAGTAAGGCGAACGTACCATTTCATTGAGCAAAAAGGCTTCGCCTTTGCCGCTTACCACAGGGCCCACGAGTGCTTCGAGCAAAATGAATCCGAAATCTTATACATCGTCCGCTAACGTCTTCAAACGCCTGCAACACACAAGTCCATAATAAGATTCAATAATAAAACATGGGCAGTACATAAAACTGTTCATTTATATAAAAATTCTAGTTTCATCACTAAAATAACATTTTTTTCTAAAAAATATCTTTGAAAAAGGAATTTCTTACCATGATTTATTAGTTCCATCTCCCTTTGTATTAGAAAAACAAGAACTATAAGTATTACAAGAATATCATACGAAAAATATAAGAAGATTTTAAGAGGCATACACCTCAAATTGTTCTAGTTCTCCTATGATGACAGACATTCCATAATCGCTTAGCTTTGCGATCTGATAATCGTCAAGCAGTATGTTGTTGGTCTTTAAACGATTGCTAGAAGAAGCCGGGATCACTCCCGAATGTAAAAAGTGTACAGCTTTTGCTGCACCTATTAGAACTGCTAACCGGTCTGACCATTTAAGTATTCTTTCTAGACCATTTCCTGCATATGATATTGAGAGTGAGATTTTTAGAGAATGAGCAAATGAAAAGTGAGGCATAAGACTTGCTTTTTAGTTGAGGTTAAGAGTAGGTTATGAATGATGTTAATGGTGAATTATAAGTCTTTTAAAAGGGGATTATGATTTTGAAATAAATATAATATTAAATAAAAAAATAGATAAAAGAATAATTACAATTTAAACTTTTAATTTATTAAAACCTTAATTTTAATTTAATCAACTATTTTCTTATAAAATCTTTATAACTTTATAAGACTTGTAACTTTATAAGTTTATTAAAATTCATTTTATAACTTTATAAGTTTTAATAAGTTTTTTCTATTTAGTTATTTATTATAAAATGATAAATACATATTTATATTTTTATGAACAAGATTTATTTACTAAATAAATAAATATTATTCTTTGATTAAATGATAAAATGAATAAAACAATTTTCAATATTGCTTAAATTGCACATTTAACGCGTTTGATTCAATAAAATAAATAATATAAATTTTAAATATTAAAATTTCCATCGTATGAAAGTTTAAAGTGAGTTCAGTTTGTTTCATAATTTTGAAATTCGCGGATGTTACACTATTTATAGAAGTCATAAGACTAACTAACTATAACTACCACACTCAACAAATTTGAGAGTTACAACAAGAACCCTATACTGTTACTTCCGAACGAAAAGACGCTTCGGAAATATCCGAAGTAAACCTCAAATCCCTCGAAGCAAACATAACCTTCGGAAGATAAAATAAGCTTCAGAAGATATATGTTAAACTTCGGAAAGAAACTTAACTTCAGAAAGACATTGCTTTGGCTTTTTCATACTTCATATGTGTGAAAAATGATCCTTATTTTAAAATTCATAAGTATCAACTTCACTTCAAATTTGTAACAACGTTACGTTTTCCATAGTTTTAGCCTTATATAAAAAATTAGAAAATATCACACAACATCAAATTTCATTTTTATATACAGTGTGTATAGTATAACGTCTCTTAACGTTTGGTCTTACAACATTCCGTCATTACTTTCAAGGCTTACCCCCATGTAGACGAAGGAAATAATACTAGTACGTACCATACAAATTATTCTAAAGTGTAGATGTTGGACCAAAAGAACCATGAGCCGGATCAGAAAAACCTTAAGTCCCACAGACATCAAACAACTACTGAAGACCACAACAGCTGAAGACAACAGCTGATTACAAAGTCTGAACAAAGTGTGAAGACAAAGTCTGAAGACAAGTGCTGAAGACAAAGTCTGAAGACAAGTGCTGAAGACAAGTCTGAAGACAAGTGCTGAAGACAAAGTCTGAAGACAAGTGCTGAAGACAAAGTCTGAAGACAAGTGCTGAAGACAAAGTCTGAAGACAAGTGCTGAAGACAAAGTCTGAAGACAAGTGCTGAAGACAAAGTCTGAAGACACAAGTGCTGAAGACAAAGTCTGAAGACACAAGTGCTGAAGACCAAAGTATCAGACGTTGTCACAACAGCTGAAGAGGTCTTCTTCAGTAGTTGTGACGGTTTACCTTTCAGTAGTTTTATGTTTTATCTGTTCAGTAGTTTGACACAACAGCTGAAGAATACTTCTTCAGTTGTTGTGCTCATCAGTAGTTTTATTTTTTCAGTAGTTTTGTAAAACGACTGAGAGAGCTTGTTCTTCAGTCGTTGTAGTTTCAGTAGTTTCTTATCAGTAGTTTCATATTTTGTACTTAACACTCTGATATGTTCTCAGTAGTTGTGAACATTTCAGTAGTTTGTTAAGAGTTAGTTATTTTTGTAATAGATCTGCCAGTTGTCACTTTCCCGTGATAACAGCAGCGATTGCACTCTATATAAGGAGTGTCAACCTATTGTAATAAGTAGAATGATTTGATCAGAAATATTCGATATTATAGAAACATTCCTTGTTACAGAAATATTCTCTCGTTATAACCGTATTTGTTCTTAATGCATACGAGTATCAAATTCTTGCTACAATTTGTCTAATTCTTGTTCTTATTCCGCTGCGTTACGCTCTAATACATCAAACTTGTGATCACTGATCCTGACAAATGGTATCAGAGCAGGTTAATCATTGATCGATCTAATTGATCATTGAAACTGCTATTCAAGATCCAAGTTTGATTGAATTAGCATTTTTTTGCAAGAACGGTTATAGAGATTGAATTTTCTGTGTTTCTGGTCATTCATCCTGAGATTTTCTCTTGGTTTTCATTGAGTCTGTTGTGGTCTATGTAAAAACGTTTAAAAGCTTGAATTAAATTGTATTTGGACTGAAAATGACTACTCCTTCCAATGATCCTCACAATACTGGTTCCTCAACCAAGCCTCCAATGCTAGTTAGGAATGAGTATAACATATGGCAACGACGAATGCTCCATCACCTGTCTGTTAACAGCGCAGGTTGTTGGACATCAGTGGTACATGGTCCACACAAGCCTATGGTGAATAACCGGAAACCAATCAAATGGTTCCGAAGAGGAGGGAGCAATACTCAGATGAGGATAAGAAATTGTTTGAGATTGATGCAAAAGCCCATGGAATTCTGGCCATGGCACTGCCCAATGAAATCTATTCTGGGCTAATGCATCATGAAACTGCCCATGACCTCTGGAATGCCTTGAAAGAACAATTTGGAGGAACAGATGAGGTCTTGGCAAATAATAGAGAAATTCTTGCCCAACAATACGAGACATTCTCTCATAAAAAGGGTGAGACACTGACTCAACAGTTTGAGCGGTTCTCTTGTTTGATCTCTGAATTAAAAATGGTCAAACTTGAGTACACCAATATCCAGATGAATAACAGATTTCTCAGATCACTGCCTGAGAGATGGGACACATATACTATTGTCCTACGTTCTAGTGCAAATTTGGAAAAACTATCTCTCAGCCAACTCCATGGGAAATTGCTCACATTTGAGAGAGAGATAGAACAGAAACGAAAACTGTATTCATCTGGAAAGCTCACTGAAGACTTTGTACCATGCAACACTGCCTTGGTTGGTCATGAGTTAGAATATGCTTCATCTGAATGCCAGTATGATGAGCATATTGATTTCTCCTCAAACACTTCTTATTCTGCGTTTGTGAGTGTTGATAGTCAGTTTACTGGGTGTAATAATGACAATCTATGCTTCATCATGGATGATCTCAAGGGGATTGCTGATGATGACTTAGAAGAGATGGATATTTTGAGCCAAATGGCCTTGATAAATATCAGATCTCAAAAGTTCTACAAAAGAACTGGAAGAAAGTTCCCAGGACCCTCTGGCAAAACCAAAGTTGGTTTTGACAAGAGTAAGTTGAAGTGTCACAAATGCCACAGGCTTGGACACTTTGCTAGAGAATGCAGATCATCTGGATCTAATTCCTCTGCACCTTTTGTGACTTTCCCTGGCAATAGTCAACAACACAGAGGGCAACATCCTGTCAATTCTAGTCATCATTCTCAACCACAATCTCCTGCATATTTTGTTCCTCAGGGTCAAATGCCATATCCTTACCCTTGTTATTACATGCCACAGTCAAATCAAGTTCAAGTTCCTATAGTACCACAACCTCATGCACTACCAGAACCTCAACCATCTCAATCTCATCAACCTCCTCAACCTCAACAACACAGCTTCTTCACCCCTGGAGTTGTTGACTGGAGCAGTTTACCGGATGACATGTCTGGTCATGAACAACTGTTCACAGGTGCTGGTCAACATAGTGGTGACGTCCTTTTGGGAATCTGGCTCTCATGGCCCTGGAGTCTACTGAGGGTTCCTGCTCAAATGCATCATCTTCACAGGTAACTCAGGTATCTTCAGAGGCTAAAGCCAAGTTATGTTCTGAATCATGCATTGCTGCCTTTGTCTCCATTAGAGAGGCAAATGTAGCATTAATAAATCAAAAACTTGAGTTGAGAAAACCATTTCCAAAAGAAAAGCTGAGTTTGAGTCTGCTCTTAATAGTAAAAATGATGAGATTTATAAGCTTAAATGCCAATTAAATGATGAAAAGGCCAAGCTAGAGGTTATTCTGGAAGACCAGAGAAGTCTCAAGAAACCCTTGCAGTCACCCAGGTAGAGTGTGATCGATGGGTACAATCATGCAAAGGTTTTGAAATGCTTCTTAGTAAGCAATCTGCTTCCAATGTGAAGTTTGGTATTGGTTATAATCACACTGCTCCTCCTACAGATTTTGCTTCAAGAGCAGAAGTGAAATCTGATGGAGAAAGCAATAACCAATCCACCTCATCATGTGATTCACTTTTTGATAGAGCATCATCAAAAGTTGAAGTCAGCACTAAGCCCTCTCAGAAACCATCAGCTGATGTTGATGGTTCCACTGCTGACACTCACATGATCAAAGAGATGATCAACTCAGGAGCTATTTCTGGAAGTCCTGAAAGGACTGGAGAGCAAGATTTAACACCTGAAGTTCAAACTCCAACTACTGTCAGCACTGAAGAGAAGAAAACTGTCAGTAGAAAGAGTTTGAAGACTACTAAAGAGGAAGTCAAGAAAGCAAATAATGCTTCCAAAGTACTGAAGAGCAAGTCTTCAGTAGTTTCATTTCTTTAGTTGATGATCACATAAGATGAAGAAGAAACCATGTGAAGTATGTGGTTTGTTCAATCATCTTACAGATGATTGTTGGTACAAAAGGGGATCCAAACTCAAACATAAAGAGGAAAGTAAAGAGAAAATGGTTAAAATGAAAACTGAGTTTGAAGCCACATTTGTACCAGCAACATCAAATCCTGTAAAAAACCAAAGTCCAAAAAGGAAGGGGTTAAACAGGTAACAGCTGAGATTGCTCAAAAGAAGAAGGTGCAACATAGGAACTTATCAAACTCCAATGCCAATGTGTCTGAAGAGCTGAAAGCCTTATCACAAAATCAGACACAGCTGGTTATGATGGTTCAACATCTATTGGGAAGAGTTAACCAATTAGATGTTCCTATGTTGAAACCACAGAAAAGGAGGTCCAAGCCAAAGGATTCCTTTTCTTCACCAGTTTCTTCCTCTCAGGCTGTTGTTTCCAACAAACATGTTAGTTTACCATCTGTTGATGAGAACAGGCCCAAGACCAAAAAGGTTTGGGTCTCAAAATCTAACTAATTTGTTGTATTTTGCAGGGTTCTTCAACATACCTCAGAGGCATCTGGTATGTAGACAGTGGAGGATCCATGCATATGACAGGAAACAGATCACTTCTTAATGACTACTCTCAAGGAAGGAAGGGGTTTGTGTCATTTGGCAATGATGCAAAGGGTTACATCATCGGCAAAGGCTTTGTTTCCAATGGGGAAATAAAGTTTGATGATGTTAACCATGTGGAAAATCTCAAGTACAACCTCTTGAGTGTCAGTCAAATGTGTGACAAAGGCCATGTTGCTCTTTTCACCAGTCAGAACTGTCGGATTCTGTCATCCAAAGTTCTAAGTTTGATTGATAAGGTGTTGGATGAACACACTCTCCTAAAGGCCAACAGGACAGGAAGAGTGTATGCCTTAGATCTTTCCAAGAAAATAGATCTCAAAGGCCATCCTTGCCTATTTTCCAAGGCTTCCCCTCAAGAATCTATTCTATGGCATAGAAGGCTGGGTCATGTTAATCTCAAAAACATAAATCAGCTGATAAACCATGGTTTAGTAAGGGGACTGCCTATGAAGGAGTTCAAGTGTGAAGATAACTGCACTGCTTGTTTAAAAGGAAAACAGCACAAAGCTTCATTTCCCTCCATAGAAGAACCTAAGTCCACTGCCTGCTTACAGCTTCTTCACATGGATCTCTTTGGTCCTGTGAGAGTGATGAGTATGGCTAAGAAGAAATACTGTCTGGTAATTGTGGATGATTACTCCAGATTTGTATGGACTTTCTTCTTGCATTCAAAGGATGAGGCTGCGCAGTCCATTATGAACTTTGTGTTACACGTTGAGAAGCAGTATTCCCTACCAGTTAAGTGTGTGAGGAGTGACAATGGTACTGAATTCAGAAACCACACACTTGATGAGTTTTACTTATCAAAGGGAATCAAGAGGCAGTATAGCATCCCAAGAACTCCTGAGCAAAATGGAGTAGTGGAGAGAAAGAACAGGACCCTTATTGAAGCTGCAAGGTCCATGTTGGCTGATTCTGGACTGCCAATGACTTTTTGGGCTGAAGCTGTCAATACAGCTTGCTATGTACAGAATAGAGTTCTAGTAAATCAGAGGTTGATGAAGACTCCATATGAAGTTCTTCATCATTTGGCCCCTCTAATTTCATTCTTCAGAGCATTTGGGTGTCCTTGTTTCATTCTCAACACACGGGATCAACTCCAAAAATTTGATCCTAAGGTGGATGCAGGGTACTTTGTTGGTTATTCATCAACTTGCAAAGCATACAGAGTCTTCAACTGTAGAAAAAGATGGTTGAAGAGACTCTACATGTTAAGTTTAATGAATCTCCAAAGGAAGATTCCACAAAGCCCTGTGGAGATATTTGATTTGGACATACTGCAATATGTTCCTTATCAAACTCCTGCTGTTGCTCCTGTCAACAGTTCACCACCTGGTGGTTCTGCTGGTGCTGATGATGATGATGATAGCAGTACTCACCTCTTCAGGTTTAGTGATCAACTGCCTGATTCAGCTAGACCTGATGGTCCTGTAGCTCCAGTAGCACCATCCACAACAAATGCTGATGAGATTTCTTCAAATTCAACTTCCTTTGAATTACCATCCACTGATTGGTTTCAAGGAAATGATTCACCATCACCATCTGTTGCTGCTGAGCCTGCTACAAACACTTGCACAGATCTCATTGTGTATCAAGATCTGAAGAATCACCCTATGTCTCAAATCATTGGTGATATCACTGCTGGCGTATCAACAAGAAGTCAATTGTCAAATTTCTGCTTCTATGCTCTCTTCATCAGTCAGCAAGAGCCAAAGAATTATCACATTGCTTTAAAGGACAATGGATGGGTTGATGCCATGCAGCTTGAGCTTCTTCAGTTCAAGAAACAGCAAGTGTGGGAACTGGTTCCTCTACCTCCAGGTAAGTGTGCAATAGGCACTAAATGGGTGTTTAGGAACAAAACTGATGAAAATGGGTTATTGTTAAGAACAAGGCCAGACTGGTTGTTCAGGGGTTTGCACAAGAAGAAGGTATTGATTATGATGAAACCTTTGCCCCTGTAGCCAGACTGGAAGCAATTCGATTGTTTTTAGCTTATGCTGCTTATCAAAACCTTAAAGTTTTTCAAATGGATGTCAAAAGTGCATTTTTGTATGGGAAAATTAAAGAAGAGGTTTATGTATGTCAACCACCAGGCTTTGAGGACAATAAACATCCTAATTGGGTGTATAAGCTTGATAAGGCTCTTTATGGGTTGAAACAAGCTCCTAGAGCCTGGTATGAGACATTATCAAACTTTCTTCTGGAAAATAATTTCACTAGAGGCTCCATAGATAAGACTTTATTCATTAAGAAAGCTGGGCAGCATAATCTACTTGTTCAAATTTATGTAGATGATATTATTTTTGCATCCTCTGATCCACAGTTGTGTGATGCCTTTACAAAGTTGATGCAACAGAAGTTTGAAATGAGTGCCATGGGAGAATTACAGTTCTTTCTGGTTTGCAAATCAAACAAAAGGCTGATGGAATTTTCATTCATCAGTCCAAATACACAAAAGATCTTTTGGAAAAGTTTGATTTACAAAACTGTAAGCCCTGTTCTACCCCCATGTGCAGCACCACACAACTGGATACAGATCAGAAAGGTAAAGTGGTTGATGAAACACTTTACAGATGTATGATTGGGTCCTTGATGTATTTAACAGCTTCTAGACCAGATTATGTTTGCTACATGTGTTTGTGCTAGATTTCAGGCTGCACCTAAGGAGTCTCATTTGATTGCAGTCAAGAGGATCTTTAGATATCTGCAAGGCACTCCATTCTAGGTTTATGTATTCTACTAGACATTCTGGTAAATTAGTTGCTTTTTCTGACAGTGACTATGCAGGGTGTAAGTTGACCAGGAAATCAACTTCTGGTGGATGTCAATTCCTAGGCAACTGTTTGATTTCTTGGCAGAGCAAGAAACAGACCTCAGTTGCTACATCAACTGCTGAAGCAGAGTACATTGCCGCTGCAAGCTGTACATCTCAGGTACTCTGGCTTCAAAACCAATTATTGGATTATGGCATAACAGAGACTAAGACCCCATTGTTAATGGACAGCTCTTCAGCTCTTTGTATTGTCAGAATCCTGTCCAGCACTCTAGGACTAAACATATTGAAATCAGACACCATTTTATTAGAGATTGTTTTGAAAAGGTCTGATTGATCCAAAATTTGTTCCTAGTGCTGATGAGCTTGCAGACATTTTTACTAAGCCTTTGGATAGTTCAACTTTCCACAACCTGGTGTTAAGGCTTGGTATGCTGCAGCTAGAATAAGTGACAACTACTGATGATCTCAGCTCACAAGTACCGATGATCATTAGTTCATTATGTCACATATAAGTACTGATGAGTTTTTTTTACCCTCAGTAGTTTTTAAACTACTGAAGGCTACATACCTCACCAGTACTGAAGTACTTTATCTGTTAAAACAGCTGATGTAGCTACAACAGCTGATGTAGTCACAACAGTGATGCAGCTACAACTACTGATGTCAGAAATGCAGATTACTGATGTCCTATGAAAAACCTGAAAAGTCTGATGAGTAAGTGTTGAGGACAGTATGAAACAGCTGAAAAGCTATGAATTGACGAAAACAGCTGATGAGTAATTACTCTTCAGTTGTTTCTACAACTGCTGTTTCATTAAAACAACTGAAGCCAAAACTATGTCTTCAGTAGTTTACAACTACTGAAGACTAACACCAAGTCTTCAGTTGTACAACAACTGCTGACAAAACCACTGTCTTCAGTAGTTTCACAACTACTGATGACTAATACCAAGTCTTCAGTTGTTTCATCACCTGAAGTCAAAACTGTCTTCAGTAGTTTTTATAACTACTGATGACTAAATCAGAGACTTCAGCTGTTTCAACGTCTGACGGTTAAAACCAAGTCTTCAGTTGTTATAACAATGCTGATCACACCAATACGGTCAGCCTTTTCAAACCTCTGAAAGTTAATACCACGTCATCAGTAGTTTCAACAACTGATGACTCACACCAAAACCTTCAGTCGTTTTCTAACCCGACCCTTTAAATACCTTATCCCACCTTCAGAGTTTTTATCTTCTCTTCTCAAACCTAACGTTCAAAAACTCTCTACCCTCTCTTCATCAATGGCGACCATGCAACTAAAACCACGACACAACTGTGTCGCACATCTCACCAAATCGCCATACTGGACCAAGTTTCACAACGCCATTGATTTAATGGTTCAGTCACCCTACAAAACGGCTTTTCTGGTAAATCCCACCATATATGCCGAATCCCTTAACCAATTCTGGACAAACGTCACTCTGGTCTCTGAGGAGAATGACACAGAGTCTCTTCAATCGTTTGTCCATGGCCAAAAAGTGGTCATTACTCCAGACACTCTTCGCCAAACCCTTAATCTGGATGATGCCACTTTCCCAACTGGTTATCCAAAGGGCACAACAGATCAATCATTTGCCCACCATGGATACCAGGGTAACCTGAGTGCATCTACCATACTGAAGAAACATTTCCCGGATGCCGAACGTCTCATATTTCATATGGTAAATGTATGCCTTGCCTCCAAGACTTCATCATGGGATCAAATGTCCACAAGGTGGCAACAGGTAATGTACTCCATCCTTGAGCAACAACCTTTAAATTTTTCTGAAATACTATTTTTTGAGCTCAAGGATATGGCCCAAAAACAAACTGCTAACCGTTGGATATTATATCCTCGGTTCATAATGGCCATAATTGAAAACCAGCTTCAAGCTGAGGGACTTGTTGGCCTGGGAGTCCCTGCTATGGCTGTACTGCCGGAAGTATACTCCCGGCACAACTCTGACCAATCACTGAAAATGGCTGCCAAGCTGCGAAAACCCACGCAGCTGGAACCCACAGCCACCACCTCAAAATCCAGAGTCCCCACCAAACCAAAAAACAAAAGCCCCGAAACAGCTATTCAGGGAGATGAGTCCCCTGAAGATGCCCTGTACCACAAGGCAGGCTATACCACTGGTTAAACCCCCAGCAGTATCAGAGACTCTCCCAGCCACAGCCGCTCAGGATTCCTCTCAAAAGGAGCCTGCAGCAACCACAGAAGGGGTACCCACAAATCTGGGATCTTCCTCATTTGAGGAGATTGCCATTGAAGAGCACCATTCTCCCCAGGTGCACACTGCTTTTACCCCATCTCCCCATGCAACCGCCCCCCAAAGTCCAACCATTATCATTGCAAACGTGCTGACTCAGCTGCATGCCTCTCCTCCTCCCCAACAACCACCAACAAAGGGGAGAACCACAGCTATTGAGGACGAGGATCACCATGCTTCTGACAACCCACAGCACCGGGGTTTACACGTTCTATCTCCTGGTGTGGATATGGAGATTAGAACATCTAGTGAGGCTGCCACCTCTTCTGAATCAGCACATGATCAGAATGAGGCTGGTAACATAGCTAAGACCTCACTAGAGGCAACAGCTGATGAAGGACATAGTCCTGAGGCTGGAAGTCCCCAGTTCCAAGAAAAAGGGGCACATGCTAAAACTGGTCTACACCCAGTGCATGTACATCCTGCTACAAGCAGGAGGTCAGGTGATTCAGCATCTGCTGATGATGACCTGGGCTTCTTTTATGATGTTCTGGCCCAGAACACAATTCTTGAGGAAGAAGTCAGTAGACTACAAAGACTACTTGACCAATTCTCTCAAGAAGCAAGTCCATCTGCCACCAACATAAACCACAGATGGCACCTTCACCTGAAGGTCTCCCACACACTCAGCCACTAAAAACTCCCAAGCCACCAGCTTCTGTTTCTGGCACTGCTTCTCAGGGACAGAACCCCTCTGAGCAAACAGTTGCTATCTTTCAGAAACCCTACCTCTCATCACCCCAATGATCACAGACATTGTGATCAAAACCATGGATGAGAGGCTTCCCTCAATCATACAACCCCTGGTGGAGGAGATTGTGAGCACAGGCTTTCTGCTACTCAACCCTTGCAACCAATGCAACCAAAAAAAAGGGAGAGTCAGTCAGTGAAAGCAAAGAGGAAGAGCAAACTGAAAGAAAAGGAAACTGAGAAGGAAGAGGAGTCTGTGAAGGGAACCGAAAATGATCAAGTGGGTGAAAGTCACAAAGACTTTCATGTCACATATAAGAAGAGAGGAAGGGAAGGAAAAGAGAAAGAACTCCAACTCGATGAGATGATCAAAATGGCAGATGCTACACATAGTAAATCAATGGATGCCATTATTGATCAACTGTATAGACAAGGGTTCGATACTGCACAGCTTGACTCAGAGATCAGGAGACTTGAAGTTGAAGAAATTAACTCAATATGGGCAAGTTATGATGCATTAGAAAGAGAGAGACTAGAGATCATGATCAGATTCATTGCAAAATATCTTGGGAGATCATTGATCGAGATTAAATCATGGACCAGGGATAGTATCTTGGCCATAACCTCCAAGATTGTTCGTCTCAAGCATACACTAAGGGTTTAGTAGTCGAAGCGTTGAATGAAGCAGGAGCAGGGAGCAGGACTGAGCTAGCCAAACACTCAAAAGCCACACTCACCTCTAAAATGCTAACTCAGCCTGTCAACATTCTCTCTCCAAAACAACCACAACCACAACCCACAAAACCAACTCCCTTACCCTCTAAACCAACAGCCTATGATGCACCCAAGAAGAAGAAGAGAAGGGTGTTGAGGCTAGAAGAAGAAGAAGAAGAGGATGATGTGGAAGAAGATAGGCTGTAACATCTTGAATTTTACGTTAAATTAAATGTTTGCATCGTTAAATTCTTGTAAGGGCTATGTTGGCATATACGAAACTTAAGGGTTACTTATGGATTTGTCGTAAATTTACTCTAAATTGGAATTTAATAGTGATAATTATATCATATTAAATAAATAACTATGATAATAATAATAATAATAATAATGATATTAATATTATAATTAGAACAATAAAGGTGATATGAAATGAAAATTACTAAACTTGAAAATGTTTAAGCATTAAACTTAATTAAGTTCAAGGGGTCTCTTTGTCAATTTAGAAACATTAAAAAGAAAGTTTGGGCACGAAATAACAAACTGGAAACCACAAGGACTAATGGTGTAATAATAACTAAACCCAAACCCCCCTTTCTCTCTTTCCGTATTTCCGGCCGCCGGCCGGCCAAGTCCGGCGCGGCGCCGGTGACCCCAAATCCACCCGAAACCCTTAAATTGGTACCAAAATCATTCCAATCGGTTCGTTTGAACGTTTCGAACTTATGCTCATCAATTAATCATCTTCAAACACCGGTTACAACCTCAAACAATTTCTATAACCGAACCTTCAATGACACAACCGTTCGTCCCTTAAATCGTAATAATAACTTAAAAAAACACACCTAATCAATCATCTAAGCAATCTTAATCGTTTACATCTCTCAATTTCACCTGAATCAAACACAAACTTAGAACTCGTTTAGCACTTTCATCGCAAACTGTCATCCACTCGTTGATCACATTCCGAGCCTCCTAACCATCAATTGATAGAGGGCTTTGCATCAAGATCACTATACGAAGCTTCACACAAGTTTAATTTGGTTTTCTTAGTCGTTTGCTCACATATTGAAACAACGCTCGGTCACGACTCGATCCTCATATTGTTCATCTTCAATTCTTTATCAAAACGGGTAATAGACACATTATTTTGTTCATATTTACACGGGGAATCAAAGCCCCATGTTTGTATCCATTAACACAATCGATTTGACGTTCAATTTGTGGCCCAATCGATTAGGGTTCTAAGGGAATGGGGAAATCTGGTACCTTGTGTTTAAAAAAATTTTCAAACCAAGTTAAACCGCGGCTGTAGCCTTGGTTCACTGGTTAAGACTGTACACTGTTAAACATGAGGTCCCGGGTTCGAACCCGGGCAACCTCACATTTTCTTTTTGGGGGTTTTCAGCCTTTAAAAAAAATTATTATATAAAAATTCTGATAAATTACTAAAAGTAATTTTATAAATATTTTTTTTAAGCACTCTAATAAATTTCTGTAAAATTATTTTTTTTTATTTATTTAAGTTAATAGTTTGTAAAACAAGGATTATATTTGGTATTTTATATAAAGAAAACTTTGAATAATGGGTTAAATCATAAAAAAAATTATTATTATTGGTTCACACTTTATTGTTTAAAATTTATAATTTTTATAAGCTAAGATATAAAAAGTTACCTACACCTTATAATTTGTTTTGTTAACCAAATCAACGATTCAAAGTTTATGTCTTCATTATTAAAACAATGTAATTCTTTTTCTTAAATATATATATCAAGGAATCCCAAGCTTTCCCTTGAAACCCTAAATTATGTTTAAACGTTAATCTAAAACTTAAATCTTGTAAATACATATATTAGGTGCATTGTGAAGGACTACGCTGAATTGACGCTTTTAATTATTTTCTTATTAATCATCCTATAAATACTTTTGATCATGTGAGTATTTCCATACCCCTTTTTTTATTTTCACACTTTGGGGTGAAACATGTTAACTTATTATCATTTGCACTTGTAAACTTATTTGAGACTTGTAATCTTCATGGCAAATTCATCATGCAAAGTTATGGTTAGTTGAACTTTTGTGGTTACCATGTTATGGCGTTATATGTACAATCATTAACTAATGCTAGCCCAGCGAAGTCATAGATCTATGGGCAAGACAAGCCTGCTTTGGTTGATCCAAGTACACTTAGCTGATCGTATAATCTTGTAACGTTTGAGACTTGTAAAATTTTGTCGAGGTTTGATTGTTGCATTGTTCATAACATCCCTAATCATTTTATTCACTAACTTATGACTTGAATTGCCATCTTTATATAATCTATGTATTAAAATCTATGGAATGCTCACCAACATTATTGTTGACCCTTTTATTTTTAACATGTTTCAGGAAACGCCCAAGTTTGATTCCTACACATTGAAGCTTACACATCTAGGAATGGACCTAGATAAATAAGTAAATTAAACGACTTGTTATCTTTTATGTTATGGTGTTATTTCTTTGGTACTTATGCTTGTAATAATACAATCGAATTTTATGATAAAATTATATTTGGGTTAATAATAGCGTTATGTGGCTGTGAACGATCTTAACTCTCACTCCTCGACGTTTCCGCCGTCAAGGTTAGGGTGTGACATAGGTTGCCTCTGTCTGCAGTCCTAACATTGCCTAAAGCCAAACCCATGCCCATCACTCCCACCTCACAGATGGAAACTGTGAGAATAAAGATTGAAGAAGAGCAGCAGCAAAGGCTTCATGACGATGAGATGTTGAAAAGCATCGACAAAACTTATGCTGCTTCTTCATCAATAATTAGTATGAAGAAAGAAGCTCTGAGGTTGTACACCCTTGCCAACACATTTCAATATCAGAAGGAAAAGGTGAGAGTATGGCCTGATCCCAGGGTGGCTCACAGGATTGTAAAGAAAGACATTCCTTCGAGATACAAGGGCCAAGTAAAAAGGATCGTAGATGAAGAGATCACAGTGGTCCTTGTAGTATCACCCTGGAGATTGTAGAAGATTTCAAGAAGGCCTATGAGACTACCAGCCAAAAGACAAAAGATGTTAGAGAACATAGTTATTAAAAGGGGTTAGTCTACAAGAAGCTTGAGAACTTCAAACAAAATGAGCTCAGTCTGTTACTTGAAGGGACTCATCCTTATGAGTTTGCATACAAACAGATTACAACAGTTGAGCTCAAAAATGGCAAACAGGCCAAGTACATCTCAGAGTTGTATGGGCATGAAGGATTGTTTGATGGTGAAGCTGAGAACCTAACCATGGAAGAACAAATTATGTTTCTCAGAGCATACACCAGAGAATCCTACAGGCTTATACATGGGAAGTGAGTCTCATGGATGGGGGAACAGCTCAGTGTCCAATTCCCCAATACAGAGCTCCCATCCATACATTGCCAACAAAATCATCAGAAACTCATTCCCAGGCCAGTGCTTATATGGGTCATCTTCTCAACTGATCAAGAAGGAAAAAGACCAACCATTCTGCCAACAATAAGTGGGACCTCAATAAAGTTAAAGGTTTTGGTTGCATTGGTTCAGGGGGAGTTTGTTGGACCAAAAGAACCAATGAGCCGGATCAGAAAACCTTTAAGTCCCACAGACGTCACAACAACTACTGAAGACCACAACAGCTGAAGACAAAAACTGATTACAAAGTCTGAACACAAGTGCTGAAGACAAAGTCTGAAGACAAGTGCTGAAGACAAAGTCTGAAGACAAGTGCTGAAGACAAAGTCTGAAGACAAGTGCTGAAGACAAAGTCTGAAGACAAGTGCTGAAGACAAAGTCTGAAGACAAGTGCTGAAGACAAGTGCTGAAGACAAAGTCTGAAGACAAGTGCTGAAGACAAGTGCTGAAGACAAAGTCTGAAGACACAAGTGCTGAAGACAAAGTCTGAAGACACAAGTGCTGAAGACCAAAGTATCAGACGTTGTCACAACAGCTGAAGAGGTCTTCTTCAGTAGTTGTGATGGTTTACATTTCAGTAGTTTTATGTTTTATCTGTTCAGTAGTTTGACACAACAGCTGAAGAATACTTCTTCAGTTGTTGTGCTCATCAGTAGTTTTATTTTTTTCAGTAGTTTTGTAAAATGACTGAAGAGCTTGTTCTTCAGTCGTTGTAGTTTCAGTAGTTTCTTATCAGTAGTTTCATATTTTGTACTTAACACTCTGATATGTTCTCAGTAGTTGTGAACATTTCAGTAGTTTGTTAAGAGTTAGTTATTTTTGTAATAGATCTGCCAGTTGTCACTTTCCCGTGATAGCAGCAGCGATTGCACTCTATATAAGGAGTGTCAACCTATTGTAATAAGTAGAATGATTTGATCAAAAATATTCGATATTATAGAAACATTCCTTGTTACAGAAATCTATTCTCTCATTATAACCGTATTTGTTCTTAATGCATACGAGTATCAAATTCTTGCTACAATTTGTCTAATTCTTGTTCTTATTCTGCTGCGTTACGCTCTAATACATCAAACTTGTGATCACTGATCCTGTCATTAGACGATCTTTATGAATTACTTAGGTGGTGTTTGTTTTAAAAAAAAAGTCTACGCAACCTCTTCTGTTTGCGCCATGCAGATCACGCGCAGACATTGTCATCTGCAGATTGTTTGTTTTTTCGAAAATGTTTCATTAAATAACGTTTATGCGTGCTCTTCTTGGTGCAGACCCAAAAACACAACTTCACACATCTTCTCACCTCATCTCACAACCATTTTCCCAAATCACCTTCTCTCAAACCATTTTCTCATCATCCACCTACCTCTCGTCTCCACCTACCACCTACCACCCTCCAGTCGCCGTAAGGAAATCTCCCCTTCTCTGTCGCACCCCTCCTCGTCGCCGCCATCAAGGCTCGCCATGGCACCCCTCCCCCTCGTTGTTGTCAAGCCTCGCAGTCGCACCCCTCCCCCTCGTCGTTGTCAAGCCTCGTTGTCGCACCCCTCCCCCTCGCTGCTGTCGCACCCCTTATCACAGATCTGCATCCATCATTTCTTCTAAAGATGTTTGGAGATCAGGTCCGCAGATCTTATATAGTTTACCTCTGAAAAAACAAATTGCACCTTACTAGTTAATTGATAAAGCATTCTAGTTTTTACCCGATCCGGTTACAACCATCCCGTTTTTCCCTCCGTAATGAAAATTCCTATATTTGGCATTGATTATTTTGCATTATGTATTTGTGATCGGAGCCCTATCGTTAACTAGTTTATTACCGTCCTAGTACTGCTAGCACAATATAATAACATAAAACCTATAGTTTTAGAGCATTCACAGCGGGTTTTTTATCTTTATCCATATAATTACACTAAAAATTAATATATTTGTTCTCTCCTTTTCAATTAAATAATATTTTTTATACTTTTATCATTGTTTTTTTCTCTTTCATTCACTCACAACCACTTTAAAAAATATTTAAAATTTTGTAAGGATTGAACAATGATTTTTCAAATATACCAATCTACAATAACATTTTCTTTCTTTATTCACTCACAACCACTCAAAACCATTCCATATAATATACCAAACATACTTACATACTTTTAAGGATTCAATTGTGGATGCTCTTAGTCGATGTAAAAGAAAGGTGTGTCCCCATATCACATACGCTTCTTAGATCATACTAATAGCTCTGTTATGAGTAAGACTTTACGAAGAATTCAAAAATGCTTGTTTGTTTGTTTAGGCTTGACGCGATACTTAACTTTTTTTTCCTGAATAAGTGCAATAGATTCTTTTTGGAATTTCAAGCATAACAAGGGAACTGTTGATTTTGATATTTACACCGTCAACAAGTACGCTTTAATCATGTTCAAGTATGATAGCCTAATAGGTTCATTAAGCTCATAAAAAATATTGATGGATAAATATGAAATCTTAAGGTTAATCTAAAACATTTGATTTAAGGATATGAACAAGAACAACTAAAACCTTAAATTAATAAACACTATGATGCACCATCTGATTTTAAGTCAAGATCAGCTGTGGTTTGCACTTGAGCTGCATACTGCAAGTTCCACAACACATCCTCAAATGATGGTCGGTTTGTTGGTTCAGGTGATATACATTTGTTCGTGATCGATATCACAATCGATAAAGACTCCTGCGAGCACGTTGTTAACACGACCGGATCCACAATTCGTTGTCTCCCATCTTGGCTTCCAAAAGAACTCTGCTCAATTAAAAAAAAAAGAACATTTACACATTAAATTCGAACCAACACCCTCCATATGTTGTTGAGCAGTAAGGCGAACGTACCATTTCGTTGAGCAAAAAGGCTTCGCCTTTGCCGCTTACCACAGGGCCCACGAGTGCTTCGAGCAAAATGAATCCGAAATCATATACATCGTCCGCTAACTTCTTCAAATGCCTGCAACACACAAGTCCATAATAAGATTCAATAATAAAACATGGGCAGTACATAAAATTGTTCATTTATGTAAAGAATTCTAGTTTCATCACTAAAATAACATTTTTTCTAAAAAATATCTTTATAAAAGAAATTTCTTACCATGATTTATTAGTTCCATCTCCCTTTGCCTGTATTAGAAAAACAAGAACTATAAGTATTACAAGAATATGATACTAAAAATATAAGAAGATTTTAAGAGGCATACACCTCAAATTGTTCTAGTTCTCCTGTGATGACAGACATTCCATAATCGCTTAGCTTTGCGATCTGATAATCATCAAGCAGTATGTTGTTCGTCTTTAAACGATTTCTAGAAGAAGCCGGGATCACTCCTGAATGTAGAAAGTGTACAGCTTTTGCTGCACCTATTAGAACTGCTAACCGGTCTGACCATTTAAGTATTCTTTCTGGACCATTTCCTGCATATGATATTGTTGTTTAGTCTATTAAATTAAATGACTTGGGTGACCACGGAACTACATACCAGTGATTACCGGTCACCCAAGCTTAAATTTTGTAAATTTTCCAATACATGATAAAGTATTTTATATTTTTGTTTTATAAGCAATATGGTCATGATTAGCGACAACCTGAGAGAAAAGCTCGAAAATTTCCATTAGATATGTATTCGTACACGAGGAAGATTTTGCTAGAAGTCGAATCTTCTACTCCGCCATCGTCAATGCAATAACCGAGGATGCTAACCAGATGTGGGTGTCGAAGCTTTGAAAACAATTCCAATCGAACTTTAAGGTTTCGTTTTGAGCATCTTTTGAACAATGAGAGTGATCGTATAGCAACGTACGCCCCGTTTTCTAATCTCCCCTTGTAAATCTGCAAGAAAATAAAAAAGTACTCATCACTCATATTTCAAAAGGTTTATCATAGAATATGCTCAAAATCTTAAATTAAAACCATAATTCTACTTAGATTTGAAGTTATAAATTAGTAGGATCTACATCAAAATCATACTTCACCAGGTTACTTGATAGATGTCAATTCATACTAGTCATGCACCTTAAAGATGTATCATCTTAGTTAGACCAACCGATGCGAGCCCAAACTTGATAGGCCCAAGTTGAAGTTGGGCCATTAAGGTTAGATCCTCTCGAGTCGGGTGTGGTTGCAGCTAGCATAGCGAGTCGGGACGAGCGAACCGACTCCTCCGTAGATCTGAGATGGGGGTTCTCTTCTCCTTCGACGTGAGGTAATCTGCCTAGGAACCTCGAGTGACGGAAATTGATTCAACAGGACAACCACTTTCTATGGTCGGATCGGTCTTAAAACCGGATTGAATAATAAAAGATTTCCAACTATTTATAACTAATCTAAAAACTATTATTATCTATGAATTTGTAATGCTAACAAAACAGTAAATTCCTAAAAAATACTAAATATGAGACGTAAGTATAGCAAATTAATTAATCAAAAGATAAAATGACTAAAGAAAACAAAAACAATTGAAAATCTTAAATCCAATTCAATTACATTTCACGTGTTCAATTCATAGGTGTAATCGTTCCCACCCACAACTGGTCGTAGGTGTGTTCACGTTTCAATTTCAAACCATGAAAGCGCCCAACCCAGTCAGTTTTTGTTTTAAACTTTCGATCAGTCGGTCTTAAAAATTGCATACTGGAACAAGCAGTTTGGTTTATGGTTTATATAGAAAACCAAACGCGGCCGTACCTTGGTTTGTATTTAATTTTTATAGGTAATATAAATAGGAGGTATGTAAATCTCCATCTAGATTCAGGACCATAAGATTGGGTTGTACTGAAATCTCATATTGCACAGACAATACATCGTGACAATGTGTTGTATTTACTCCCATATTGGGCCATAAAATTGTCTTGTACTCAAATCTCAACTCATCCTACTAACTAGTCGAGTGGTCTTCTTGCCCGTTCATAGTTGCTTGATGAGTGAGTATCAACGAGGATTATGGGTAAATCTCTATTTTTTGTGCTACTAAAGTTAATATAAAGTAACTAGTATTAAGCCTCTTGCATTGTAGCGGGGCGTGGTAACGTATCAAGTAGCACCAATGGCATACCGCGCAAGTGACCACCAACATCGAAAAAATTCGTATTAAAAAAGAAATAAAAAATGAAGAAAAATAAATCAAAACGAAATGTAGACGTAAAAACGTTGAACCACATAAGCGAAATGTAAAACATATAAAACAATAAGTAAATCAATTTGGAACCAGTGCGTTGTGACATGGTCGTTAAACAGAAAATAAATAAGGGTAAAGCTGTTGAATCACACACGTGCTGTGATATGCTACTCTCAAAATTTAGACGGAAATACAAAACAAAAAATTGTAAAATATGAAGCATGGGGGATCAAAGATAAAAACTAAAAATATATTAGGACTAAGTTATAAAATATATAAAATTAATAGGTTAAAAGAAAAATAGTTAATGTTTAAAAAAAAACAAAGGTGTGTACGACCCACTAGACACATAAATACAATTCACTAATTATATCAAAGTTGATAATTAACAGGTAAGAGTTTTGAAGTTATATAATTTAATACTTTTTTTCTTTACAATGTTTGGTTCTTTTCTTTTCAACGTTCTAAGCATTATGTTCATTTCAATGTTTTGTTTTAAGTCAAAACGAGAAACCAAATTGTAACCAAACCGTTAGCAATAATTTGGTTTAATTTGGTTCGGTTTTAATTTTTAAAGATTTGGTTTTAATTTTTAAAGGTTCGGTTTTGATTCTTGATTATCAAAAAATTTGTTACAGTTCAACTTATGAAATATGGTTTAACCTAAAATCATCAAAACCGGACCATAAATATCCCTATAAACGATTAACCGGACCATTTATGTAATCGGTAATAATATGTACCTTCCCGATAGACCCTTCACCCAAAAACACCGATTGATCAAAATTCCGTGTGGCCTCGGCTAAATCTTCCATCGAAAACACGCGACACGATGCAGAAACTTGTGTCCCAAGTTCTGATTCTTGAGAAACAATCCCTGAAAAAGAAACCCAAATGTACTATTAAAGATTTAATCGCATAAACAGTGTCATGTTAAACAATTATCAAGTACCACTTACTTGTGTCAGAAGCAATCTCCACTGGTCCACTGCCATCACTAACTTTCGGTACCGTATGCTGCAGAGTAACTATCTTTTTTCGATGATGTCGTTTACAAAATATCAACATCACAATTGCAAATGAAATCAAACAGATAGCTGAAAAAATGACGACAATTAGAACCCACAAAGCTTTACCCCAATACAGTTTCTTGATCTTGATCAAACTATCTTCTTTACAGTCAGATTCTTGACTGTTTGCGTGACCAACAAGTAAGCAATTACCAGTGAACTTCACAACTCGTTTGTTACTAGAACCTGTGTCTAAACACGAAGGAAGCCGACCCGTAAACCGATTGCTAGAGATATCGACAAACCCAAGTTTATTTCCACATTTGATTGTGTTAGGAAGTGACCCACTTAGCTTGTTGGATGCTAGATTCAAGTAACTGATGTTTGGCAAAAGGAATAAAGAAGATGGTGGTGATCCCCACAAGGTGTTCGATGAAATGTCAAGGTGATGAAGGCGATTAAGTTGCCCGAATTGTTCGGGAATGGTACCCGAAAACGAGTTATTGCTTAAAAGAACTGTGATTACTGATTGAGGCAATGATGGAAGTTCAGAGTCTAGATGATTATCTCTCAAATCTAGTAAATGTAGATTGGATAAAGGGCTTAAATCAGGTAATTTGCCTGAAAGATTGTTGTGGGATAGAACAACATTTGTGATTGTTGTGATTTTGGAGATTGAAGATGGGAGTTGACCCTTTAATCTGTTGTTCTTTAAGCTTAAAATGGTGAGGTTTGATAGTGAATCAAACAGTTTATCAGGTAAAGATTCATTGAAGAAGTTTGCATCTAGTGTTAAAGTTTGAAGCTTTTGTAATCTTGAAATCCCATTTGGAACAGAACCAAACATGAAGTTTGAGCTCATGTCCAACACTTGAAGTGAATTGAGCCTGTGGATTTTGTCAGGAAGTTGGCCCCAAATGCCTAAAGATACCAAACTAAGAACCTTGAGTGTGTTCAATCTTGTTAATGTTGTTACAAATGAGTCGATGGAGAAAGATTCGGATAACGTTTGGTTTCGAATTGGAGACCCATGAAAAAGACTGACCTTTGGAAGCTTATCTCCCATGATTTTGAGTTCAGTGACAGAGTTATCTTCACATTTGATGGTTACATGAAGATTTGAAGGGAAATTGCAGAGATCATCATTGAAATTCTCCCAATTTGTTAGTTGAATTGGGTATTCAAGATGCTTTCTTAACTGCAGAAGAATTAAAGATTGGGTGGTTTGTAATTCATGGGTGTTTGAGATCAAGAAAACCCATGAAACAATGAGTATGTGGAAGAAGTGGTTTGAACCCATTTGGAGAATTGTAGAAACCAATTCAAGAATCTTGAATTTGGATGTAAAATATGAAAAAAAAAATTGAACTTTAAACTTGAATTTGAAAAAAGCTGTAAAGAGATGGTGAATATAGGTTGAATGGTAGTTGGTGATGGTCCTTGTGGTTATGGAGAATTTATTGAGTCAGTACTTTGTGAGTGAAAGCAAAAAAGAGAGAAATGGATTAAAGCATTAGTACAAATCTGCTATGAAAGAAGAGAAAGAGTGTGTGTTGGGGTGGGGGTTGTAAATATAGGTGTTGAAGTTACATCTTGCATCACTTTATGTTTTTTGTTTTGTTTTAGTACAAAACGAAATGGTATGTATAATCATGTCTCTTTTGGAGATGACATTTTGATTGAATTAAGAGGATGTTGTTCATAATGCATTATAAATGGAGGTAATTAATATCTTGATTTGTTTACTTCATATACATTATGTTGCTCATGATTCATTTGAACATTTGTAATGATGTGTAAATACGGTTTGATTCATAGTATTAATGTCGTATTACATATCAGATTTAAAGTATAATATATATATAGTTATTTCATTTGTTTATATAATTATTCATATATAATTTTTAAAATTGTAATATAAACACATTATAAGTGAGTGAAAACAGATGGGCTCACACTCCGTAAGCATTTTTATGATGAAAAAACCACGTCCTAATTTCTATATAAACCATACAATGTAACTATCTTCCCACAAACAGAGCACAAATATGTGAGATTTATGTGTGTTTTTGTGTGTGATGTAAGTATGTGAAGTAATTATGTTTGAAAGATAGTGGATGTAGAATTGTAGCCAATTTAATAGTGTTAACATTTGTAATATGGAGCCACAACAACTCCAATAATTTATACGTCCTATGGACTCTTATAAGTCCCTTAATTTTCATTCATGGTTTGAATTTATTGCTTCCTTAATTATTGATAATAGACAATTCTATAATAACAAGTATATAAATAAAACTTTGTACAATTTTTTAGTCAAAAAAATATAGAGCTAAACGTTGGAAAGTAAAAATAATAGATAGTGTAATCATAATAGGATTTTAATTAGAAGGGCTTTCTATATTATAATATGGCAAAATTTAATGTTAACCGAATAATTAATCGCTAACAAATCATATTTAAATATTTAACTAAAAAGTTTCTTCTAATCATTTTATCAACTTACGCATGTAAATTTATTTAAACTCACGTAAAAGGTGATAATTTTTATAACAAACAATCAGGACCTTAATGATAAGCTTTTAAGTTTTAACTATTAGTTATTATAAAGAATGATATTACTTTAACTTTTTATATATTCTTGTTATCTCTGTCAATGTAATTGTGATTGTGATGGAAATAATAACTAAAATATGAAATTAGATATAAATAGTGGAAAATAAATAACTAAAATATGAAAAGATAAGAGATGAATAAAACAAAAAGAGAAAGGAGTCAAGCAGGAACTTTGGTGGAATTCAAGAACACAAACTTTTATGAAAGACAATATTGGCCTTTATTTTTATAGCATAATCATTTTGGCCCCTCTATGGTATTTTAGATTTTCTAATTAGAGGTGACAAAAAAAAGTTTATTAATGTGATTTTCGATCATAATGGATGTTTTAAAAATAGAAATGGATTAGAATAAGGGGGTTAAGATAGGTTAAAAACTTATCTAGAAAAAAATAAACATAGGTTAAGATGGGTTTTCAAAATTAGAACTTCAAGTTACAATAAGTCAAGGTTTCTTTCATTCAAATTGGTCACCTTGGTCGAGTTTCATCGCGCACCACCACCGTAACACCACCGAACCGCCACCATCGAACCACCACCACTGGTCCACCGCACCACCACCGGTCCACCGCACCACCACCGGTCTACCGCACCACCACCGGTCCACCGCATCTACACCCTCCCACCCACCTCCGTCAAGTTTCATCGTGCACCACCACCACACCATCACCGCACCTAAAGTCGAGCTCCGTATCAGTCTCCACATTCGTTGAGATTCATCGCTCACCACCATCACACCTACAGTCGGGCCTCCGCTTCATTATCACACCATCATCGTCGCTTTATTGAAGGTACCATCCTTTATAGATGAAGTCGTATATGTATCTTTTTGAGCTCGTATAAGCATCTGTCTATATGTATTGCTGGATTGTAGAAAACTAATAAAATAGTATTGGCTTTTTTAAAAAATGATCCATTTTAACCCGAACCCATCCTAACCCAAACCCATCCTAACCCAAACCCATCCTGACTTTTTTTTCTAAATGATCTATCCTAACCCAAACCCATCCAGACCCAAATCCATCCTAACCTAACAACCAACCCAATCCAACCCACCTATTTTGCCACCTCTAATTTTCTTCATACGTCTTATAAATTAATCAATTTGATTTAAGAAAGAACTAATTTAGGCTCACCTTCTTACGTTCTTTGAATACCACTAACATCTATATGCTCGTATTGGTATCAAATGTTATCTAGTTGTTTTTCTGCACGACTCGTGTAAGGCTATACGAATCTTCTAATGTGTAGCAATTGTCCTATATGACTCATATAACTCACTAAATGAATTGTATATGGTGTGTAGTTATCTTTTCTAAAAACTGATGAGTTTTATATAAATTGTAATCAAGTTTTAAGAAATAAGTTGCACGCATATCGAGAATCTCATGATAGTTCAAATAAATCATATGTATATCAAAAATCTTACTCCATTGTGAACTAATTTGCATTTACATTCTTTCAAATAATTTGCATGTTATTGAGGTATCTTACGTTGTTACAGATACTTCACACGTAATTAAAGAATCTTACATCGCTTCAAATATTTCACATAGATACCAAGGATATATCAAACAATTGAGTTTTCTTAAATAACTAGTCGTTTTCAAAGTCGCGCGTTGTGCGAATAAGATGTGTATTCGACAACTGTTTGTTTTATGCATGACAATTAATTTTGATCGATAGCCAAGGCTCAGAATAACAGATCAATTGTGGCTACAATGCAAAAAGGATGCCACGCCAAACAACAAATACTATTTTTTTCTTTATCATAGCCATCAAATGATTACGTATGACATTACTAACACTACCAACACAGACAACCAACAACAATCAGGGTGTTCGGAAGCATATAAACGCCACCTCATTGCAACTGCAACGTAGGAACGCTATGCCTAAACAACAAAGGCCCAATTTTTTACCTCAAGATCTCAAACAATATAATAAACTCAGATGAACTATATCTCACCATTATAGAGCCAAAAACATAAACCAAACAAAGGCATGAGTTTCTTTTTGCCTCATGATCCTTATGTCTTAGATGTGCTTACACTCATCATCATCGACCCACTGAATATAACATCGAGAAACACTCCTGCCAACAATACAACTAAACAACCTTATGCCACATCCAAATTCACCTTCTATCATGTCTCAGATGATCGTGCACTCAGTGTCATGGACCCAACAAATCCAAATTCACCTTCAATCATGTCTCAGATGTTCGTGCACTCAACGTCATGGACCTGATAGTAAGTCTCCAGATGAACAAAAGTTCAACATCATTGACTAGTTATAAACAATTACTAATAACAGAAAGAATATTCAAAACAATAGCACCAACAACATATTACTCAGGTGTATATACACCATTAACAAATATATACACCATTAACAAATCAATTAGCAACCGAAGACATATTAGTGTCTAACTACTCTAACTTCATCAAATCAAACAACAGAGCAAAAAATGTCTTAGATGAATAGGTAGCCATCATCATCGATCAATAGACATAGCAAAACAAAAAGAATCAGAGACACCCTTGAATTAAAGGGAAACCACAAAAACATTTCATCAACAACAATGGAAGACTAAGATGTGATACCCTACACATATCCCACATTGATCATGGACAGGAGAGATTCCTGGTTCATAAGGAATGTCTGGCCTCTAACATCAACAACGCGTTTTGGGCGTATTGATTGTGGATGAGAGGAGAACTCCACAGTTAAACGTGCTCGGGTGGGAGCAATCCAGGGATGGGTGACTTCTGTCACACCCCTGCTAAGAGCGAAAACACGGGGATGTAACGAGACTGAATCGTCATAACACATGGTAAGCAATAAATATGCAATATAATAAATGATGACAAGCGTGTCATGACGACACCCGACAACAAGGGGACTTGTGTCGTGTTTAGTCAATATTCACGACAACATAGCCATAAGCATAACATGATACATGATTCACATAAACAAAGAAGATAACATTGTATGCAATTCCCACAACCCGGGAACAAGTTACAAAAGTATGATGTTTAAAGCAACTACAACGAAGTTTTCCAAAAGACAATGTTTAGTCTCAAAATGCATCCTAGGGTCTCCACTAAGGCAACACACCTAGATCTTCAATTAGCATGATCACCTGAAAAGATATGCTCAAAATGGTCAACAAAATTGTTGGTGAGCTCGCAGGTTTAAAATGTAAATAAGTAATTGATGTTGTATAATCATTGTGGCGGAATACCGTGAATAAAGTTATAAGTAAGCAAAATCACATGACATAAGCTTTACAACCAAACCTAACGACGTACACAAAGAATCTTGTCGGAATATATTCACCCAAGGCCCGTTCCTGGCGACTGTTGGTACTAACTACTATACCAACAACAAGGGAGGGGGTGTCAACCCAGTAGTACTACCAATACCTATCCGTCGGTTCCCACACTGGAATTAAATGGTTGTAAAGAAAGAACCACACAGCAGACCCAAGCATGTATCAGATAAGCACTCACAAAACAGTATCACGTTGATTCCAAGTATGTAAATTGCATGTAAGTTGTACAGCATAGAAAACGGGTGAGCATACTTTTCCCCCATCTTTGTAAATGATTGAAAAGTTGTATAAGCATAAAAAGGGGCCACGAAACTCACTTGTTAAGTGGTAAGTATGAATGATTCAAAGTTTCCCAAGTGTTGTACGCAATGAACGGTCAAACACCTATTGACAGTTATTGTTAAGCATTAATGATACGTACGAAGCAAATAGTAATGTTCAGTCAATTCAGGTTGCATTGGTTTGGTCGCGCGTAACACACACAAGCTGACACACGTATTAGATCTTATGTAGATCCAAGTACTAGAAACCGTTGCCATAGCCAGTGATATTGTGTTAAAGATTCCTTATTATAAGAGAAGTATTTGTTAAATATTAGTAGTCATAATTGGGTTGTTGATACTTGTAAAATGTTAGGTTGATTTGATTTGGAATAGTATTTGTGGCCTCGATAGCGTTGACTCTAATCTTTGTGGTCGAGAAATGACATTTGTGTTGATGTTACCTTATCATCACATGACATTCAAGAAGGAAATTCACACACACAGCATCATCAATCTCACGACAGGACCAGACGCTCGACTCAACACTCCATTCATACGAATCAACCCTCAATCATACGAATCAGCTTCATTCATACGATTGAACCTTCATTCGCACGACTGGCTTTCAGTCGTACCACACAGTACCCAATCGCACGACTCAACCTCCATACGCACGAATCAACCTTCATTCGTACGAATCAGCTTCATTCGTACGACTGAACCTCCATTCGTGCGACTGGCACTCAGTCGTGTGATACACGCACAATCGCACACATTCATCCGCATTGACTCAATCGCACACCTCATTCATCCGCATTGACTCAATCGCACGCATCACTCATCCGCATGACTCAATCGCACACATACACACGGTCGCACGGCTCAGTCGCATGATCGACCCAATCGCCCAAACAGTAGAATCGTGACTACAAAAGTGTAGAGCAGCCCCTGGCTGCTCCGTGCACGGTTTTTACACCACAAGGACTTCCAGAAACACACAACAAACACACAACAAACACACACAAACAATAAGAACAAGCAGAAAGAAAGACATCACACGCACCCACGCGACCATATGTGTTCGGGTTTGACCCGAACACCCGAAACCTAGAAATGGACAACAGTAAAACGAGCAAGAAAGGGAGAACCAAGGTCATCTACCTGTAAGGATGGAGTAGACTAGGTTGTAGATGGAGTCTAGACGACGAAAACGAGACGAAACGAGGTGGTTTTGGTGCAAGGAAGGAGATGAAAGTGAAGAAGAAGAAGAATGAAGAAGAAGGAGATAAAGAATGGAGAATGGCTAGAAATGGGGTATATTGTCACACCCTCAAATTCCACAAACGGGGTATTACCGTTAGGCGTGTGACTTCCAGGATCTCAGCCACTAGTTACACCAAACGACACGTTAATTATAAAACATAATTTACTTATAAAACTTGAATTCATCAAAGACTAGTTTTAAACGTGGACATAATAGAAGTCGCGGAAGCATAGTAAATATTAGTTGTTTAAATGGCGCAACACGCGCAAACCGAATAAATAAAAATTTATTGAAAGACGTAAAATAAATCACGTGGATAATAATGCATGAATGAAATGCTCCTATGCGTGCGCATCTTGTGAACCTGAAAAAAAACATGCTAAAGTGTCACAACACAGGTTGGTGAGTCCACAGGTTTTGATAAATTGAACATAACAGTAAACTGATGCAGTAATCAAGATAATATCAGTAGATAGCTAGTCTACTCAACAAGTTACTAAGTGTATGAAGTTCGCAACCGACGCTGACAACGTAAAGAATGCCTCGGCTATGAACACCGGTCACAGCAACAGAATTAGGTCAATTAAACACCCGTTTGACGAACGTTGTGCTAGCGCGACTAGCCCGGGTGGGGTTTGTCAAACCCAGTAGATCTACTCAGAATTACCTCGCTAGAGTACATATACTAACGGTTCGAAAGTGAGGACTTAAGTATGGTGTCACACTAGTAAACAAGTGATATTAAAGTAATACTAATCAGGTGAAAATACGTTTAGAACACACGTTTCTTTCACCCCAAAGAAAGTAAGTAAAGTGGGGCTGAGAACTCACCTTAAATGCACAGCAATTAATAAGCGAAAGCACAAACGTTAAGATCTCCGCTTAACCTGGATTTTATTTAATATATGCAATCAATATAAATACTTAATAATGAAATCGTACGGTTTCGCGTTTCACGACTCGGTTCGGTTGCCGACGGTTTCCAAAATGATGTATATAACCCACCTACTATCATATAATTTATTACTTTTCATCTAACATGCCCACAACATATAAGATTTACATACACATGCACACACACATCAAACACATGCAGAATGCACACATGCATATCATAACACACACAAAATGATTATCATCAACATACACACCCACATTACATACACATGCAAACATCCCATATCAACATGCACGGTAATATATAAATGCACCCATACAAACACTTCAGCCCATACACCACCTCAGAAACACACACACACATTCGCAGAACACACACACATATTCAAACACACCACTTCGAACAAACAATAATGAAATATATATACATGCACAACAGCTACAACCGGATACATATATATACACATACGTAATTTACCGTACGCGGGCACATACCACGCGCACCCGATTGAGGACCCGAGCACCCGAACCCAAAATCAACCCAACATCATACAAACGTGACGACATACGGTCGCACAAAACATTCACACAACATAGACGAATGCACGCAGATCACATACTTACTCACTCACGTGAAAACAACCACCCGGAATTCAACTCGAAATCCATTTACTTGTAAAGGTAACCGGAACCGAAACGTAACGCAACACCATAAATAACGAAAAGAAACGTACCGAATAGTCTATGAAAAGCAATAGAACTTGCACGGAACGCTTCGGGAGTACGTGAACGATGGGGTTGTCACCGGGTAGGAGGTTGCCGAGAGTACAAAGCCGTGTTCGGAGGTACCCGAACAATGGAACTCGCCGAGGATGAGTATCGCAGCTTGATGGCTTGATGCGGCTGCCGTCGGTTGTTTCTTGGGTGCTTAGGGTTACAGATGAGAAGAATGGTGATATGGGGTCGGTTACGGGAATGCTTATTTGATTTATTTGGTTGCATTGCTTCTTTTGCAATTTGGCACAATTGCCCCTTCCACTGGTCTGATTGACATTTCATGCTAATAATTTTGGTTTGTATTTTGTATGTGAATAATTGTTAAATTTGATATTTATAATAATAATAATTATTATTGAAAGGTATAATAATTGATTAAACATAAATATGATGGAGATAGTTTAAATTAAGGGGGGGCAAGGTTAACCTGAAAACTCGGTTTGTCATGAAAGTGAAGAAGAAGAAGAAGAATGAAGAAAAAGGAGATAAAGAATGGAGAATGGCTGGGAATGGGGTATATATACCCAGCCCAAGTTTGCAAAATATCAATTTTAGTCCCTGTACTTAGCCCCCGAGTTCCCAAAGTTTGTTTCGGTTGAAAACGACTTTAAAAGTGTTTGTTATATTATTGTTAAAAATGTATTTAATGATAATGGAACTTAAAAATGGTTTATTAATGACAATAATCTTATATAAAAATGATATTTAGTGATAATGGTAATGAAATTTGTAAAAGTTTTAAGCATAGCACACGTTCACGAAAGAAACACAACACAAAGATAATAAAGCAAGTAAGATATCCACACAAGGAGTTAATAAAGATGAGGAATGAACGATCAAGGAAAAGTTAACGAAAACCGCGTTAGTTGACGGACCTTGTGGTGACGGATGTCACAGTATCCCCAGTTGAGAGAATTTCATCTCGAAATTCAGTTGGAGTTAGGTCCAAGAGTGTCATCCTCGAACAGATGTGGATATCTAAGTTTCATCTGGTCTTCCCATTCCCATGTAAACTCTGGCCCTCATTTCGAATTCCATCTCACGTGAACAATTGGTATTCTACTGCGCTTCAATTGCTTGACCTTTCGATCCATGATCTCAATGGGTTCCTCAACAAAATGAAGCTTTTCATCAATCTTGATGTCCTCAATTGGTACGTGAAGTGATTTGTCAGCCAAACACTTTTTGAGGTTCGACACATGGAAAGTATCATGTACGCCGCTGAGTACTTGTGGTAACCTTAATCGGTAAGCCACTGGACCAATCCTTTATGTAATCTCGAATGGTCCTACGTATCTTGGGGCTAACTTCCCTTTCTTTCCAAATCAAATGATTCCCTTCCAAGGAGAGACTTTGAGTAAAACATGATCTCCAATGTTAAATTCTAGAGGCTTCCGACGGTTGTCGGCATAGCTCTTTTGGCGATCTCTAGCAGCTTTTATTCTGTCTTTGATTTGGAAAATCTTGTCGGTTGTTTCTTGAATGATCTCTGGGCCTTTTAACTGACTTTCCCCAATCTCGGCCTAACAGACGGGAGATCTGCATTTCCTTCATACAACGCTTCAAATGGAGCACATCCAATGCTCGTATGGTAGCTGTTGTTGTAAGAGAACTCGATCAACGGTAGATGAGTGTCCCACTACCACCAAAGTCGATTACACACGCCCTCAACATGTCTTCTAGCGTTTGTATAGTTCGTTCACTTTGGACGTCTGTCTGAGGGTGATAGGTTGTGCTCATATCTAATCAAGTGCCCATCGCTTTCTGCAGTGTCTGCCAAAATCGTGAGGTAAATCGGCTGTCACGGTCGGATATGATCGACACCGGTACTCCGTGTCTTGTCACGAACTCCTTTGTGTACAATCTCGCCAATTATACATTTTGTAGTCTTCTCGGATCAGCAAGAAATGAGCTGACTTCGTCATCCGATCCACTACGACCCATATCGAATCATGCCCGCTGCTCGTTCTAGGGAGTTTGGTAATAAAATCCATAGCTATGTTCTCCCATTTCCACTCGGGAATTTCAGGTTGCTGTAATAATCCCGATGGTTTTTGATGTTCAGCTTTAACTTTCGAGCATGTCAAGCATCTGCTTACGTACATAGCAATGTCTTTCTTCATGCCTGGCCACCGGTACAGATCCTTGAGATCGTGGTACATCTTGGCTGCACCAGGATGAATAGAATATCACATCTTGTGTGCTTCATCCATGACCAAGGTACATACACCTCCACATCTAAGTACCCATATATGATCTACGAAGTAATGTATACCATCATCCTTGCAAATCATTTGTTCATCCAACCCTCGGAATTCTTCTCCCACAAGGTTTCTTTCTTTCAACACCTCACTTTGTGCAATTTGGATTTGAGCTTTCAAATTTGTTTGGATTGTCAATCCTAACGCTCGAGCACGTAGTAGTTTCGCGCGTTCTTTACGGCTTAAAACATCAGCCACCACGTTGGCTTTCCCCGGATGATACCGGATTTCACAATTGTAGTCACTAAGAAGCTCTACCCAACATCGTTGACGCATATTAAGCTCTTTCTGATCCAGGATATGTTGCAGGCTCTTATGATCAATGTAGATGATGCATTTGATGCCATACAGGTAATGCCTCCATATCTTAAGTGCAAATACCACAGCGCCCCATTCCAAATCATGGGTTGTATAGTTCTTTTCGTGCACCTTAAGTTGTCACGAAGCGTAGGCTATCACCTTATCCTTCTGCATTAGTACATATCCAAACCCTTGATGTGAAGCATCGCAGTATATCACAAAATCGTCAGTTCGTCTGCGAGGGACAATATCGGTGCATTGCACAACTTCTCTTTCAACGTTTGGAACGCTTGTTCTTGTGCATGTCCCCAATCAAACTTCTTGTCTTTCTGAGTCAACAATGTTAACGGTTGAGCGATCTTTGAAAAATTCGCGATGAACGACGATAGTATTCGGCCAATCCTAAGAATTGTCGTATCTCTGAAGGCGTCTGGGGTGTATCCCATTCTTCACCGCTTCAATCTTGCCGTGATCTACATGAATCCCATCCTCGTTAACCACATGACCCAAAAACTTCACTTCCCGCAACCAGAATTCACACTTCGAGAACTTGGCGAAAAGTTTCTCTTCACGTAACAGTTCCTGAATTGCCGAAGGTGTTCTTCATGATCCTCTTTGATCGGGAGTAGATAAGTATATCGTCTATGAACACAATCACAAACTTATCCAAGTAAGGTTACACACCCGATTCATTAGGTCCATAAACACAGCTGGTATGTTAGTCAACCCAAAAGGCATGACCAAAAACTCATAATGCCCTTAGTTGATGATATCTAGAACGAAGGTCGATCTTGGAGAAATACGAAGCTCCTTGCAGCTGGTCAAACAGATCGTCAATCCTGGGGAGAGGATACCGATTCTTCACAGTTAACTTGTTCAACTCGCGGTAATCGATACACATTCGGAACGACCCATCCTTCTTTTTGACAAATAACACTGGTGCTCCCCATGGTGAGTGACTCGGCCAAATGAAACCCTTTCTCCAGTAGTTCCTGTAACTGACTAGATAATTCCTGCATTTCAGATGGTGCTAACCGGTATGGTGTCTTTGCTACCGGTGTAGCTCTAGGAACCAACTCTATACGAAATTCCACCTGTCGTGGAGGAGGTAAACCAGACAAGTCATCAGGGAATACATCTGGGTAGTCCCGTACTACCGGAATATCTACCAGTTTTCTCTCTTCTTCCTTCTTTTCTACCACATGAGCCAGAAAAGCGTAGCACTGTTTTCGTAAACTTCGGCGTGCTTTCATGCAGGAGATAAGCTTTAAGTTTCTTCCCGGTCGTTCTCCTTGAATTCTGAGTACCTCCCCGTTTGGCATGGGGATTCGTACTACTTTGTCCCGACAAACAATCTCAGCTCCGTGTTTCAACAACCAATCCATTCCCACAATCACATCGAAACTTCCTAACTCAAAGGGTATCAAGTCTATATCGAAGGCATGGTCCTCCAATATCATCGAACACTTTCTAATGATTTCATCAGTCTGAACAATCCTACCATTGGCCATTTCTACAGAGTAGCTAGTTTCTAGCCTACTAGGACTCAAATCAAGCAATTGCATAAACTCAGAAGATATAAAACTATTGTCTGCTCTAGTATCAAACAATATAGATGCGAAGTGATTATTGAGTAAGTGCGTACCTGTGACAACGTTAGGGTCCTGACGGGCATCGTTGGCTTCAATGACGAATGCACGTCCTCGAGCTGTATTCTTTGATTTGCCGGGCCTTGATTTCCAACTATGGCCATCACCGGTTGCTGGTTGTTGGTTGTTCTCTTGTTGACCCGGCGCCCGATTCAGTCTAGGGCACATGTTTCTGTAGTGATCAAGGCTTCCACACTCATAACAGCCCCTGGCATTCCCGGCGGGGTTAACCGCGTTGACTGGTGCCACCAGATTCGGCGCTGTTCTGCATTCTTCGCTAGATTCCCCGGGCGTCTATAGTTCGCGCACACCCGACACGACATTTCTTGGGGATGATGGAAGTTGCACCTATCACATTTGGGGTGCGACCCAACATACTCTCTCTTGCCTTGTGTCACGGCCACAAGATTCCTGGTTGTCTTGGCCCTTTTATCAAATTTCCTGGCACTCGACGGCTCGTTTCCCCAACATCTTTTCTCTTCTCTGCTCCCCTTCCCAATACCCCTGTTCTCACCATCTCATCAGTTAGAGCGCCAGCCTTCAGAATTGCGCTTTGAATCGTAGGAGGAGGAGTTGTTGTAACCATTGCCTGGATTTGAGGTGCAAGTCCCCAAATATACCTCTCGATCCTCTTTGATTCCGGAGTGACCAGATGTGGAACCAATCTTTCCACTCATGAAAATGATCAGTGTAGGCGGCGTGCCCAGCCCCTACCATAACATGATTCCAGAATTCATGCTCCAGTTTCTGCATCTCATTGAGGGGCAGTATTCCTCGGTGATTAAGGCTTTAAACTCGTCCCATGACATCTACATCGCTGATTCTCTTCCCTAGCCTGTATCTGAGCGTTCCACCAAGTTAGTGTCTTGCCCTGTAGTGAGCACGTGGCATACTTGATTTTCTGGCTGTCGAGGCACTTGTTGATGTCAATTACTGCCTCCATTTTCTCAAGCCATCTGCTCAGGGCTATAGCTCTGCCCTTTCCATCAAATTCTTTCGGTTTGCAGGCCACAAACTCCTTGTACGAACATCCCCTTCTAGCATTAACAACCCCAGTCTCATTAACAACCCCAGTCTCATTACCGGTTGTACCCCATTCCCGGTCTCCTGGTTACTCTCGTCCCAGTCGGTTCCCATTATCTTCATTATCATTGCCACCAACCCCGTGGGGGTGGTGATTTTGAAGACCATCGCTCACTTGAGCCACAATAGTCGGGATCAGTGCGGCCAGCTGTTGAGCGATCAGAGCTGCCACGTCAGTGTTTCCTGTTCCCTGATTGTTGCTGGCAGGGCCATCATTTGTTCTTGGTGCTCTACCTATGCATCCGCCTCTGCCACTCGGGGCTTCACTCCTGCCATTGTTGTTGCAGGTAACTCTTCGAGGCGGAATTTTCTAATCATAGAAGTAGTAAACACATAAGCTTTAACTATTTCAAAGCATATTAACCATACTACTCATCAAAGTCCAGCATTCCAAGTTAATATCACCCTTGTGGTTACCACACATCACATACAAGCCATGTAATTCTCACACCATGAATCGATAATGTCCCAACAATAATCCATCATAATAATTGCAACCCATGCATATAATCACGTTAGACTAGCGAAGGTTGTCCATTTCTTCTCTTTCGAGGTTTCAGACGTAACCTCCTCAAGGTAAATCTCAATGTCCAAGGTCAAGCACAATAGCATGGTCTGTGGAGATCTCTTCGGGTTTAATACATGGGTTTGATAAACCAACTCGGTGCACAGAGGGAACGGAAGATCCAATAGAAGCATCCCATAAAGAGTGAGCACAAGGGCTCTCTCATAGGGTGAAAAGATCACGAAATAGATAGATAAACGAATCAAGCAAAGAGGAACACATGCACGAGATATAAAATGCACACAACCCTAGCATGCAAATCTCCATGAAGGTTCCTAGGTTATAGTCTAGGTCAAGTGAAGTGCCTAATTCTCTATAACCAATGGCTCTGATACCAGTCTGTCACACCCCCGCTGAAAGCGGAAACATGGGGATGTAACGAGATGGGATCGTCATAACACATGGTAAGCGTAGAGATGCAATATAATAAATGATGACAAGCGTGTCATGACGACACCCGACAACAAGGGGACTTGTGTCGTGTTTAGTCAATATTCACGACAACATAGCCATAAGCATAACATGATACATGATTCACATAAACAAAGAAGATAACATTGTATGCAATTCCCATAACCCGGAAACAAGTTACAAAAGTATGATGTTTAAAGCAACTACAATGAAGTTTTCCAAAAGACAATGTTTAGTCTCAAAATGCATCCTAGGGTCTCCACTAAGGCAACACACCTAGATCTTCAATTAGCATGATCACCTGAAAAGATATGCTCAAAATGGTCAACAAAGTTGTTGGTGAGCTCGCAGGTTTAAAATGTAAATAAGTAATTGATGCTGTATAATCATTGTGGCAGAATACCTTGAATAAAGTTATAAGTAAGCAAAATCACATGACATAAGCTTTACAACCAAACCTAACGACGTACACAAAGAATCTTGTCGGAATATATTCACCCAAGGCCCGTTCCTGGCGAGGTACTAACTAGTATACCAACAACAAGGGTGGGTGTGTCAACCCAGTAGTACTACCAATACCTATCCGTTGGTTCCCACATTGAAATTAAACGGTTGTAAAGAAAGAACCACACAGCAGACCCAAGCATGTATCAGATAAGCACTTATAAAACAGTATCACGTTGATTCCAAGTATGTAAATTGTATGTAAGTTGTACAGCATAGAAAACGGGTGAGCATACTTTTCCCCCATGTTTGTAAATGATTGAAAAGTTGTATAAGCATAAAAAGGGGCCACGAAACTCACTTGTTAAGTGGTAAGTATGAATGATTCAACGTTTCCCAAGTGTTGTATCCAATGAACAGTCAAACACCTATTGACAGTTATTGTTAAGCATTAATGATACGTATGAAACAAATAGTAATGTTCAGTTGGTTAGGGTTGCATCGGTTTGGTCGCGCGTAACACACATAAGTTGACACACGTATTAGATCTTATGTAGATCCAAGTACTAGAAACCGTTGCCATTGCCAATGATATTGTGTAAAAGATTCATTATTATAAGAGAAGTATTTGTTAAATATTAGTAGTCATAATTGGGTTGTTGATAATTGTAAAATGTTAGGTTGATTTGATTTGGAATAGTATTTTTGGCCTTGATAGCGTTGACTTTAATCTTTGTGGTCGAGCAATGACATTTGTATTAATGTTACCTTATCATCACACGACATTCAAGAAGGAAATTCACACACACAGCATCATCAATCACATGACAGGACCAGACGCTCGACTCAACACTCCATTCGTATGAATCACCTCAATCGTAAGAATTAGCTTCATTCATACGATTAAACCTTCATTCGCACGACTGGCTTTCAGTCGTACCACACAGTACCCAATCGCACGACTCAACCTCCATACACACGAATCAACCTTCATTCATACGAATCAGCTTCATTCGTACGACTGAACCTCCATTCGTGCGACTGAACCTCCATTCGTGCGACTGACACTCAGTCGTGCGATACACGCACAATCGCACACATTCATCCGCATTGACTCAATCGCATACCTCATTCATCCGCATTGACTCAATCGCACGCATCACTCATCTGCATGACTCAATCGCACACATACACATAATCGCACAACTCAGTGGCACGACTCACCCAGTCGCACGGCTCAGTCGCATGATCGACCCAGTCGCCCAAACAGCAGAATCGCGACTGCAGAAGTGCAGAGCAACCTCCGACTGCTCCGTGCATGGGTTTTACACCACGAGGACTTCCAGAAACACACAACAAACACACATAAACAAGAAGAACACGCAGAAAGACATCACACGCACCCACGCGACCACATGTGTTCGGGGTGGACCGAACACCCGAAACCCTAGAAATGAACAGCAGTAAAACAAGCAAGAAAGGGATAACCAAGGTCATCTACCTGCAAGGATGGAGTAGACTAGGTTGTAGATGGAGTCTAGACGACAAAAATGAGACGAAACAGGGCGGTTTTGGTGCAAGGAAGGAGATGAAAGTGAAGAAGAAGAATGAAGAAGAAAGAGAAGGAGAGAAGATGGAGAATGGCTGGGAATGGGGTATATATACCCAGCCCAAGTTTGCAAAATGTCAATTTTAGTCCCTGTACTTAGCCCCCGAGTTCCCAAAGTTTGTTTCGGTTGAAAACGACTTTAAAAGTGTTTGTTATATTAATGTTAAAAATGTATTTAATGATAATTGGCACTTAAAAATGGTTTATTAATGACAATAATTTTATATAAAAATGATATATTTAGTGATAATGGTGATGAAATTTGTAAAAGTTTTAAGCATAGCACATGTTCACGAAAGAAACACAAGCACAAAGATAATAAAGCTAGTAGGATATCCACACAAGGAGTTAATAAAGATGAGGAATGAACGATCAAGGAAAAGTTAACGAAAACCGCGTTAGTTGATGGACCTTGTGGTGACGGATGTCACAACTTCCCTGGGAAGTTTTCACCCGGGGCAACCAAAAGCAAATCTGTGAGCTCCTCGTGGGTAAAGCAAACAATATTATTGGTGTTAAGGGTCAGGTGTTACATAAGATTCATCATTAACATCTACAAATTAAAACCCACATCCATTAATGGCATAATATCAAAGAAAAAGCATAGATCCACCAAGAATAATCGAAATAAGTAAAAAGGGGAGAAATATTGGCTTTCACGCCGCCGCGTAAGAAGGTCGGTGTCAGTGACGCATGCAATGCCTGAAGCAAATGACAATTGCCTTAAGATCATCAACCCACTATCATCTACCACACTGCAACTGAAGCAAATGACACTATGGGCAAAGGTCGGATTTGGCATAAAAAAGTTGACACCTCAAACCCTTAAGTCTAGAGAGAGTTCGTGGGCTACATGTCAAAAGTAGTGAGTAAGCCACTAGCACACGACAGCATCCACATTCATGGGCGGCCACACCACCATGCCGAGTTGTAGATGGTGGCGTGGGAGAAGGATGGTGTCGATGTATCCCGACGACCCACAACCCGTTTTTGCAAATGATAGGTAAGAGCCATAACGTCAGCTGCCGCCATGCAACAGCGGAGATGGCGAAGGCGGTGGCATAACCTGCTCAAACCCCAAACCTCTTACTCTCTTTCTCTCTCTCTAAAATCATCTAGAAATGAGACGGTGACAAAAAAGACATGGTGTACACACACAGGAACCAAACATGATTCTTTAGGAAAACTTATGGCCAATATCTAAAACCCCATAGAATTATATTCCTCCAATCATTTTTTAATGGCATATAATAATTTTACTAAATTGTTCCATTTTTGTATAAATAGACAAATTGGTTATAATATATGAGAAACAACCAATCAAACAACAAACATCGAGGCCTAAACAAAAAGATACCTTTATACATTGAAATACAATGTTTATACATAAAAAAAGACCACAACTTTTAATAAAACCTAACCCAACAAAGTTGGTTGCTGTTGATTTGAATCCTCATAGTTGAAAAACATAGAGATCCTCAAACCTAGCACGATCTATCATTCACTTGTATATTGTTGATCTCACCAGCTAAAAGATCCAAGGCTTTAAGAGGAATGTTATCTCATAACAAATCAAACTATGACTAGTTTGTGTTGATGCTTTTGAATAACTTGCTTATATCAAAGTTTTCCTTTAAATTTGTTTCTTTCCCATTCACGATTTGATTAATATGTTGCACAAATTTATCCAGTGTATTGTTAGTTGACTTAAGGTACTTATTTATAATTGTATGCTAGCCCTCAACACTACTAGTTGTAGTATGATCAAAGATATGGTTTCTATTAATCCAGACTAACCTAAATATTTTTTTATATATTTTTGAGCAACTTTTGATTGTATCAATGAACTCCTAATTTTTTTGTGCCAAATATCACATAAAGATGACAGATAACAATAAATATGAGGAGTAGGTAAATCACTTGGATGGTTGCTATTCAACCTTTGATAAAAAGCCTGTTGTAATTGTACTCGTACATCTCTAACATGAAGACTTATTCAATATTGACCACATATACTCAAAAGCTTCTTAGTCTTCTTCCGAAAAGCTAGCCTTTCAGTGCTTAGAGATATTTTCATATACATGTTACATGTATAGTAACTAGGCAATATTAGAAAATATGTGTGTTGACATGTGTTCATAAGAGCAACGTCTTTATTGGTTACTGTCATGTGGTTCCATTACATCTATCCAATGTATCTTTTAACTTCTATAGACCCAGGTTAAGTTGTCCTCATATCTTTAGTTAAAAATACATGATCAATACAAAACATCTAAGGGTCGAAGTCACACCCGCAATATGAAAACAAATGTTATGCATGTTTGTTTGTTATGTTGTGTCTATTATTAACACATGAGGAAGTGCATACCATATGGTGTAGGATATTGAATGGATAAAGAAAATCCGCCTAATGACATTAGTGGCTTTATATTCTTAAGTGTTATAGATATAACCATTTCATTGAAATAGATTAAGAATCTACATTGTGTTATAATATCACAATGATTAACACATATTTAGTGTTTAACCTTAAGATTTTAGAAAGAATTGCAAGAACAAGAAGAAGAGAAATGTATAACTTATGAAAGTGTACACAAGAGGTACATCTTCTCCTTTACATTGAGGTGGTATTTATACTACAAAGATCAATCAACTTGGTAAACAAGGTAAACTATTTTGGTAGATAAGTAGCATAGTAAACTTATCTACAAGTTTGACAAAGAGTTCATCCACTTGCCATGGTAATAATCATAACACTCCCCCTTGGATGACACTTTTCAAACTTCAAGAGTTTAAGTACTGCCTCGTTAAAAACCTTGCTAAAGAAAAACCCAGTGGGAAAAAAACTTTAGCTAAGGGAAAAAGAGTGCAGCTTATAACTCCCCCTCAAATTGTCTTCTATAGATCATCACATTGCGTGTACATGTCGCATGCCAATATCATAAACATGTTTTCTAAAAGTTGTTTTAGGAAGTGCTTTGTGAAAAGATCAGCTGAATTGTTACTAGATTGAACGTATCAATTTAACTTGTTTATCTTTAATAAGGTCTTGAGTGTATGAAAAGAATCTTGGTGGTATATGTTTTGTTCTGTCACTTTTGATATACCCTTCTTTCATTTGTGAGACACAAGCTGCATTATCTTCATAGATTGGTGTTGCATTTTCATCCTTTTCCAATCCACAAGAAGTTGATATAAGTTAGTCATAGATCTTAACCATACACATTCTCTTGAAGCTTCATGTAGTGCAATGACTTCAGCATAATTTGAGGATGTCGCAACGAGTGTTGTTTCTGAGAACGCCATGAAATCGCAGTTCCTCCATTTTTAAATATGTATCCTTTGAGATTTTGCTTTATGGGGATCTGACAAATAACCTGCATCTGTATAACCAACCAACCCTTCTTTTGAATTATTAGGATAAAACAACCCTAAATCAATAGTACCTCGAAGATATCTAAAAATATGTTTAATCCCATTCCAGTGCCTTTTAGTAGGAGCCAAACTAAATCTTGCTAATAAATTAACTGCAAAAGAAATATCAGGTCTCGTACAGTTAGTAAGATACATAAGAGCTCCAATTGCACTGAGATATGGTATCTCTGGACCAAGGACCTCCTCATTATCTTCACAAGGACGGAATGGATCAGTATCAACATTGAGTGATCTAACAACCATCGGTGTGCTTAAAGGATTTGCTTTGTCCATATTGAAACGCTTTAAGAGTTTCTCAGTATAAGTTGACTCATGCACAAGTATTCCATTATGCATATGCTCAATCTGTAAACCAAGACAATATTTGGTTTTTCCAAGGTCTTTCATTTCAAATTCTTTCTTTAAAAGAGCAATTGCTTCATTTATTTCCTTTTGCGTCCCAATTATATTAGATCATCAACATACACAGCTATGATCACAAATCCTGATGTTGTTTTCTTAATGAAGACGCATGGACAAATAAGATTACTTGTGTATCCTTTACTTGTCAAATAATCACTCAAACGATTATACCACATCCTTCCAGATTGTTTGAGTCCATATAAAGATCTTTGTAATTTGATGGAATACATTTCCTTAGGCCTTGAGCTTAATGCTTCGGGGAATTTAAAACCTTCAGGAATTTTCATATAGATGTCACTATCTAGTGATCCATACAAGTAAGCTGTGACAACATCCATAAGACGCATCTCTAAATTTTTAGAGACTGTTAAACTGATTAAGTATCTAAAGGTTATTGCATCCATAACAGGGGAGTATGTTTCCTCATAATCAATCCCTGGCCTTTGTGAAAAACCCTGAGCTACAAGTCTAGCTTTATACCTTGTAACTTCATTTTTCTCATTTCGTTTTCGTACAAAAACCCATTTATACCCTACAGGCTTTATGGCCTCCGGAGTAATAACAATAGATCCAAAGACCTTTCGTTTGTTAAGTGAATCTAATTCAGCTTGCATGGCTCCTTTCCATTTATCCCAATCATGTCTATTTTTACAGTCACTAACTGACTGTGGTTCAGGATCATCATCTCCACTCATGATGTCACTTGCTATGGAATATGAAAATATTTCATCAATACTTTCCATTTCATCTTGATTCCATAAGGTATGTGTGTGACCATAGTTAATTGATATTTCTTTGTTATTTTTATCAAATCCTCCTCATGAGAGGTTTTGGTGTTTAGCGTTGCATCAAGATCATTCACTTTATGGTCAACTCCTTTTCATGAGTTTTTCTTTTTCGAGGATTTTTATCTTTGGAACCAATTGGTCTTCCTCGTTTCAAACGTTTTTGAGATTCATGAGCCATTGTGTTTTCTATTTGATTATTTGGAATCTCAACTCGAGCTGGAGCATTAGCAGCTGGTATATGAGATTTAGTAACTTTGTTTGTATCAGTAAATGCATCAGGTAATTGATTTGCAATTTCTTGCAGGTGTATTATCTTTTGAACCTCTGTCTCATGTTGTTTAGTTACTGGATCAAGAATAATAATGAAGGAACATACCATGAGACATCATTTTCTTGTTTTTTCTTTTCTCCCCCTAATGCGGGGAAAACTGACTCGTTAAAGTGACAATCAGCAAAACGTGCTGTAAATACATCACCCGTTAAAGGTTCAAGATATCTTATGATGGAAGCTGATTCATATCCAACATATATTCCCAACCTTCTTTGAGGACCCATTTTGTGCTGTTGTGGTGGTGCAATAGGGACATAGACAGCACACCCAAAAATTCTAAGGTGTGAAATGTTTGGCTCATTTCCAGAAACAAGTTGTAACGGAGAGTATTTAAGATTTGCACTTGGTCTCATACGAATTAGTGATCCAGCATGAAGAATTGCATGACCCCATATAGACACATGGAGTTTTGTCCTCATTATTAATGGTCTAGCTATTAGTTGTAGACGTTTGATTAACGACTCAGCTAAGCCATTTTGTGTGTGTACATGAGCAACAGGGTGTTCAACAATAATTCCCACAGACATGCAATAATCATTAAAAGCATGTGATGTGAATTCACCAGCATTATCAAGTCTCACCCTTTTAATAGTATAATCAGGAAAATGTGCTCGTAATTTGATAATTTGTGCAAGAAATTTTGCAAATGCTACATTACGAGTTGATAACAAAGAGACATGAGACCATCTACTTGATGCTTCTATCAAAACCATAAAGTATCTAAATGGTCCACATGGTGGATGAATTGGCCCACATATATCTCCTTGAATTCTTTCAAGAAACAAAGGTGATTCTTTTTCATTTTTCACAGGCGAAGGTCTTGTGATTAATTTCCAAGAGAACAAGATGTACACAAAGGAATTTTATTCGATTGCGGGATCTTTTGATATTTCAATGGATGCCCATGAGTGTTTTCAATTATCTTTCATCATTGTAGATCCTGGATGACCCAATCTATCATGCCCAAGCTAAGTGTTTCAGGATCACAAAATTTTTCTTTAACTGCCATATATGCCTGAGGCACATTAATGTGTGTATAATGTAAACCAGACTGAAGCATTGGCAGTTTTTCTAATATCTGATCTTTGCTTATGATATGCAAATATTTTTCATTATCAACAGTCCTTGACTGAGTATCATATCCGTTATGATATATGTTTTTGAAACTCAACAGATTTCTTGTTGATTTTGGGGAAAATAAAGCATTTTTATAATAAGCTTTGTACCATTTGGTAATGCTAAATTAGCTTTTCCCACTCCTTCTATCAGGTCTGTAGGGCCTGATATTGTATTAACGATTCCTTTTGTTGGTTTAAGTTCATAAAAATATTTTTAGATCTAAGTATAGTGTGTGTGGCTCCACTATCCGCTATACATATATCTGCTTCATTTGTTTGATCTTGTGCTCCAGTGATGTTCATTTTAATCTTGAAAGTATAAAGAAAAATAATAAGTGAATAACGATGACATTGTTATATTTTAAAAAACTTTATTTAATCGAAAGAAAACATTACATAAAGAAAAATACATGGTTAAAGATAGAAAAACACTTAATTGTTGCATATAACTATTATTGTAAAACAATAGGTGTTTCAAAGGTCTATGTCAAAGTCTGCAGTGTTCAACTCAACATTGAGATCATTAAAATTATCAACATGGTTCACTTCCTTCTCTTCTCTTTTAAAAGAGGCTTGGTATAGTTCACACAAATGTGGAGCTGTGCGACAAGCCTTCGACCAGTGGTTTGTGCTACCACATCTAAAACAGGAAGTGCCATTATTTTCGGACCTACCAGCTTCATTCCCCTTGTACTGGTTGGAATTGTTTTGTGGGGCGTGGTAATTTACTGTTCTTTGATTTCTACCACGGCCATATCCACGGCCACGACCATGTCCACGATTATAAAAGTTACCTCGGTAATTATTATTACTTTTAAAAGAATGGTTTCGGTTATTAAGGTAACTTTTATCAAAAGAACCTCGGCCACGACCTCGTCCCCACTTTCTTCCAGAGTTTTTAGTAGCAATATTTATCTCTGGAATTGCTAATGATCCTGTGGGGCGAGCTTGATGATTTTTCATCAAGAGCTCATTGTTTTTTTCTGCTACGAGAAGAAATGAATTCAAATCAGAATATCTTTTAAATTTTTGCAACCTATATTGTTGTTGCAAGTTTATATTTGATGCATGAAATGTGAAGAAAGTTTTCTCCAACATATCTTCCTCGGTTACAGTTTGCCCATAAAATCTGAGGGTCGAGCATATTCTGAACAAAGCAGATGTGTACTCGTTTACTTTTTTAAAATCTTGGAACCTGAGATTGTTCCATTCATCTCTAGCAGTAGGAAGTAGAACTTTCCTTTGATGATCAAATCTGCTTTGTAAGTCTTTTCATAAAACATACGGATCCTCACAATTTGAATATTCAAATTGTAGCATTTCATCAATATGTTTATGTAAAAAGACATCGGCTTTCGCCTTGTCTTGCTCTGAACAAACATTCCCCTCTTGTATTGTTTCTAAGACACCCATTGATTTAAGATGTCTTCTCACATGGGCCGTCCAAGGCATATAGTTTTCTCCATTGATACTAAGAGCCGGGAATTCAATTTTTGCAATATTCGACATTCTGATTTCTAAATAAGAATTAAGCAAATAGTAAGATGATTATTAAAATATATATATCAATAAACATTGCGATACAATAAAGTGGTAGAGCTATGAACAAATACAAAAATAAGAAAAGTTTAAATTCTTCGGGTGGTAGTTCAGCAATGGGGATAAGAATTAAAATAAGCATTATGGTTGCCAGTATTAAAACCGGGTGTATCATCTTTGAAAGATTTTCTTGGATAAACTTGATAGATGATCTGTTTATTGTAAACGAAAATAAATTGATAGTGGTTAATTTATAGTTTAAAATTATAACCGTTTGTAACGGTTATGTGATTGTTTACAACGGCTATATAACCGTTCATAACGGCTATATAACCATCGTCTATGTATATATCAACAATAAGTATAAGATTATGTTATAAAACATGAATTTAGTTTATAAAAAAAAATAGAATAAGAACGACAAATTAGGATAAGAATAAGACGTTAGTACGAATAAATGTTAGCAATATAATCAAAATGTCAGTTGACATAAAAGGAAATGTTAGTTGTATAAATAAAGATTAAGTAAATGTTAGATGCATAAGTAAATGTTAGTTGACATAAGATAAAATGTTAGTTGCATAATCAAAAGTTAGATGCATAATAAAAGTTAGTTTGTTAGTAGTCCCATGATTATCAAAATGTCCAAATAAGATCTCCTTTATGCTTATTTTATTTATATTAGTTATCTTCTCAATATAAGATATTATATATTATTACTTAATGAAGGTCTTACCTTGATTAGTAGATAACTTTGTGCTCAATTAGTCTTCTTGATTAGAGTTTAAGAGCTTTCGTGCTCAATTAGTCTTCTTGATTAGAGTTTAAGAGCTTTCGTGCTGATAACGTGTTATAATATCACAATGATTAACACAAATTTAGTGTTATAACCTTAAGATTTTAGAGAGAATTGCAAGAACAAGAAGAAGAGAAATGTATAACTTATGAAAGTGTATACAAGAGGTATATCTTCTCCTCTACATTAAGGTGGTATTTATACTACAAAAATCAATCAACTTGGTAGACAAGGTAAACTATTTTGGTAGATAAATAGCATAGTAAACTTATTTATAAGTTTGACAAAAAGTTCATCCACTTGCCATGGTAATAATTCATAACACATTGTAGTTTCTATTTTGTTTTTATTACATGTACTTATGCGCACATTATATACAATTCGTTGGTTGGACATAATGTTTGGGGGTTCTAATCCCCAATTTTAATTGTATGTTACGCAACTTCATGTTTTGATTTGTCAGCTACTCCAAATGCATTTCCTTATCAGACAGTCTCACTTAAATGGATTTCCTCCGGATGTTAAGCAATTTTTTGGTTATGTTCATCATTTACCATCCATAACTTCTAGCCACCACCTATCTCGTATTTTTCTATTAACTTAAATTGATAACTTGATTTTATTGGTTGCAGAATGTCTAACTGGATGCTCCCTTGTATTTACCACCACAATCACCACACTCCACCAACATATCAATAGATACAAACACCTAAAGCAATAGTATTATTAGACTTCCATAAAGGAAACAACAATTAAGTGCAAAAATGTTATACCAGATTGATTTCATGCACCCCATCTTGTTAGATGATTCATCACCAAATGCGGGATAATTGTTGTCCCTGAACATTCTGCTTTATATTTTCTAAAGAAATAAAGGAAATTATATAATCAAATTAAATGAAGTCATGAATAAATAGAACTAATGAAGAACTACATAACATATAGCAACTTATATAGTAAGTTTTAACATATTCATACATCATGACAAATAAATGGCGAGATATCGAAGATTCTTACACTGTATCAAATAATCATATACACATCGAGGAGTCCTACGTCATGTCGACATAATTACCACGTGTATCCGGAAATCACGCGTCGTCTCAAACACTTTAAATGTATTTCGAGTAATGTTAGTGCTAGATACTTCTTACGCGTTTTGAATGACATATAATCAACTTGACAACCTTTACGAGTTGAAAACTTTGTCGGTTTAAAAAGCTAAAACTGCCACGTACTTCGTTTCTTCAGAAAAGTTAACCGACAAAAGTTTTACGGAAAGCCTAAATTATTAAAAATAAAACGAGTTTAAAACGTAAAATATGTATAGTATGAGCGAAGAAGAAATAAAAAATGTTTAGAGAGAGTAAAAAAACCAAACCCATTAACTATCGAGACAAAATTATAAATAAATAAAAATGAAGCTTTAAAGTTTACCATTCCTTAACTTTTTAAAAAAATATATAATAATACAAGAGTAAGACGTAACACTAACTTCATTAAGCATACTTTCTTGTAAACTCTGAAAGAAACGTTCTTTTCTACGAATTAAACGATAATTTCTTCTTAACACGCTCTTTTAACTATATTGGAATATTACATTTCGTTATATTAATATGCCCTCGCAAATACGTGGATGTGCCTGTATTTCCCACTTTATAGGGTGTTTGGATGTAATATTCACAATTGAACCCGACCAACTAAAGAAGCAGTTACTTTAAAATCTAGTAATATGTTGTTCTCGTGAATTTTTTAAAAAATTTGAGCCTTAGGCCAGGAAAGGTGGAAGATTTTACCTCTTTTGCAGGTTCAAAGTTCAAACATTGACATAAACGAATATTTCTAACTTGATAATACTAATAATTTTCACTAACATATCGGTTCAAAAAAAATCTATCAATATCGTATAAGATATTATTAAAAGACAACTATATTAGAATATTACATTTCTTCCTTGCAAGCATGTGGATGTGCCTCTATTTACCATTTTATAGGGTGTTTGTACGTAAATTTTCACAATTGAACCTCACCAACTAAAAAGTATTACCTTAAAATTAGGTAATAGAGTCGTCCCTATGAATTTGTGAAAATATTTAAACTCTGAGCGAATAGGAAAAACTAAACTCCTATGATATAAAATTAATAACTCATATGTAAAATATATATATAATACGATTTAAGATCATTTTCATCAAGTTACTTCAATCCTTTAGGAAACAAAAAATCAAATAGTTTTCATATTCTTGATATTGTTCAAATCTTGTTTCAAGTGAACTAATTGCTTGTGAGGTTGACCTTTAGAAATCAACTCCTTATTCATCCTTGACTACCGTTTGATCCGCCCGTTTAAGCAACTTTTCTTGGGTATTAGATTGATAGACTGGGTATATAGTAATGAACTAAAGTAATTAGGATTGTTAATGGACTCTAAAGTTTAATAGCCTAGAATAATTTATAATGTTATTGAGCTTGTTAATAACCTATAGTTCTTAATTTTGTTTTAAATGCGCGTGTGTGCGCGCAGGGCACACATATACCTTTAAGGCCGCCCTTGTCAGTAGCATTATAAAAATGTAAGCTACATATAATTAAAAAAAATAAAAATACCCTATGTATTAATATAGTTTTATAATTTTGAAGAAAAATAAAACAAGACGTGTAATTGTGTAAAGCACTACATTAATCCGTCAATAAAATTTTAAAAGAAAAAAAAAAGATGAAATCCGTTCTACTTGGCCCACGTCTAAAATACATATGACGTGATATTTACATAGCAATAACTAGACGTTTTCAGTTTAGTTTTCTCAGCAGCAATATATTCAACTGATTGTGTCTTTTCAATCAATTTCGTCTCTCCAATTCCAATAAAATTTTAAAAATTCTATTGTTTCGTTTAAAAACTTGTTCTTGATAGTATCTCCATTTCTTCTCATCTAGAAAATACAGGTCTAAAAATACAATCCATCTCATGCACACTTTGTAGCTAAAAATCAAACTATTTAAACGGCAAAAGAAACCATATCTTGTTTGAACCCCCAAAATACACGAACCATTGTACTCCATATAAAGCTTATCAGTTGTCACACACACCCACCGTTCACCGGAGTTGTAACCAACAGCCTCCACATGAAGGCTTTCACTCTCTTCCGAACCTCCGACACCCTCTCGCTCTTCGGTGCCACCTCATCCTCCGTATCCTCACGGTATCTTCTTCACTTATCACTTTCTTCACACTCCACACTTTGATTATTCACTTTGTTTTTATTCTTCATTTATGGTTTGTCGTCAGTTGTATGGTTGTGAGCTTGTGTTCGTTGCTAAAAGTTATGATAGGAGTTATGGAGATTGGAGGTCTCTTTATGCTTGAAATTTAGGTTTTTAAAGGTTAACTTTCTCTCTAAGCAAGCTAACTGCCTTTGGTAGAAATCTGTTAATATTGTTAAGCGTTCATGGCTTGAACTGGAAGCAAGCAAACTGTAAAATGTTAAATGCTTACACCACCAATCAGTTCTCCCTTTGTTTTCAGTTCACAGTTTTTATTATTCAATCTGTTTCGATTCTTCATGTTCATCCTCAATTGTAAGGGTGTGTTGTTTGCTAATAGTTAAGAATATGATTGATTTTGCACTTTTTAGTTGGACAATTGGTTTCTGAAAGCTTGAATGGATGTATTTCAAATGTTGAGATTTTAAATAGAAGATATTGGAGTGTACAAGTCTTTCTAGGTTTCTATCGATATGCAGCATTTAGAATTAATGATTTCTAGCTTAGGGTAGGAATTTTGGAGGTCCTTTATGATTGAAATTTAGGATTTTAAAGGTTAACTTTTTCTCTAACCTTGGGTTCGTGTGATTGAATATAGAGGGTGATTTTGGATTGAACGGTGTGTATCATGCACCTTTGGTTGGTGGTTTATATAGATGATAGATAGAGGGCTAGACTCTAGAGGGAGGCTTAGAATACAAAAGTGGTGAATTGGACATCTATTGCTGTGATTGGTGAATTTAAGGTGATTATGTATGTTACGGATTAGAATGACTGTAGGTACATTATAAGAAGCATGCAAAAGATAGAATACATATGCTTCAAGAGGGAAAATGATATGTTATGGGTCATTTGTACAAAAAGCTGTTATGTTCTGCCATAAATGAAAAAACAAAATGTCTGAAATTCTGAGATTCCCTACCCAAGATAGCAGTTCGTTGATGGGTTCATAATGCTCCCTCCCATTTTGCTTAGGCGTATGACATCTATTTTGATATTTCATAACCTGGTGTGTATTGTAGCTGTGCAGGCCCCTCCCACAAACAGAAATTTGATCAACAGATATGCAATATTATAGGATTTTAGTTCTCACTTCTCTTCGGAGTTATACTCTAAATGTATTGCTCGTTTTTTTAAAGCAACCTTTATGTTATCATCCAGTCATTTCTTTGTTATGTCTTTGTCGTAGTGAACTTGGAAAGTTATCGTCGTTGTGTTTCTTCACTTTATGACCAGTACCAGTTAACTTATAGATTAATCATGGAAAGATGTTTGCATACACCATATATTTGTTTGAACTTCCAGAAGCTAGTTATCCAATGTGCTTGTCTTCACATCTTTAAAATCTTTTAAGTCCTTATTCCTGTTAACACAACCTCACTTCTTATGAATTCAGGACCCAACTTTCCTTCCCTCAGAGGCTGTTCTTCTGCCGGGCAGAGACTGGTAAGCAAGTAAAAGTTCATTAATATCAGAACTTGTTTTTTAGTTGTTTTGGTTCAAAATATTTTTGGGTGCAAAATCTTTTTTTTATTCATGATTTTGTTGTGGGACTCAGAATACACCTGAGGGGGTGTGCGTTCTTGCTGGTTTCTTTTACTGTTTTGTTATTCTGAAATCTTGAATCTGTGATAGATGGGGCGGTCAGCTTAGTAAACGTGCCACCAAATCTGCTATTAGCAGAAAGAGAGGAAGCTAAGGCAGTGTTGCACTTGTTTTTGACAAACCAAGGCATGAATCGTGTAAGTGCAGCCAGAAAGATGAAAAAGCTGGACCTTTTTGTCGATCACCTGATGTCAAGACTTCACACTGTCTACAAAACCAGATATCTAGTAGGTCTGATTCCTCTGCTATTACTTCTTTTTCTTCAATTTTCATAATTCTGAATAACAAGCTTGTTGGTAGGTGTTAGTGATGCACCTGATTATCTAATTCCTTGCAGGACGAGAGCTCACTACTCCTGAAATTAGAGATGCTCTCATCCCTTACCTAGAAGAACTCGTTGAGGAGCATGGGGACAGTTTTGTTGAAGTACTAGAATACTTTCCGATCCCACTAGTCAAAGAAAAATCAGAGGAAACTGTGCAAAAACCATCTCCTAATGTTATTGAAACGTCAACTACGCCCGTTTCTACTGTTTCTGAACCCACCACCAGCTCAAAAAAACCAACAACCACAACACGTGCAAGTAACATTGGTGATACACCAAACCTCCCACCACATGTTGTTTATCTTGAAGAACTTGGAATGGAGCGTGATGTCATTAAGGAAGTAATTAGAAAATTCCCCGCATTTGGTTACTACAGTTTGGAAGGTAAAATCAAACCAGTTGTCGAGTTCCTTCTTGACCTCGGTATACCAAAGTCAGATATCCCTGTGATTATCAGTAAACGACCTCATTATGTGGTATTAGTCTAACTGAAAATTTAATCCCGACTATGGCATTTCTAGAAGATTTGGGCGTTGACAAGAAAAAAGGGCAAAGGTTATTCACCGGTTTCCCGCTCTTCTTACTTATAGCAGATCAAAGTTACAAGCAACAGTGGATTATCTTTATGAAATGGGGCTTTCTTCTCAAGATGTGGGAAAAGTGCTAACACGCTACCCGTCCATCATAAGTTACAGTGTGGAGGAGAAGCTACGGCCCACAGCTGAATATTTTTCTTCAATAGGTGTCAAGCCTGCGGTTCTTATGTCTCGCTGTCCACAAGCTTTTGGTCTTAGCATCGAGTCAAGTTGAAGCCGGTCACCGAGTTTTTTCTGCAGAAAGGATACCATGCTGCTGATTTTGCACTTATGGCTTCCAGATATGGAGCTCTTTATACTTTTAGTGTGGAAGATAACTTGTTACCGAAATGGGAATACTTTTTGACCATGGAATACCCGAAAACCGAATTGGTCAAGTTTCCTCAGTATTTCGGGTACAGTTTGGAGGACAGGATTAAACCGCGGCATGAAATTGTTAAAGAAAGTGGGGTGAGGTTGCTTTTGAACCAGGTGTTGTCTCTTTCAGATGAAGATTTCAACAAACTTGTGAAGAGAAAAGTGAAGAAAAAGAATGCTTGTGCTTGATTGGTGGATATCCCAGATGCAATGATAACATGATGATCCAGTATGCAGTGCAATAGGTATGTTTTGCTTTGACATAATACATTAGAGCTGATGAATGTTGTAGCTACTGGGCAATTACATTATACATTTATACTGTCAATTGAAACTTCATTTAAGCTCTTCTATCATTTGTGTTTTATTTTTAGGCTTCTTTATGGACCATGTATGTATGTAACACATAGTAAAAGAAAGTTACATTTAATATAACTAAAGAAGTATCAGTAATTATAAAGTACAATCTGAGAGTTTTTGACGTCAGTATTTTATGAAAAACACATTTGTGAACAACCTAAGGTCGTCTAAAGGTTTGCTTAGAAACATTGGGATACAACCAATCAAGAAGTACATCCAATTCATTTAATGTTTGTACCTGATGAAACAACAGTTAAATGACAGTTGGGAATTGTCTTTGGTACTTTCTAATAGAGGTGGACAAAAGAATTGGTTTGGGTTTTCAAACCGGTTCAAAATTCGACTTGGTATTGCCCCAAAAACCAGGTTGGTCCAATCCAGTTCCAAACCGCCGGGTCTTACATCGGTTCCTCCCCCGATCATTCAAACCGGAGCGTTTCCAAACCAGTTCTGAACTTGTTTAATTTTACAGCCGTTGGTAGCGGTGATGTTACCGCTCTTTTGATCGTTTGAGCCCCATTTTTACTCTTTTTGGTGTTTTTTTTACTATTTTACTCTCTTAAGTTAGTATTAATATGCAGTGGGAGTGTTGGTCGAATTAAACGCTCTAACCATTCTAAAATCTCAAAAACGCGCAATACTCTCGATATGTTGGGAAAAAACAAACACTCAAATGAAGTTTTAGTTATATTGTTGGTTTAACTTTACACATTTTATACAAACAAAAATTTAAAAAGATACAAAAAATATTTTTTTGTGTGTTTGGATGTGAAGCAGTTGGGAACTAACCCAAACCGGTTGTTCTAGGAGTCAGATTTTTCTCCTCCAACCGGTTTAGAATAGAACCGATTTGGCCTCAAACCAACTTTGACTCCCGTTGACCAACATGGTTCGGTTCCCTACCAAACCAATTTTATAAAAAAAAACCAGTTTGTTCACCTCTAGTTTCTAATGTTGAAGTTTAGTCCAGGCTTGATGAATACTTGTGTTATAAGTTACAACTACATGTTGATGTTGGTTTCAATTGAAAGCGCAAGGTAAGGAACTAATCAGTTCAATTCAGGTATAGGAGGCTACGGGATGGGAACACAGAAACTACACGTGTTACAAAATGGGAAATTATCTTTTTATCCTATTAGACGCTTATAAATAATAAAGATTATAGTATTACAAGTTTTAGTAAACCCGTGTATTACACGGGTTGAATAAATAAAATGTTAATATAATAAATTTATTAGTTACAAAATGATATGATATGACTAAAATTATGTATGAGAAAAAATAAATAATAAAACAGTGATATCAACTTTTTAAAGTTTTATTTTTAATTTTTTTAAAAGATAAACATATTGTTCTAAAACAAACCACATAAAATGTCAATTTTAAAAATTTTCCTATTACAACTCCAAATTTTAATTATTTTTTGTTTTTAAAAAAATGACTTTCTTAAAAATATCAATTTATTTAGAAATAACCTTAATAAATAGATTTATTTTTTAATTTGTTAAATATTAAAAATTATTAAAATAATATTGTTAATAATTAAAGTAAAAATTTAATAGAAGAAAGATGCAGGAAAATTTTGATGAGAATGATTGTGGTACTGACACGTGTTTCCTCATTTACCATTTTATTAGTATAAGAAGATATGTAAATATTAAATATTAAGTAGACATTTTTCCAAGTAAGATTACGGTTGATGTCGTTGATCTTTGTAATTTAATCTGAATTTTGAATTTGGTCTCATATCTTTAGACCTTGCATATATGGTCTCTTATATATTAATTTCTCTTTTTCCTTTAGTTTAAGACTTATTTTCGTTAAACCTAAATGTTAGTATATTGGTATTTTTGTGTTTTTAATTTTTATAACATTTATTTAGTATTGTTTATTCCCTCCCTTGCTTTATCCTCACCCACTATTAATATCACCGTCATCGACTTTTATTCAATGTTTCATCTATTAAATGCAAGACCTATGGTTTTTTAACTACATAAACAAATATACATAAAAAAACAAGACCAATTAAAGTCAAATCGAATAGAAAAAACATTACAAGAGTTATAACTAACTCTACGATTCCTATTAACAAACCAAAGACACAAATAATTAATGATCAAATCAAAAAGTTATTATCCTCTCGAAGAGGTAGATTGAAGATCTTATTATGAAACCTACAAAACTAGAATAGTAATCAACTTCAACAATTTGCCAGGTCTCGACTGTGTAGATTACTTGAAATTAAACTTTGATAATCTGCTAGTTGTGAAAATCACTTTCAGATGAAAATTATTCAGTGGTTCACCCGAATAAATCAATCGGAATAAACTCAAACAAGATCAAGAATTCGGATATTGTGTGTGTGAAATTTTTTTCGTGAACCAGAAAAGAAGAATTCGAGAAGAAGTGACCAACATGCCTAATGTCATTCGATTTTGGAGGGAAAACCTGGGAAAAACTGTCATTTGGCAGTTTAATTAGTTTCTATTTTTATTTTAAATAAACATTAAAAATACGTATTTTCCACTCGAATTTCACATGTGAAATTTTGGAAAATCAAATCGAAACACATTTTATAATGAAGCCATTTTTATCAAAATAAAAAATTTCAAAGCTAACCTGACAGCTCGACCTCAGCCAGGAGCTCTACCCTTGGACCCTGCTACCAGGGGCCCGAACCCCCGTCAAGGGGGCGTTGCCCCCTTGGAAACCCCATTGCTTAGGGGCTTAGCCCCTAAAAAGGTTTCAATATCAAAGATCATAATACACTCAAACAAACGTGCACTCCGCACCTCCTAACTTGTTTGATGGATATTATGATCACATTGATCATCAGTCAATTGAATTACACTAAAATATCTAACAGACTGCCTTCGCCAACCCCAAACCCAACCAAAACTAAAGAACCGACTATATTTCTCGACATCTTTAGAAATTTCCAAATTAAATGGTCCCTAAACTCTAAAGGCAAAAGAAATGCCTCCCATCTAAGCATCCATCCAAAAACTTTTAGATGAGCCATTCTCTACTTTTATTTCTAGTAGAATTTTCATCATTATAAAGATTTATAGCTTTGGCAATATGATTCCAAACACCTATACCTTTAGACGAAGCCGAGAAAAATTCATTCAAGGACGCACGACAAGAACTAAATACCATTTCACCCAAGGCATCTCTTAGCATTATCATCACCACCCAAAAATTGATCCAAAACATTCTAAAGTTATGTTTACCTTAGATGGCAAAAGGAATAGAGAACAATAATGACAGTTTGTCAATAAACAAAAGATTAGCTTTCCACTTAGAAAGCATCTTCTTGAATCTTTGAATAATGATATACCAACTAGAAAGACGAATCATACTAGATCCAAATATGAATACCAAGTAGGTGAATGGAAATCGATCGCATTGGAAATCGGTCGCAAGCCTATCAATCTCTCGATCATCAACAACCACCCTGAAAAAGACTTGATTTTTGAATCCGATTTGCTTATTAGTTAAATTGATTATAAAGTTCCAAAAAGACTTGATTTTCAACACCCAGTAAAAAACACAAGACCGACATTAGTTAACTTGATTATTCTCGCTACTTTCCTAAGTCAGCCCTTAATGTATCTTTCATGAGTTGACAACTCCTAAGCCACTTACCTAAGCTACTATAACTATGAATACTCATGAATGTATGCTCTTATACTTACACAAGTGTAGATACATGTATTAATCAACCCAAGCATATTGATTATGTTGTCTAATAAATCTCTTGGATACAACCAGACCTAATCCATAGCATTATTCCCATTGTTTAATTTGGTAAAGTTGTATGCATGTGACAGAACTATAAATATATTTAATGAACCAACTAATTATATTATCCTACAAATGTTATAAATATGATAAAAGCTAAACCACGATAGAATTCCCTATATTCATTTATTAAAGTCGAATGAGGACAAATGGTTTAAACTTGAAAAGACAAAAGTTCTTTGTTTATTAACATTTGGATCTAAAAGAAAATAAGAATCTTAGACTAAAAAATTAGAAATGAAAGACTAAAAATCGTATCTGCAAATTTTAGAAAATAAGAATCACCAACTCTAAAATTTGCTCTTTTTTTCTAATTAACAAAGAGATGTCGGGTACATTATTTGATGACCGCTATTTAATAGCTCGTTAATTTTGGACTACTTTAAGATGTGTTAAAACAACCTATCCACCTCAGCATTTTTAAAACTAAATATCTCATCACCCAATAGATACGTTTTTGTAATTTATTCATTGGAATCTTACTTTTATTAAGTTTATTAAAGTTTGAGGTTCACATGATATTTTTAAATAAAATACTGAAGTTCGTATATTATAAATAATTAAGTGCTAATATAATAGGGTTCGGTCTATACTTTCTTTAACGCACTAATATAATTCTATTTTACTTCAATTTAAATCTATTTCACATCTCAAGTGAGTTTTGGATCCGACACTACATGAGTGAGGAACATACACTTTTACACTACACCAATAATAGTGTTTGTAACTTAGTGATGCTAAGGATTGGGGGAACACATGTTAGTATTCAAGGACGTGTTGTCCTGTAAGGAACAAGGTTCAAGTATTTTGATTCGTTTGTACAGAGCGATGAGTATATAGCTAGTGATGTAACACACCGTGTGCAAGCATGTTAGCGCAAACACAAGGTAGCAGGTGAAGTGTTGTGCGACGAGAGGGTTCCTAATAAAAATAAAAGTTCAACCAACTATGTTATATGGTATTAACTGCTGGACCATCAAAAATCACAAGCTTGATGAGTGAATGTAGCAGAGATGTACACGTTGAGATTGATGTCACGACACACAATGATGACCCATATAAGAAATGTAGATTGGGAGGAGCATGCATTACAGATAAAACTAAAGAGAGGAAATTAAGATGATTTGGTCACATGAAGAGGAGACATGTAACGTTGTCGGTTAAAATTATAGAAAACCTCATTGTATACGATAAAAAAGCAGAGGAAGACCAAAGCTAGCTTAAGAAAAGATGATTAGGGGTGAGTTGGTACAATTGCATCTCACTTGAGGACATGATCGAAGATAGAAGTTCTTGGAGCCATATGATTAGGATAATTGATTGTTAGAGAAGAGTATAAACATCTTATAGGACCTTAGTTCATTACCACATTATTAGTATGTATTAGCTTGCTTCTTTTACTTTAGGTTTACTTTTTTGTTGATCTTTTTATAGATTTTCCTTTATTAGTATATTGTTGTGTTCTTTCATTTTATGCTTATCAGTACATGTTATACTATCGTAAGTTAGCCTATGATACTTTTTATGTGTATATGTTATCTCATAGTGGTTGTTTTATAGTATGATTTACCTTTGTATAATACTATATGATAATCTTTATCTATGTGGCTATCTAATTATACATGATATCTACGTCACTCTACTAGAGCACCTTTTTTTATCTCTTAGAATAAAAGAATTTATCCGCACCTTATCTTTCACAAGTCTTACAAGTAATCTTGCTATGCATGAGATCTACAAGGTAATTTTTTAACATTAGAATTGATAGTTCAACATGTAAGAGTTCGATTCTATTTATAAATGACCATGGATCAAATCTTGAAGTATATTAGAAACTGATATAATATAAAGTAAAAGTAGATAAATATATAAGTCACTGTTATAAAAAAACAATATATAACATTTTGTTATATTAGTAAAAAGTGTGTGTATAACCATAAAATACATAAAATGATACCATCCAACCTTTCCCTCCTTATCCCTCACACACAAGAACAAACAACCCCACCAACAAAACTATCTCATCACTCTTCACAATCTCACCTTCAGATTCTTCAATCTCAATCAAAACCTCACAAACCCTAACCCTAATTCCCCAATCCCCAACCAAATGCACCACATCTGATTCACCAACACCAACAATGGACACCACCACTCTACCTCTAACCAAATGCACACTCAATTTCAATTCAACTCATCGTCACCCTCTCTCTGTTCTCCTAGGGCATCAGTTTCAAATTTGGGGGATTACGACCGTAATGCCCGTCGTTCGTTACGGTGGGGTGTTCGGAACATGTGTGTGGCTTCGAGCTCCGATACGAGTGTCGCCGCGAAGGCGTCTTCTTCTCCGACAGTTGCTAGTAAGAAAGTTGTGGGGGTTGAGGAGGAGGAGGGGGATTTGAAGGATTGGATGCATAAGAATGGGTTGCCGCCGTGTAAAGTGGTGCTTAGGAAAGGCTAGCGTATGATTCGCGGCATCCTTCTATTCATTTTGTTGCTGCAAGTGAGGATTTACAGGTTGCGGTGATTTACTGAGTTTTTGTTTGTTTGATTGGTTGGATTGAGGGTTGTTTGTTGATTTCTGTTTTGTGAAGTGTAGGCTGGTGATATTGCGTTTTCGGTTCCGAATTCGTTGGTTGTGACACTTGAGAGAGTTTTGGGGAATGAGACTGTTGGTAAGATGCTGTTTGAACTTTGAATTCTTATAGCAGATGTGCATATGATTGTTGTTGTTATTAGTTGAATCACTAGATTGAGTTGTTTAAGTTTTATGTACTATGTTTCAAGTAGATCCAAATATCTGATCCATCGAAGAGAATGTAAATGAACGCACATATGCAATTGTAGATTTATGGAGTTCTTAAGCAAGTTGGTTTTGAATGCAGCGGAACTGTTAACAACGAACAAATTATCAGAGTTAGCTTGCCTTGCGTTGTATCTGATGTATGAGAAAAAACAGGAAAAGAGTCTTTCTGGTACCCATATATAAGGGAGCTTGATCGTCAGCGTGGTAGGGGGCAGCTAGCTGTGGAATCACCACTCTTGTGGTCTGAAGCTGAACTGGATTATCTGACAGGCAGTCCTGTTAAGGTATTTCTTTCTATTCCACGTATAGTGTATCTTAGAGAGACCTTTCATATAAGGGGACATAAGGTTTACGACCTCCACTACTTTAATCTACTTTGCTATGTTTATATATCAGGCTGAAGTTATTGAAAGAGCAGAAGGCATCAGAAAAGAGTATGATGAGCTTGACACTGTCTGGTTCATGGCTGGATCCCTATTCCAGGTGTTTTTTTCTTGTTCATTTGGCAACTTTTGTTGTACTCTGTTGGAGCTATTTGCTTCACAAGTTAACAAGCAATGGTTTTATTTGTTTTTTGTTTGTTTTGATTAGAGTTCTTGACATGACTGATTGCTTTAATTGTATTCTTTTATCTTTCTTGAACAGCAATATCCATTTGATATCCCTACAGAGGCCTTTTCATTTGAGATATTTAAACAAGCCTTTGTAGCGGTTCAATCGTGTGTTGTGCATTTGCAGGTTTGTCTTACCATCTGATAACACTTGGTTGGCATTTGTTTCTTTGTATTAGAGTAATTACCTATAAAAATCTTTATTCTTTTAGTACTGAATTTGAATGGTCATTGGCCTTTAAATTGCCATCAAATTTGAACACTCCATGATTGTAAAATCATAGCTATATAGAAAGCAAGGCTGGGTTAAGGTTGTCTTATTGAGACTTTTACGTACATGGTTAAATATTCTCAATCTATCTACTATTTGAATATTGGTAAATATATCTTTCTTTCTCGAACCATCCAGATTTATATGAACTATCATTTTTCTACATTTGGTTTCTGTTTCTTGGTATTTCTTATTAGTTGTGCAATGCTCTTTAAAATTCAGAATGTTAGTTTGGCACGAAGGTTTGCACTGGTTCCTCTTGGACCTCCTCTGTTGACCTATAGGAGCAACTGCAAGGCTATGTTAACAGCTGTAGATGGAGCTGTCCAATTGGTTGTTGATCGCCCATATCTAGCCGGACAATCTATTGCAGTGTGGTATAATATCTGCTTTCTTTTGGGTTATGCCATATATACCTGGTTTTGAGGCCAAACGGTTGTTCTTTACACATGTTTGTAGGTGTGGGCCACAACCTAACTCGAAATTACTAATAAATTACGGGTTTGTTGATGAAGACAACTCGTATGATCGTTTGCTGGTTGAGGTTAAATTTAAATTCTCACATATTCATGCAATTTTTACTGTTTTAGAATCGATGCTTCTGCCTATACTTCTCTTACCTCTCTTGCTTCCAGGCAGCACTAAATACAGAGGATCCTCAATATCAAGACAAAAGATTGGTTGCTCAAAGAAATGACAGACTAACCATACAAACTTTTCAGGTATACTTCATTCTCAATTTCACTTTGTGTTTTACTTCATGTTGTAGATAGGTGTTTGGTATTGAGTAGATTTCATCTTCCACTAGGTTAAAGTGGGAAAAGAAAGAGAAACCATTCTAGATATGCTTCCATATATGAGGTTGGGTTATGTCTCAGATCCTTTAGAGATGGAGTCTGTTATATCTTCTCAGGGTCCAGTATGTCCGGTAAGTCCATCTGGTGGGAGATTGTCAATTTCATGTTTAAGTTCAGTTTCGGTATAATTTTTAATGTTATGATGTTACAGGTGAGCCCTTGTATGGAACATGCAGTTTTGGACCAAGTAGCTACTTATTTCAGAGAAAGACTGGCAGGTTACCCTACTACCCTAAGCGAAGATGAAGCCTTGGTAATATATTCTTATTCTTTCAAGTTTAGATGAGCATACTGTATTAGGGGTGGAGAATAGGCAGGTAGGTGGTTGTGTAAAATTTCAGAATTGGTCAGGTTGGGTTAACCCACAAATTGACCCATTTGAGTGTTCGACTCATTTGAGATATGACATAATCCAAATGTACCCATTGTGAATTGTGTCTAATGAATCGAAATTGTCACCTCTTTTCTACCCTGCCATACCTGTGAGTTCTTTTATTAACGAATGTGCTTTTGGGTAATTCAGTTGGCAGAATGTGATGTGATCCCAAGAAACGAGTTGCTACACAGCTTCTGAGGTGTGAGAAGAAAATACTAAGCAGATGTTTGGAGGTAACTATTGATCTGATAAACCAATTACCAGATCTCTCTGGATCTCCATGCCCAGGTCCTTATGCCCCACAACTAAGATGATGATACTGGATCCAAGATTTCTAAGTCTACTTAATCTCTACATATATTGGGAAATCTGGTAAATTTCAACAATCATGTAGCAGTAGCGGCCAGACAATAGGTCAGAAAACCGTTCATTGCTATTTCTATCGATTTGTTGTATAAATGAGAAAGTTTCAAGACCTGTACAGTTAATGGATAAAAAATGCTGATAAATCTTGATTCTAATGTTTCTTTGAATATCATAGTATCACCTGTCGAACTTGGAAAAAATGGTACTCTAGATCTAACCCTATCTTGTGTCAAATGAAATGACCAAAACCAACCCGACTATGAACGGTCATGGTGCTGAACAGTCATCATTCTAGTTGAATCTGGTTTCGGTTAATTTTCCATCATATAACACCGGATGGTTATTTTTGGCTACAACTTATCTGCCTAACCATGCCATTGTCATGCGTAATCATCATCACAAATTCACATTCATATGATTCGCTCTTCTATCTGTTTTTTTAAAATGATTTTAGTTCGTTATTGCTTTCTTAACCATTATTAGAACTTAAACATATGCATCAGTTAGACTGCTCGACGTCATGCCCACTAAATTGGACTACCTAGTGACCTAGCATGGAAGCAGTTTGCTGCCGTTTGCTGCCGTTTGTTAGCCGTTGTTGTATGGATGTTAATGGAGATAGAATGTCACGTGTTCTATGGCTTGTATGGTTTACACTAAAGGACTTGTAGCGTAAAAGTATCAAGATGTTTAGTAAAGTATCCCTCCCCGTATCCCACAGTGGAAATATGTTCGAGAAAAATATTATTACTTAACAATGTGGTAATAATATCAAAAATGGTTCTCCTCTTATCTAATTCACATTTTTAAAAACTTCCAAACTAATTGAAGTTATAGTCGATTTTACATACCGTTTCTAAGATTTGACCCAAATGTTTCTCTAACTACGATTATATTAGTCCCAAGTAAGAATTTAATTTAAGCCTTCCTAACTCAAGGTGTAATAATCGGAAAATTTCCCAAACTAGCTCCAACTCAAAATCGATTCAATTCCGGTCAACAGAAATCAAAAACCATTTCCATTTCCAAATCGGTTCTCAATTGAAAAATGACCAGTTTTAAGTTATGGTATTTTACCGGTTTTTAATCGGTGCGGTTAAACCAGCTTTCAACAGAGGGGTACACAAACAGATCTCAACAACGATTGAGTTGGTTTGGTTTCTAACCAGTTCCTTAGTCGGGCCGGTTTTGGGTTACGAATCACTTTTTGGGGGCATTTGGTACGTGAGATTTCAATGGAATTCAATGAAATTGAAATCTGAATTCCATTAATCATTGTGTTTGGTTGGTAGAAATTCGTTGGAATTGGAATTTAAGTTCCATTTTGCATTGTTTGGTTGATAAAGGAATTAAAAATGAAATTGAAATTAATTTCCTCAAATTCCTTCCAATGAAGGATTTCAAAATCCTTCCAACTGTTAAAAGATTTCAATTCCACCGCCCCCGTGTCCACACTAACCGCCACCTATCACCCTGCCCACCGCCAACCGACACTACCGACAACCCCGACCATCGACCGCTGACCCTAACCGCTGAGCACCGCCGTCCCCGCCTACTCGACCGCCGCCGTCCCTCGTCGAGCCCGACAGCCGCCGACTGCCGTCACCCCCCGACGGCCGCCTACCACCCCCCCAACGCCAACCGACGCCGACCACCGCTGTTGTCCGCCAACCCCTACTGCCTGCCACTGCCACCGTCCACCCTCGACTGCTGACCCCGACCGCCACCACCCCTACCGCTGACGTCCATCGACCATCCCTGCCCCCACCGCCGACCATCACTCGTCCCTGCTAGACCGCCGACCATCACTCGTCGCTGCTAGACCGCCGCCCCCGACCTCCACTAACGCCGCACAACCCCGTCGCCGACAACCGTCACCCACTGTTTATCCCGACTGCTGCCAACCATGTCTCGACGACAAGCGTTATCGGTTGGGGGCGGTAGTGGGGGTACAGTCGGTTTTTGAAAACGGACGCGGTTGGTGGTTGCGGTCGATTGTCGGCGGCGGTGGTCGATGGTATGTAGCGGCGATGATCAGTGGTCATTGAGGTGGTGACGGTTTGTAACGGGTGATAAATTCCATTTTATTTATAAGTGTTTTGTCACTAAAATGCATTTGGAATTTAAATTCTATCAATGGATTCCAATTCCTTTGAATTCCAAATCTTATGGAAAATATTGAATCCCAATATTATTATTTTGAATTTCAATTCAAATTCCAGTTCCAATTCCAATTTCAATTCCAACAAATTCTAGGAACCAAACGTCCCTTAGTTCCGGACAGGTATTTTCTCCTCAAGAACCGGTTTTTCTACCTCTATTCCAAAATCCAAACCATAGGAAGCTAAGGGGTTGTTTGATTGTGCTGACTGAGTCTGCATCTGACTGAAACTTGGCTGTTTGATTTAGTATCTGTCTGACTCAGCTGAATGATAAAAAAACCTTATTGCCCCGTTGTTCTAACGAGTTTGAATTTAACTGGTATTATGTAATCAATAAAAATAGCCAAATGAATGCAAGTACTACCGTGTTAACAAGACACGTTTTTTTCTTTTCAAAAACCATACAAAAACCCACACACCCAAACAAATACACAAAAACCCTAATCTTGAAACCACCCACAACCACCACCATGTTCCACCATCACTTCTTCACAAAATTTCAAGAAAACACATCAAGATTTCAAGAAAACACATCATCAACACATGGGTACACATATTTCACATAAAACCATGAAGATGATCAAAGGGGGGGGGGGGGAGGTGGTCACGCAAGGGGAGGGGGAGGTGGTCGATCGGTCACGCAGGGGGAGGGGGAGGGCGAAAGAGGGAGGGCGACGAAGGGAGGAGGGTGGCAGACGATGATGGTGAGCTCGATGAGGTTCAGTGGCCTTCGACCGGGTCAGTCATCAAAATCTTTAGGTCTCGGTCAGAAGCCTTCGACCGGGTCAGACGCCTCGCCGTGAACATCAAACACCTGACCGGCTGACCGAGTCAGCCAGTCAGGGGTGGTCAGGGCATATCAAACATGGCCTAAGTCAATTGTAGAGCACTCAAATTAGTCAAAAGTCAAAACACTTTGTATCCCATTGGAGTATTGGACCCATTCCCATACGGCCATACGTACAGTTTTGAGGCCCAATACGTAAATATGGGTTGAGAAAAACAGGCCTCGGCCCACTGAAAGCTCGTGTGAAGAAATGTGAAATGATAGAACCTTGGTCGTGCTTGTGGTTGTGAGAAACAAACCTGAAGATCTCATTCATCGTCATCGGATCTCTCTGCGGCCGTTTGTAAGTGCTCTCCGATAAATCATGATTTCTAAACCTGTGATATGAGTTTGTTCATCTGTGCGATTTTGCTGTACGAAATGTTTTTCAATCTCTGTGTCATTTACTATGTATGATTGATTGATTATCGTAGCTGTTATCGATTTATTCTAATCTCTGTAATCAGATCTAGACTCAGTTGCCCGTTTATAATCCTTTTTTAGTTACAATTCTAGGGTAATGTTTTCTTGTTATGTGTAAAATTAGCTGTTAGCATATATTGCTGAGACATTACCTGCTGCTACACTCATGAGAAGTTCAAATATTTGAAGCCCTAAGGAGAAGTAAAAACTCGTGGCCTTGTTCAGGTGTTATTGTTATAGTTTTATTAACGGTTTTTTTATGATATTTGTGAGTAGGGTAAAAATTGGTTCGCTAAAGTAGGATTGGACTATGCATTATAATGAAAATTAATTTCAAAATTCTTTTTTGGCTGTAGTGAGGTTGGATTAGGAATTTAGGATAGGATATTTATAGACTCAAAGCTAAAAATCTGGATTAAACTATGTATATTTGTACATTTTGTGAAAGAAAAAGTTGGGGCCCTTATAATTTGGAGACCCTAGGCACAAGCTTATAAAACCAACCACATAGAGCTGCCCATGGTACACTTAGCCTTGGAAGTGGTGCTTCTTTACATCAGTAGCTCCTTTTCTTTGTGTCTTGGATCATGAGCTTCATTTCTAGCCTATTGAGCATTGCCATGTGGTGCTTAGTTAGTTAGTTATAGTTACATGGATGTTTCATTGTTTTTAGGGAGGCTTGTATGTGTATCCATTACATTGAGTTCGTACTATAGCAGTAGTTTCTGCATTTTCTTTCTAGGTCCTGAATTAGCTACCTCCCCTGTTGTAAGAAGAGTTCTACTGATTTTTGATGTCGAACATATATACTTATTAAATGCAAGTTCAATACACGTACTGATATTTGTGGGCTTGTGATAAAGTTCAACATACTTGGAAGTTTTGTGCCGACAAATCTAAAATTTGCTTACTAACTTTGAAGTTTGAAAGTAACATATGAGGCCCAAGAAGCGTTTGTCTTTAGTGCCAGGAAAAGTGTCTGTGATACTATATATTGATTTGCTCTTTGGAGCATTAAGACATTAACATATGTGATGTTATAGCGTTGGAGTGCGAATTCGGTACTCAATGCAGGAATACCTTTAAGGAGCTAACTTTGAGTTATGATATATGTATTCACAGGAAATTGGCTTAAATGGCTGGTGGTAGGGGAATTTACCACTTACTGAGGAGCAGACTTCATTCTCAAACCACTGTAAGCATCAATCTTGTTTGGATAATCTTGGTTCAAAGAACCATCCCCCATTTGTTTTATGCGGGTCTGTGTTCTCTTAGCAGCTGGGGTGTCTTTTGTCTGTTTTAAGAATCTGTTTCCTTTTCCTGTATGAGTGTGCGCGGCAGCAATGATAGACTGATAGCAAAATCTCCATAACTATAATTCTGTACTTTTGTCTAGACAAACTCTTTTAAACTTAATTTAGAAGCATGCCATTGTTTCTATCTGGCAATCATTAAATCATAAGAGCACTTCTAGATAACCAAACTAACCACTGTACATAGTGCTTACATTTAATATATGGGATATGGAATGATTTAATAATCTGAATTTGAGCTTAGTTGCAACATTTACTCTGTAATTGGTATACAGTTTTGAGAAGTTGCAGTAAGTTGATGCTGTGTTAGGCTGTGATTAAGGGCTCAGCATTTACTTTGGTCATGTCCGCAGTCAGCAATTATACCATCGGACCACTGCCCAGTGGCCAGTTGATCTGGGTTATTATTTTAAGTTTCTGAACCTATGTATTGCAAAAATTTTAGTTAGCACAGGGTAACATCCAAATACTCCAGTACTAAAACAAGCACATAATATATTGCAATAAAATATGATCCGCTTTGTTTCCACTGGGAGTATAAAGTTTTTTAGAAGACATCTGGCTGGTTTAACGTAAACATGCAATTACCATAGTAATTGTTTCACATGTCTCTTAAGGACCATGGCCCATGGATCATCAGAATAAGCATAACTGAGCTTGCAGATGCTGAAAATTTTTAGATGTTCTATACTCTTCTGCATTTAAATGGCATAAACTATCTAAAAACTGTTGCAAATATTGTCGCCTGGAATTTTTTTTTTCTTTTTGAGTTAAGTGCCATTTTTATCCCTAAAGTTTGGTCCTTTTGCCATTTTCATCCAAAAACATTATTTTTCATCTTTGTGTCTCTGACATTCTAAAAACTTGTCATTTTTATCCACTTTCGTTAACCTGTTTGTTTTACCCGTTAAGTGGACATCAACTTTGAATATTATAAACAATTTAATAATGTTTGAATGTTCGGGGCAATTGAACAATATTTATTTAGGTTTTTTTTTTTTTTGGTGAGGTGTAAAAGTTCATAAATGCCCCTCAGATGAGGTGCACGTGATGACTTTTTAACGGGTAAATAAACGACAATTTAGAAATTCACTAAACTGCACAGGGGCAATTGAACTATTTACTCCTTTTATTTTAATTTTTTATAAATTCACTAGAAACCTCTCTCCTTTTGTAATTAGTAGGATGCATATACTGGTTTCTTGTTATATGATTAACATTGTTTTGCCGGTTCACTATTTCAAACATGACATAAAATATGTATAAGTCAACTCAATTTCTTTATATTTCAATCACTTATTGCTGCAATCATTCGCAACTTTATAGGCCCCTCCAGTTTTGTCATCACTAATTACAAAGAAGGATCAAGAAGCTTCTGGCATGAAGTCCCTGAGAGCAATAGCACTTCTTGGAGCAGGTGTTTCGGGGCTTTTGAGTTTCACAACAATAGCGTCTGCTGATGAGGCTGAACATGGTCTGGAGTGTCCAAGCTATCCTTGGCCTCATCAAGGCATTCTCAGTTCATACGACCATGCTTCGTAAGCTTGTTTTTCAACCAACGTTTGTTACCTTCTTTTCATATATTTATTTATAATCCTTAGTTTTGGACTGAATATGAAAAGTCGAAGTTGAGTCTAACCTAATCAAGAAGTAAGATACGATGATTTCTAATCCTTCCTTAGTTCCTTATAGACAAAAACTGTATCAATCCATTAACAAGTAAAAGGGATGAAACAGCACCCTTTTGGGAATTGATGTTTTTTTTCTTGTATCAGGATCCGGCGTGGTCATCAAGTGTACACGCAAGTTTGTGCGTCGTGCCATTCAATGGGTTTGATTTCATATCGTGACTTGGTGGGTGTTGCATATACCGAAGAGGAAACCAAAGCTATGGCTGCTGAAATTGAGGTGGTTGATGGTCCTAATGATGAGGGTGAAATGTTTACCCGCCCTGGAAAGCTGAGTGACCGATTTCCTCAACCTTATGCAAATGAGCAAGCTGCTAGATTTGCTAATGGTGGGGCCTATCCTCCAGACTTGAGCCTTATCACCAAAGTAAGTCATGACTCCTGCTTTGAGCTTGTAAAGATATTGTCTTATTTTTAACAAATTCTTACATTTTGTTCTTTCAGGCTCGTCACAATGGACAAAATTATGTATTTGCACTTCTGACCGGCTACCGTGACCCTCCTGCTGGTGTTTCGGTGAGTAGTAAGATACACACCACTTTGTCTCTGACTCTCTGTTACGGTCCACCTAACAGCCAATCTACAAATAAATTGCAGATCAGGGAAGGTCTGCACTATAATCCTTATTTCCCTGGGGGTGCTATTGCAATGCCTAAAATGCTTAATGATGGTGCTGTTGAGTATGAAGATGGAACTCCTGCAACAGAGGCTCAGGTTGGTCATTTGCTTCTTATCGTGCCAATGAGAGTCTTTTTATTTAATTATGTATTTTGTAATTCAATTTCTGCAGATGGGAAAAGACGTCGTGTCATTTTTAAGCTGGGCTGCAGAACCAGAAATGGAAGAAAGGAAACTGGTAAACGCCTCTAAATTCTCTAGAATGACGAGACAAATTGATCCACCTTGAGCCTTCTCTAACAAAAGGAACTTATATAATATGCATCTTGACTTTGAAATATACATGATTGAATATTTTTGAGTTTGAAAATTGCATACAAGATGGATTTCACACCTTGGAAATAATGTTAGATTTGTAATATAAAGTTATATTGAATGATATAAAATGATCAATTATCTGGTTGCCCTCTAAAGTCTAACGTTAGACACATGAAGAAATAACAGAGATGTACATTTCAGTGCTGTCAATATGGGAAGTGGGTCGGGCCAGATCAACTTGCAAATAATTGTATTCTTTTTCTTAAAATTTGTAAATCATCTGTGTTAGATATGATTAGAAAAAACTATATTCACTACAATGAAAATATAAAATTTTAAATCAAACAAATTAGGAGGCCTTGGTGTTTAACTTTTGATCTAATTTTCATTGTAGTTAATTTTAGACATAATATAGCCTGGAATCAACCTGATAATCAGCTCACTAAGGATAACATATTTCCGCTCCAGGGTATACTTTGAATCATCATATATTCATATTCATTTTGGGTCGGTCTTGCAGATGGGATTCAAGTGGATATTTGTATTATCTCTGGCTCTGCTTCAAGCTGCATACTATAGGCGTTTGAGGTGGTCGGTTCTCAAGTCCCGTAAGCTCGTTCTTGATGTCGTCAACTAGAATCCTCTCGGTCAAAGGTTTGTGACAAGACTTGAGTGAGAAATAATTAATCTCTGTATAAGAATACCATGCATTTTGACCTTGTATGAAAAAAAAGCAGTGTTTTGGTTCATTTTTGAACTTGAAAACAAGGAATAAGGAGTCATTTTAAAGCCACTATTCTTCTCACAATATCACCAACCAAAGTTATCATCACTAGTTCTTTCCATCATCTCAAAACAATGTTTTAAGGAATGTATTCAAGTTCCTCATTGCTATTTCACAAACTAACATATTTGGTTTTTACATAAATTTTAAAATGTAATTTTAATAGAAAAGCACTCGTGTTTTAAGTGATGGTCTTACGAATAAGTGTCCTTGGGTATTGTTATAAATTTTGAAATATAAGTGACAAGTTTGAAGAAAACTTTCTTTCACTGTGTAGACTTCATTCTAGAGGTTTTCTTCGCTATAATCTAAAGCTTCGTTGAGGTAAAACCGCACATACAAAAACTCCAATGGTTAACGGAGACATTGTTATGAGGCGGGGTGCATTGAAGACAAACACTCATTTGAGGCAGAGTGATACCAAATATAAACACCATCTCTAATATCCAAAGCTTAACAATGAAGTACATAAGCTAGTTTAAAATTTAATAATTGATTTGGAGGACCATAGCTACTACATGCTATACATAATCCAAAATAGTTCACGCATACCAGAAAACCAGCTGCGTGCGATTGCAGAACTCAAACCATTGTAGTACTATTAGGTTAATGGATGACACCACCAAGACTTATCACCGTTATAAGACTTGGTGATAAAACAGAGACAGCCAGTCTAGATGGTGTCTACGGCACTTTTCTCAATCATGAACTCAAAGGCAAGAAGAAAAGCGATATGGAAAACTTGATAGAATCATCAAAGATCTCCAATATCGCCTGTTGCATTGATATACTCATGTAAGAAAGCAAATATTAAGATGAAGAACTCAAAGATGGTGATCACTTAGAACATGGGTAATAGACGTTGCCACGCTTCTTGTTAAAAAATTTATGATGGCTAAATCAAAGGGAAAGATTCAATAGAAACAATGTCAATAAAGGGCTAAGACTTGATAGGTTCAGTAACACACATTCCTTTGATCCATCTACTACTTAGTGTTACAGCTATTAGGAGATTATGTACAATTGAACATAGACAACAAGTGCAAATCAAAGGATCAGACAACTTTTACGTACAAAAACAAAATATCAAAAGGAGTCATATTAAGTGAAATACAAAAAGCTCAAAGTCTCCTGTAATGAAAGTCTATGACACGATTACAGCCTCATGCTTGTAGCCCATGATTGGGTTGATAAAAATATCTCCTAACTTTTTTTTTGGTGATTTTGGTATCAGTAGGATCTTTCGTAATTAAGTTTAATTAGCGATCAAATGAGAAACCATAATTAAACATCAAATAAGTCAGAAAATGTGAATTGCATGCCCCCTTGGTCCGGGTCCAAAGGAAAAAGCCTTTAACTAGAGTTGAGATGCTAAGTCATTTTGTAAAAAAAAAATTTCTTGCTTTTTTATGGATTGAAAATTGCTTCGGAATCATAAAATAACCAAAATTTGTAAAATTGATATTCTCTTATAGTTAAAGTTAAGTGGTGAAAATTATCTTTGGTAGTAATTGAATTTCAATAGTAAAATTGGTATTTGGAAGTCAAAGTGATGGTAAGTAACAACTTTGGTGTTCATATCAACTGGTGATACCTTGTAACTAAAAGTTGGTCGATACCGACTTAAGCAACAATACCAATACATTTCAATAGCAAATTTGTACATTGGTAGCAACTTTGTATAGCAGTAGTAACTCAGGACATCCATAGTAACTGATGATCAAAATCAATAGACGATCCATATCAATTAATGGCGATATCAATTGATGATGATTAAAAGATGCAGAACTCTGTTAATCACTAGTAACAACTCACACAATAACAATTAACAAAATTTTATTCAAGTTCTTTATATATTTCACTTAGAATTTGCAAATTACAACGAAAAAGCAGAATACAAGTATGAATTTGCTACCTATTAACTATTAAAATGAGAGATTTTATAACAAAAACTACAAGTCTACAACTAGCTGCTCGTAGACAACCAACTGAAATGAATACTAGAAAAATTATCTTAATTATTAATTCAAGAGTTTTAAATCGACGATAGACTACAACTAGATCTACACAATGTAGCATATCAACATGCTCTTTAATTGGGTAGAAAAAGTATAAAACAAGAAAAAGAAAACCAGTTGTTATTTTTCCCTTTTTGTGTTGTAAAATCTTTTTTAGTCTTTAAATTAGTATGCATGGAGAATAATAAAATTTTGAATTTTTATAAAACAACCACAATAATTTTCATTTTTCCTAAGTTGGTCACATGCTATTTTGTCTTTTTGTGTTGTTTTTTTAAAGTTTTTAGGCTTTTTTAATTAATTTCTTTTTAATTTGAAGTTTTAATTGTTTTTATATTTTGTATTATTTTTATACTCAATACCAAGTAGGTTTACAAATTTAATCATGACCATATGTAATGTAATTAGTTTTCATGTTTGCAAATACTTATTTTCACATGAATGTGACGTTATTTTTTATTCCCAACGTACCTTTATGACTTGTTTATTTTTACGTAAAATCGACCTGCTGTAACACGCTACTAATTACCACTGGTATTTATATTCCATATAATTAGTTATTCTTTTAAAATAATAGATATGAGTTGGATAAAAGTTTATAAAAAATGGCCAAGTGAGCTTTTCACTCACAATTTCACCACTTTAGCGTGTTTGAAGGTTGCAAATGTAACATTTAGATGGCAGTGAGTAAAACAAAATAAATTTTGGCTTAATGATATCCAGGTGTGTAATAGATGTTTTCTCTATTAAAAAATCAAAAGTTTAAATTTTGTTAGATGAATTTAAATCTAAGACCGTAATATAATCTCCTACTCACCACAACACATACACATGGCTACCGGCATACTCTCAAGCCTTCAATTAACACATGCTCTGTCCTCTCGGAGTCATAATCGTTTAGTCGTATACAACGATAGGAAGATTGATTGATCTACAAACAAGACTTGTGTGCATCAAATGCGTGCTTGAACTATACAAATATCATACATCTCCTTGATGTTATGTCTCCTCCATTTTATCCATTGCATTTTGTTGTTAAAGGTTTCTTTAGGCCGCAGTTAATATTATTTTTAGGTGGGTTTGTCTTGCTTGAATTTGCGTTGTTGTAGCCATTTCGGTTAGTAACTTCGAATTGAAACCAACTTGTTAATCGCCAGAATCCCCATTGCTAACGCATGTTGGTATCATTCTTAAGATCACTTGATTCCATTAACGATTGCAAACTAACTATATGAATGATTTGATTGTGAATGAAAAAAAGATTGTGATTAAACACTTGAACTATTATATGAACACAGACTTTCACAATCGACGTAACTAGACTTAAACATCAATAATGCACATTATAGAATCAAATGCAGTTTCACATGATCATTCAACCAGCAGCAGCTTATGGTTCAAAATCAACCAAAGAATAAGCAGGGCCTAAAAGGTACATATTATGGACATACTTTCCCTCATTTATAGCAAACTAGATATCATACTACAATTCACAACTGTCTTTTATGATTTTACAGATGAAAATAATTTTACAGATATGCGCACGCAATGATGGTGAAAACGAATTGAAGGAAAAGTTTGGAACTTCTGCAAGTAAGTTTCTTGACTGATTCCATGCCCTTAATCCTTTTAAACAATCTTTAAATATGTATATTTACTTTAGGAGATCTTATATCTATCTCTCCTATGCAAAATTACTGATAACCGCATCATATATTTGTATGTTTTTTTTAATTTATAAATTTTAAGAGAAGAACTCGTAGTCTTTAGCTTCAACGATGATCTGCCTTAGCCCCCCAATAGGTGATACAATCATCAAAGCAACTCCTAGTATGATACAGACCTGATATATATGAACCTGTGTTAGTCGAAATGATCGATATATAGGTTGAAAAACAAGAAAATGAGTTTTGGGATGTTGCATACCCAATTGGTGATCCAAGATAAACTCCATTTGTTTGGTTTGTAGAGTGTAAGCCACATGATGCAAGGTAACTAAAACCATCAACAACACAAGATAACATATTTAAACTTAAAAACATACATTTCATGAAAGAAAAGCATAACTAGCAGGAATGAGCTTGAGTTTCTTACGAAGTATGTCGTGGGGGCAAATGCGAATCCACCAAAGAAACCAAGAAGCCCACCGAAGAAAGGGAAGCATATGCCAATGAACATTGTTAATGCTGTTGCCAAAGAAGAAATCTTTCGATTAACAAATGAATCATAGTCTCCTTAATTAGTTTAGAGGTGACACTTTCGACCCATTTGATTACAAACGGGTCGATTTTGGCAATGCTGTATCTTAAATGGGTCAAATCAAGAATTCAACTAAAAAGGGATATATGCAGGTTGGGATGAACAAGTCTAGAATCGACTTTTAATCTTTTATTTCGCTTTACTCTAAAATTTAGATTGTTATTGTAATAATATAGTTTTATGTAATCAAAATTAAAGCATTGATTGTTAATAAAAAATGGCTGCAGTTCAACCCAACCCAACAAGCACTCAAAATGATACCTTTTTTTAGTTTGACTGACCCATTTTGACCCGTCACCCATTCAAAAAGAAATCACTTACCAACATATAGATTCCTGGTGATAAAGCGAAGCGTAAAGCTAGGGGTGAAGTTCAAATTCTTGACGAGCATCGTTTCTATCATATCAAACACTGGCATTGCATAGATCTACACAGAATCATGATGATAAATATTAAATAAAATTATAAGAAAACTTGAAATTGGTTCGATTTAAATAAGCTTTGTTATTAGAGATAGATTATAAACCTGATAGCTTCCAATAACATGGATGACGACAAACAAATTAGCCATTGCTATGAGCCATGTAGGCTTCTCTAAACTGATAAGAATATTATCGGAGACCTGGTTTCCAAACATCCAGTATCCGATGATGGCAACGGGGAAGTAGCAAATGGCTACGGCGATATAAGCAATGACTACTCCTTTCCACATTGGACCCTTTGAAGGCTTGTCGGGCGTTGAAGGAATTGTGGCTTGAATTTCCAACACAACGTTGTGACCCGCGTATGCAAAAGCCACTTCACCCAATGCACTGAAGAAACCGAACACTTTATCTGCTGTGGTGCCTGATTTATATCCATAGTCTACATTTGGCTGCACGCCCTTGGCCACAGATGCCGACCACGCGATTATAGAGTAACTGAGAGACATGACTGCTGCAGCCAAAGAGACTCCAGCTATGGAATTGAAATTGGGGAGATGGGAAAGCACGAAATGGACGGAAGCAAAGATGATGATGAAGTATGTGAGTTTTATGTCTTTGCAGTTGTCACCGCAAACCAGATCATACAACTTTTTTAAAGATGTCCCCCCGGTGACCATATACACAATGTTCACCCCGACTTCAACGATGAGCTGTTGCGGGACGACAATGTAAAGACCGAGCTTTTCACCAAAAGCATGTTGGCCTAGCTCATGGTATCGATCAAACCGTTTTCCAGGTACCATTTCATGCATTTCAACCATTTGCCATAACGTATACAGAGTTATGACCCATGATATTACCAATACTGATACACCCGGACCCCTAAAACATTCAAAACAATGGTAGTATTCATCAAAATCAAAATCAAAATCAAAATCAAAATCAAAATCAAAATCAAAATCAAAATCAAAATCAAAATCAAAATCAAAATCAAAATCAAAATATATATACATATACATATACATATACATATTCGAAAGGGCGGATTGACTAACCAACCAAGCTCGGCCAAAGCATAAGGAAGACTAAGAACACCAGCCCCAACCATGGCGGTAACATTGTGAAAGGCAGAATACCACCATTTAGCGTTGCGTGACGAGGTGACCGGAAGCCACTCATCGATAGCTCTCTCCCTTTCGGTTCTCTCGTCAACCTATGATCATCAATATGATATTCGACATCATCATTAGTTAAATCCAAAATCAAAATCAAAATCAAAATCAAAATCAACGTTCAAATTACAAGAAAGAAAAACACATACTAGGGGTGTTGTAAGCGTCATGTTGTTCAAAGTTAAAGATAAGAATATATGAATATTATGGAGTCTAGCTGTGCTTTTGTATGTAAATGACTAAATGTCTAAATGCAACCAACCACCTTCTTCTCCCCAATTATTAATTTGGTCTTGTTCGACCGTCTACGTTTACTCACGTGTTATATCACCATATATATATATACACAAAACTTTTTTAAACTTTATTCTATCACTATCACTCTCGATAGTAATAGTAATAGTAATAGTAATATCAATATCAATGTCATTGTCAATGGTCGCTTTAATTTTCTTACATCGTCATCATCTTTGTTTTACTCTCTTTGATTAAATAAAAAAGTGTTATTACTGTTATAACTTTAAAATTATAGAGAGAACCGGACAAGAAAAAAATAAAGATATGTATAATATATAAAAATGTATACAAAAGGTTTATTTTCTCATCTACATTAAGACTAAGATGATATTTATACTAGGGATGTTCAAAAATATTCGAATCCGAGAATCCGGTCCGAAAATCCAAATCCAAAATATCCAAATTTTCGGATTCGGTTGCCGATAGTGATTTTCAAAAGTTTTGGATATCCGATTATCCGAAAACTAAAAAATAGTTTTTTATTTTTTCAATTTAGACATATTTTTACTTCAGATTGAGATTTTTTAGTGTATATTGAGCCTTTTATAATATGAGTTGTTTTTTATATTATTTTTATAATAATATATGTCTAATTATTATAAAAAAGCTAAAAAATAAAATATAAAATTCCTATCCATATCCGTATACGAATTTTTAGAATTTTGGATACGGATACGAAAAGTGATTTCTAATATCCAAAAATTTCGGATATCCCAAAATTTCAGATATCCGATTTTGAACTCCCCCTAATTTATACTACAAAAATTCAATAATTTTGATAAACAAATAAAGCTATTATGTAGAAAAGTACTATAGTACATTTTTTCATATACAATAATTGTTAGCACATAGATTTTTGCGGCCACAAAACAAACTGAAAAAGCCTCTCAAACGAGACCGAACACATCATCATGTAGGCATACAATCAAATTCAAAACAACATCGCAACGGTCAAGCCTGCATAGCAATTGAATTGGCCGTCAAATGAACCTAGATTCATCATGATCGAATCATAGAATTAGTTTCCATATCATGGCACGAATTGAAAGACTATAGGCTCACTATCACACCCTTTACCACTAACAAAGGTTAGGGTTTTGCATAGATAACAAAGTTTGAGGACTCCCAAATGAACCAGGGCTCATTATCACCAACACATAATTCTATCTTCAAAATCATATCTCAACTCAGATGATTCAAGTTTCATTGTCACAACGTCCAAAATAAGTGCACACTTGTCACTGTCGAATTGAGCATTGAACCAAGATTACAAATTTGGACATCTCTCAAATGAGCATAGTCTCATAATCATGAACAAAAAAACATAAAAGGAAAAAACAAACATAAAAGAAAAAAACAACCGAGTCAACAATAGACATAATAAGAGCCATAATTCATTATATATATATATATATATATATATATATATATATATATATATATATTATATATATATATATATATATATATATATATATATATAATATATATATATATATGTGTGTGTGTGTGTGTGTATGTGCGTGTGTGTGGGCGTGTGCGTGTGCGCGTGTGCGTGTGCGCGTGTGCATGTGCGTGTGTGCGTGTGTGTGTCTGTGTGTGTGTGTGCGTGCGTGTGCGTGCGCCTGCGTGCGTGCGTGTGCGCGTGTGCATGTGTGTGTGTTAAAATTACAGCCAATCCCTTTTATCTACTAAATGACACAGATAGTCCCTATAGATACATTAATAGTCCTTGTAAAGTGAAAAGACAAAAATGTTTTTAGGTTTAAAATAACTACATTTATTTTAGATATTTAATAGTTTGTTTTACTTATTTACAATAATTATCATGTAATATGAGAGAGAAAGAAACACAAATATAAATATATTTGTTTTAACATATTTTAGTTAAAAACGAAAGTCAAATTAATTATGAGAGAGATGCGGGAAAATGATTTTTTTGATATATTAGAATGATAATACGTGTCATTTAATATGCTAAAAGGATGATACGTGTTTTAAGAAAACATTCTTTTATTATAGGTTGTAGATTTTTAACTTGAATGGTTTAGGAAAACCTTTAGAAAAGCCATTGTTTTTTAAGGGAGTTTTTAAAAATCTTAACTGTATTATAAAGGGTGTTAAAAAAAATAAAACAATATCATAAGAGAAGGCTTCATAAGAGAAGGCTTCATAAGGAATGTTCATAATCATTTATAAAATTTACTTATTTTTACACATCATTTTAGATAAATTATAGAGATTTTTAATTTTTTTTTATAAAATCTAAACGTCCAACTAAAAAAAATTGTTTAGTCTTATTAGAAACATTTTCTTTAATTTTTTTCTAAAGAATACTTATATAAACAAAAATCTACTTTTATCTAATAAGATTAGAAGTGAGTAAAATAAAATATATAAATAGCACCCATTTTGATAATAATTTTCAAATCATTTTGATAAATAAATTTTCCACCAACACTATTTAACAAAAAAAACTCGGCTTACGTGGGTGTATTTTTTTTTGTCATGCCACGTGTTTTTGCTGGTCAAATAAGTTTACTTGTATATTTGGTAACATAATACTATATTATATTAAAGGAAAAATCATAAGTCTTTTTGTATAACACCATTCTTGTTTGGATCCTTCTCCGTTGGCATGATTAAAGAATTAACAATGATTTAAGATAATCTAACACCAGATTTAGCTTCAACGATGGGCTCAAAATATTCGATTCCAGCGGAAAACTAAATCAGTCTTTTAATGGTTCAGATGTTTATATGGTTCATTAATTAATGGTTTAAACTGTTTGTTTCGTGAGCAAATATTTGAATGGTTCAGATATATGTCTTTGAATGATTAAATATTATACTAAAGCTTAATGGTTCACATATTTATCGTTGAATGGTTACATATTATACTAATGTTAAATAGTTAAGAAGTCTAATACTAAATGGTTAAGACATCTTATCTGAATCGGTCAGACATATGTCTTTGAATATTTAAGTGATATACTAACTCTTAATGATTTAAACATATTATTGATTAACATTTAATGGTTAAAATATCTTATTATGTTTCTTTCTATAAAAGTTTCAAACAATAAATTAAGCACAATGTCAAGTTATACAAGTCAAATAATATTATACTATTAATTATAAAAGAAAAATCAAAAATAAAAATTATCTAAGCGAATTACTGTAACATAGTTCAAACACGGCTCAAATGTTTATTCAAGTCAATCAACTTGTTAGTTTTATACACATAAATCCACATACTAGTTATTTTATGAGATTTGAACTCTCATCATTTTATAATAACAAACATTAAAATCCAATAAGAAGTAATTGACAGCCATAGTTACTTTTTATATGATATAATAACACAAAATCCTATCATATAGCAATTAAATCAAAAGTAATCACTTTGTGTTATTTTACTTAGAGACAAAAATGCCTTAAACGTGTATAAGGAAACATCTATATGATACGGAAGTCAAAGAACGGGGTAGGTTATTACTTTGAATGTTCAAATCGGTTACCCAAATGCTCCAATAGCTCACGACACGAAACCAAAATTATTATTACTTATTAAGGTTATTGGATTTTAGTAATCATAACTTTTATTTATTGGTTGCATTTATCAAAACTCAAGAAATATTTACAGATAATTCTAACTTTGAGTTTATTTTTATCGAATGATCTCTTATTAAGAGTACACCTTTTAGTTTTTTCGATAATATTGCTAACTTTGAGTCATTTTTCAACTCCGTCGTCGTCCACCTTCATTATGTCTGTTTTTCGGTGTCTAACCTAAATCGTCACCTGATATCTACTTTTAACGAGTTAAGTGATTCAGATCAGGAGATGAGAATTGACAGGTTTTATGGTATAAAAGGGTTAGATTGACACACCAGATGGTTGATTTCAACTTTTTACTTAATGTTTTAGTCATATAAGTAGTTTACGTTATAAAAAACTAACAGCGTTAACTCTTACTTAGTAAGGATCGTTGGAGGAAAATAAACTTAAAATTAAAGGTGTCTGTAAGTATTTCTGAGTTAGAAATAATCCCGTCAATAGTCAAAAATTATAATTATTAAAATCCAATAACTTCATTTTTAATTAATAAAAGACATAACGTGATTAAAACTTGTTATCTATTTTTTTTCAAATCTAGGATGTGATACGCAAACAAAACTTTTGTGATCGCATTCATTTTAAAATATTTAAATAACAATATTTAATGCTGATTTTTCCACACGTTTCTTGTCAAGTAATTAAGACTTTGTCTCCCTTCGAAAAATAATAATAAAAAAATAAAAATAAAACCTTAAGACATTGTCTTTACATGGTAAGCAGGGAAAAGTCTCAATGAAAATACAAAAATCATTGTTCTTAAACTAAAACTAGGATTAAGTCCTCGCGTTGCAGCGAAGACGTAATACCATACCAAATAGCACCAATTTCAATTACTGTCAGTGATCACCAACACCAGGAAAACTCGTATTATAAAATAAATATAAACGAAAAAAATAAAACCAAACGAAAAGTATACGTAAAAATGTTAAACCACACATGTGAAACGTAAGACATTATAAACAATAACTATGTCGATTTAGGACCATCCGCACGTTGCAATGGGGTCGTTAAATAGGAAAAAGATAGGACCCCGTTTCCGAATCCGATTATTTCAAACCGATCTGCACCCGAACCCTGTTAATCCCGTATCCTAAAAACTTGTAACCAATTAAACTGAAAATCGACCAAACCGATAGTTATTCGGGACGGGTTTCGTTTAGATTAGTAAGCATAAAAGATACTTAAATAACACGAATCGATTAACCCGCACCGATTAACCCAAATAAACTGATTGTTATAATGAAAACTAATAGCTTGCATTTAATAATGATCATCCTAGAAAAACAAAACATAATTTAAGAATAAAAATAAAATAATAGGGCATACAGTTTTAATTATAGTTTCATGTTCATTACACCTTTGTTTAAAACTAAATTTGGAATAATTATATTGTTTGTATACGTCTGTGAAAGGGTATTTTCATTAAAGTGTTTTTTAATGCTAAAGTTGTTTTTGTCACACCCCGACGAAAGCGGCGGAACATGCCGGGGCGCAACTAAAATTGTTCAAATGCACACGACACTATTAAAATAACAATATTTAATCAACTCATTCATTTCATAACATGTTCTTACAAATACAAGAAAATAAATAGTTATTAACTAATAACCTAACGGTCCAAAATAAAGTAACGTCTTTAAATCTTCAATCAACCGATAATCAAACCTGTAGCATTGCATAAAATATGTTTTTTCAACATGTATGTTGGTGAGCAATTCCATGACTTTATAAATATAATATAAGGCAAAAATCCACAACTCAAATATGTGAAGCTGTAAATAAAAGTGACAATTGAGGTATATCAATCATAAATAAATAAGGCTCATTTCTAATTGATAAAACATGTAGCAATTAATCATATGAGGTATATAACATACAATTAGGCAATTATTTTAAGCAACACATAACCTAGAGGTTGTGGGTTGAGGATCTAGATGTTAAATCATTTTTTTTGGTTGAGTAAGTATGCTTGCTACCCCCAAAGTATAGAAGAGAAAACGGGGATGAAATTACTCACATGGAATAAAATGATGTTGATGAATAAATTTTGAATAAAATCCTCAAGTAAGCGAGTCCGACGGTTTTAACGTGTGTGTCCTAGATTGAAAGATCTTGAGTAAGTATTGAGTATTGAAGATGAAATCTAAATGGTATAAAAGTTCATAAAAATAAGGCTTGGGTTTTCGGGAGTTTTAGTTATATTTTACAAAGTGTGTTTAAATAACGTAAGTATAAAATAAGTTTTACAAGAAAACGGGTCCTTGATGTTTAGTTTTACTCAACCATTGTTAAGTTTTACATATGAGAGTTGGTTTAGTGCTAGTATGCATGATCCCATTAATGTAAGCATCAAGGTATGACTTACACTCTCTTAAACCCGAGTTTGAGACTTTAATTAATAAAGAAATTCGCTTAAACCCGATCTTAGTATAAAACCAAGTTTGGTTCCGTCATACCATAATATTATTAATACAAATAACATAAAGTGAAACATAAGTTAAAAAAATTAGGAAAGATTTTTCTTTTGGCGTTTTGAACGGTGACTAGCTCGTTAAGACGATAAGTTCGACTTTTACTCGGGTTTATTCTTACCCGAAACTTGGTTTGAGCTAATATTTGTTCTAACACTTTCAAAATCTTAAGTAATATGAGTAATATAAATTAAAACATAACTAAAAAGATAGGTTGAACTTTTGGTGGTTTGAACATTGACTAACTCGTTAAAACGGGTGTTCGGTTTTACTTGGTTTTTACCCGAAACTTGGGTTCAAGCCAAGATTTGTTCTACACCTCCATATCAACCATATAATAAATAAAATATCAAGAAAAACTCAGATCTAATGTGTTTGATGTAACATGGTCACTTAAAAGTTATTTAAAGTGCTTAAACGAGCGTTCGGTTTGGTTCGGTCTTTGACTCGGTATGAACCCGAGGATGGTTACCACATGTCCAAAACCATTGAACTAAAAATAAGGTAAAACTTCCAGATCTAAACTCAAATAAGAAATTTAATCGAGTAAACTTCCCGAAAACGACCCAAACGGGTCTAAAATGCATAAATATGAGTTTGAATGCCCACAAGACTTAAATAAAGATGAAAATGGTTTTGTGAACATAAAATAACTTAGAAAAACTAAAAATAACCAAAATTACATACCCAAAATGATTTGAAATGCAAGATTCGGTTCCGTTGACTTTTTAAAGTCAAACTTAAGCAAAACTAGCTAGAACAACTTACAAGATCAAAACTTTTGGGAGAAGAAGATGAACATGTGCAGGTGAAATGGTTGAGAATGAGTGGTATTTATAGGGAAAGATTAGGGTTTGAGGAAATGGGTAATGCGTTTGTCCGGTGGGTAAAAGGGTGCACTTTGATTCTTTTATTTAAAATAAATTTTAATTTAAATAAATTATGACCAGGTATTTACATGTTTGGAGGGTTCTAGAATAGTTATGGGTTAGGTCTTGGTTGGTTTGGATGGTTAAAATACAAGTCCGGACCTTAAACGAACCGAAAACGTTAAAAAACTGATTTTGCTGAAACGAACTGTGAGTCACGCCACGACAAGTATGAAACATTATTACAACATAAAATCCATCATTTTATTAATATTCAAAGATCCAAAGACCAAAACGAGTCGGGTTTACAATACAGGATAACAAATACAAAGCTAGTCGAAAATGACGAATGTCACAGTATTCCCTACTTTTGGAAATTTCGTCCCGAAATTAGGAAGAAGCTACGACGAAGAGATACGGGTACTTTTCCTTCATGACGTCTTCTCTTTCCCAAGTAAATTCGGCACCACGTCTTGATTCCCAACGAACTTTCACTAACCGAATACGGCTTCGTTTGGTTCGTTTCTTGTTGCGATCCATAATTTCTACGGGTCTTTCAACAAGTTGCATTGTCTCATCGATATGTACTTTGTCGAGTGGTATGTGGAGATTACCCTCAGCTAAGCATTTCTTAAGATTTGAGACATGAAAGGTAGGATGAACACCGGAAAGTTCTTTCGGTAAATCGAGTCTATAAGCCACTTTTCCAATCCTTTCGAGGATCTTGAATGGGCCTACGAAACGAGGAGCTAGTTTTCCTTTATTTCCAAAACGGACTACCCACTTCCAAGGAGATACTTTGAGGAGGACAAGGTCGTTGACGTGAAATTCTAGAGGCTTTAGTCGTTTATCGGCATAACTCTTTTAACGGCTTCTAGCGGCGAGTAGATTCTTGTGGATTTGATCGATACGATCGGTAGTGTCTTGAACCATCTCAGGACCGGTGATTTGAGTTTCACCAATCTCGTTCCAACAAATCGGAGAACGACACTTGCGACCATAGAGAGCTTCAAACGGAGCCATACCAATGCTAGAATGGAAACTATTGTTGTAGGAGAACTCAATAAGCGGAATATGAGAGTCCTAATTTCCACCAAAGTCTAGTACGCATGATCGAAGCATATCCTCGAGGGTTTGGATTGTACGCTCGGATTGGCCATCGGTTTGAGGGTGGTAAGCGGTACTAAGGTCAAGGCGAGTACCTAGAGCATTTTGAAGCGATTTCCAAAAATGAGACGTGAAACGAGCATCACGATCGGAGATGATGGTCATTGGTATACCATGGCGGCACACGATTTCTCGGACATAGATTTGAGCTAGTTGTTCCACGGAATACTTTTCTCGGATCGGAATGAAGTGAGCCGATTTGGTCAATCGATTGATGATTACCCAAATACTATCATTTTGGTTTCGGGTATTTAGGAGCTTAGTGATGAAATCCATGGCAATGTCTTCCCATTTCAAAACAGGAATCGAGGGTTGCTCGAGTAAACCGAAAGGTCTTTGATGCTCGGCTTTAACCTTTGAGCATGTAAGACATTTTGAAACGTAAAGTGCCACATCCTTTTTCATACCGGGCCACCAATAAATGGGACGAAGATCGAAGTACATTTTATCCGCACCGGGATGCACATAATAACGTGACTTATAAGACTCGTCAAGAATGAAAGCACGAAGTTCGTCACGATCGGGAACCCATAAACGATTGAGAAAGTAAAGTAAGCCATTGGGTTTAGTTTCGAGTTGAAGTTCGGCTCCACATGACATTTCTTCGTACATGTTACCTTCATCAACGGAGGTGCACTGGGCTCGATAGATGCGGTTTTGAAGATCGGTTTGGATGATAATGCTATGGAGCAAAATAAATTTAACATTAACTTTTCGACTAAGGGCATCGGCCACGACATTCACTTTACCGGGATGGTAGCGAATTTCGCAATCATAGTCACTAAGTAATTCGGCCCATCGTCGTTGTCTCATGTTCAGATCTTTTTGGTCGAAAATATGTTGAAGACTTTTATGATCGGTGAACACTACACATTTTGTACCATAAAGATAGTGTCTCCAGATTTTCAAAACGAAAACGATGACACCAAGTTCGAGATCGTGAGTTGTGTAATTTTTCTTGTGAACTTTGAGTTATCTTGAGGCATAAGCGATAACTTGACCTTGTTGCATGAGAACGCAACCGAGACCTTGGTTGGATGCATCACAAAATACCACAAAATCATCGTTTCCTTCAGGGAGGGCTAAGATAGGAGCATTGCAAAGCATATGCTTAAGAGTTTGAAAAGCTTCTTCTTGTTTTGGTCCCCATTCATAAGATTTCCCTTATGAGTTAATGCGGTGAGGGGTAGCGCGATTTTGGAGAAGTTTAGAATAAAACGCCGATAATACCCGGCCAAACCAAGGAAGGATCGAACTTCAGTAGGTGTGGATGGAGTCTTCTAATCTTTTACGGCCTCAATTTTAGCGGGATCAACATGAATACCTTTATCGTTAACGATGTGACCCAAAAATTGAACTTCTTTTAGCCAAAATTCACATTTCGAAAATTTGGCATAAAGTTGTTCTTTTCTTAGGAGATCGAGCATGGAACGTAAATGATGCTCATGCTCGGCTTCAGATTTAGAAAAGATGAGGATGTCGTCAATAAATACAATTACGAATTTATCCAAAAATGGTTTGCAAACGCGGTTCATGAGGTCCATGAATACCGCGGGTGCATTGGTTAATCCAAATGGCATAACCATGAACTCGTAATGTCCATACCGCGTACGAAAAGCAGTTTTGGGAATGTCACCTTCGTGAACACGCAATTGATGATAACCCGATCAAAGATCGATTTTGGAGAAGCAAGTTGCACCTTGGAGTTGATCAAAGAGGTCGTCGATCTGAGGCAAATGGTAACGATTTTTTATGGTGAGTTTATTAAGCTCGCGGTAGTCGATACACATGCGAAACGACCCATCTTTCTTTTTCACGAAGAGAACGGGTGCACCCCAAGGAGATGAGCTTGGATGGATAAAACCCTTATCTGAGAGTTCTTGGAGTTGGTTTGACAGTTCTTGCATTTCAGAAGGAGCTAAATGATAAAGAGCCTTAGCTACGGGAGTTGCTCCGGGAAAAGATCATTATCGTTATCGTCATCGTCATCGTCATCGTCATCGTCATCGTCATCGTCATCGTCATCGTCATCGTCACCGTCATCGTCATCGTCATCGTCATCGTCATCGTCATCGTCACCGTCACCGTCATCGTCATCGTCATCGTCATCGTCATCGTCATCGTCATCGTCACCGTCATCGTCATCGTCATCGTCATCGTCATCGTCATCGTCACCGTCACCGTCACCGTCATCGTCACCGTCACCGTCATCGTTATCGTTATCGTTATCGTTATCGTTATCGTTATTGTTATCGTTATCATTATTATTATTATCATGTACTTAAAATTTAAATAAGATAATACTTAATTTAAACTAGCATTAAGCCCCCGTGTTGCAGCGGGGGTGTAAAATCTTATCAAGTGGCATAAATTTCACACCATCAGCAACGATTACCAATACTGGAAAACACGTATTAAAAAGAAATAAAAATGAAAAAATAAAACCAAACAGAAAGTAAAAAACGTAGAACCCACACGTGAAACATAAAACATTAAAAACTATAACTAAGTCAATCTAAGACCCGCATGTTGTGATGGAGCCATTAAACGAGAAAAAATAGGCGTAAAAACGTTGAACCACTCGCGTACATTGCGCCATGTTAACTCGTAAAAATGAAACCGATAAGTAAAATACAAATTTTGTAAAAGATGAAAATATAAGTAACAAAAGTTGAAAGTGAAAAAATATAAAGGTTGACTTATAAAAGATGTAAAAGTATTAGGTAATAGAAAAAAAATAGATACAACCTACTAAGACTAGGTTACAACTCATAATGCACAAAACACTTAGTAATTAGTTTTATATATAATAGTATTTAATTGTACAATATATGCATAAATATTAATTTAAAGTATTATAAATAAGATAAATTTAATGTACTGAATTATTACTATACTTATTTGTAAAGGTTGGTGGTATATATTATCGGCCAAAAAAACCCCTCAACTTTTTTTCATTTGATACTTTTTACTCCTAATTTTTTTGTGAAACTTTGAAAAATACTATTTTGACCCCCTTAAGTTTGTAAATTTTTGGATTTAGTTTTGTAAAATATAAATTAGAGTCCATCATCGTTAGGACCTAATCAGATGTGACTCGGCTTAACTATTTTTCGACAAACGCCTACGTTTTGATGCAATTTTGTTCAGATATTAGTTGAGTCAAATTCAAACATTTCGACGTAAGTTTTGTTTGAGAATGCGTAGGATGAAATATAATATATTTTTGTTTACTCTACATTTCAACGTAAACTTAATTCGGACACGTGTCAAATATAAATGTTTCAACATATGTTTCTTTTGGAAAAAAGTCAGGTCTAATATAATGCTTTTTCATTCAACGGTATAAATTCGAGTTACTCTACATATTGGCGTAAAAATAGTTCGAAAACGAATCGGGTCAATTGTAATTTATACACTATCACGCAACGTACGGTATCGCGGCAACACACGACGGGTAAAAAAGCTAGTTACATCTTAATTGTTAAAGAATACGAATTAAATAAACTTTCCCTCGGACATCCAATCATCAAACACAGTGATGAATGAACTTAATTTGTATGTTGTCGAATGACTTTCTATATAATCAATATATTGGTTTTTAAAATTTTTATATCCGTTACCTGAATTTTAAAAAAAAACAAGGAAAGATCATTCAATGCTTCACTTACAAGTTCATAAGCATCAGTTTGATCAATAAAGTATGCAAAAATGGATTCTCATCTAGCGTCACATAACGGATGTAACACAAATCTCTAGTTATTCCCAACATCGATAGATCCCGGCCTATAGGAAGTAGGCAAAACTGTGCTCCCGACATGTTGACTGGTGCAGTAACAGCTTAAGACTTTGCCATGTGACGAATCAAGTCAACCACACGATTACTGCAAATACACAAAACCGTCATGAGTTCATCACAGTGATTTGAAGGTATTAGGTGTGATTATGTATTGTTAGAAAGCGTACCTGTAACCCCATTCGTTGTCATACCACGACACAACCTTAACGAAGTTGTTGTTCAATGCAATGCCTGCTTTCGCGTCGAAAATGCTAGACCTGTAACAAACCAAAAAACACAGATTATCCTAAAAAGTTGTGGTGAACAGTTAATGACACTTTGACAACTTTCTACTTGTTTGACCCGTTTCATTTTTACCCAAGTTTTTAAACCTGTCCAATTCAACCCGTTAGAGTCAATACATAATACAAATAAAGCAGCTTATATGTAAATGTGTTAGAAACTGTCACCTCAAAAAAACAAACTTATAACAAACAATGGCTTTACCTGCAGTCACCGATAAAATCTGTGGACACAACATCATCCTCGGTGAAACCTAGGATTCCCTTCATGCTTCCCTCGGATTCAGCCCTAAACACACATCAACACGTCAAGCGCATTAGAATCATCAAATAATGTGATTCACATAACCAGAAATTGACTATGCAGACGTCCGATTTCCATTTAATTCGGGTCAAATATATCTTGAAAGCTAAAGAGAAAGATATTAAGTGTCTGTACTTGATAGCAGCCTTGATATCATCATAAGAAGCGGGCTTCTCGAGCCTTGCAGTAAGATCAACCACTGAAACATCAACAGTAGGTACACGAAACGCCATCCCTGTAAGTTTCCCATTGAGTGCAGGCAATACTTTTCCAACAGCCTTCAATAACACAATCAATCGTGTACACTCATTGTTAAATATCAAATCTTTATCCCACAAGTTACAATCTTTTTACCAAATAACCTTGAAATACTACCTTTGCAGCTCCAGTGCTGCTGGGAATGATATTAAAAGATGCAGCTCTTCCACCCCTCCAGTCCTTCATTGACGGCCCATCGACAGTCTTTTGTGTTGCTGAAAGATATAGAAGATGAGTTAATCAATGATCAACATACGCGTTAAATAAAAGCACATGAGAAGCATGTATGAAACCTGTTATGGAGTGAACTGTGGTCATAAGTCCCTCAACAATACCAAATTTGTCATGGATAACCTGTATATAAGAAACAAGATGATCTAAGACCATTGTTATCTTTAAAATGAAAACTTAATTGTGTATAATCAGCGTATCACTGGCGGTAAGGGTGACCTTGGCCAGTGGAGCAAGGCAGTTAGTAGTGCAGCTAGCGTTAGAGACGATTGTGATATCGGATGTGTACTCCTTCTCATTGACACCCATCACAAACATGGGAGCATTTGCACTTGGAGCTGAGATAACAACCTTCTTTGCACCTCCCTAATAACAAAAACAAACAAACAACCTATTTATTCACATCAAAGTCATCAATGCTAACCCGAACGCACTTAAAATCATAAAATCCAAACATTACCCATGCCGCCTATTTATCTAAATGAGTCAAACGGACTGATCGGCTGTAAATGAGTTGGCAGGCTAAAATGGGTTGTAAGCAGGTCATCAACGGGTTAGCCGGTTGACCTTATAAAATATATTTTATTTTAACTTAAAACAGGCTCACCTGTATACGACTTGTTTAATTAAACATGTTAAACAGTTCAACTTAAACAAGACATTTTCTGTCATGTCAAGAACCGACACCCCTAATATATACGAAATAAATATGCAGACCTTCAAGTGGGCAGCAGCTTTGTCCTTATCGGTGAAAACTCCAGTCGATTCAACAACATATTCAGCTCCAGCTTCACCCCAAGGGATCTCCTCCGGGTTCCTGTACAACAATTCAAAACCGATTAACCACATAAAAGATTCGCCATCGATCACTTTCATGTCTATTTTAACAATGCAGAAGCATACTTCATGCCAAAAACAGTAACAGGCTCATCTCCAAACAGAAGAGTCTTTGAATCCTTCACTTTGATGTCATGCTTCTTCCATTGGCCATGAACACTATCATACTTAAACATGTAAGTCTGCACAACACAAAAACCATCAGTACATCGATCAAACAGATATTCTACACATGAGCATTGAATAACTGAGACCGAGAGACCTACCATGTATTCAGTAGTAATGAAGGGATCATTAACAGCAACGAGTTCAATGTCATCGCTCAGAAGAGCAACTCGGGCTACCAAACGACCAATTCTTCCGAAACCTATGTGAAACAACGAATAATGTTATCAGGTAAACGATAAATGAAGAAGATTGGTTGTGGATCAGAGACGAACCATTGATCCCGATCTTGACTTTGGCCATGATATATAACTATATAAGAGTAACAAGTGTAGAGAATTGAGGAAGAATGTGTTGTGGAGAGAGTGAGAGTTGGGTTAAGTTTATATAGTAATAATATATACATGCAGATGTAGCATGAAAGGTGGAGAAGAAGTGATTGTGATGGCAATGTGGCGAGTCTGTAGTGTGGACCAAAGACTTTAATATGTGTATTTTGGGTTATGAAAGTAACATCCTTTTATATGTTTAACATATGTATTTTGTTCATTTTTATCACCTTGTGATTTTATTTTTAATTTAATGTAGATGTTTTACTTATGGATATGTTAGAGGGGAGGGATTTCCCTTTGACTCTACTGATCTATTATATATAGACGTCATATCATACTCATTCAACTCTCATTTAAGGTTGGAAATGTCTTATTCTTCTCTCTAACTCCCTATGGTAAATGTACAAGATTTATTACATATTTTACATGTGTCTTTACAAGTTGTAACCTAGGTTTTGGTTTTTCCTAGATATACAAGTTGTAACATGTTGGTGAGCTGATAACTCAATTGCTTGACTCGTATGTTGATCGATAGGAATACAGAAAAGCACCAAAAAGTTACGACTATAGCTTTTCAATAACTAGAATCATCTTTCTTGAAAACAACTTTAATATACAATAATAAACTTTCAAAACATTTGCTAAAACATAACCTCTACGTGGTACACAAGGGCTTGTAATTTTGTTCCGCGTCAATTTATGAAAAAAAAGGTTTTTATAATTGTCTTCCTAGACCAGCCAATGCTGCAGTTTCCAGTTTACATAACAACTTAGAATTCAAGTTAAGTAGTTCACAGATCCCAATTTGTACAACAGAGAGTATGCATCTCAAGATGAAACTAATAACTTTTATAAAGGTTAATAATATATAACCTATTGCAAATAAACAGAACACAGAATGATTACAACACAAAGGCCCGTCGCGTAGTCATCATGACCACTTGATGCACTGCAAACAAACGAATACTAGTCTCCGAGGAGTCTCATCCCTTGGTAAACTGCACCATGACGTAAATCATCCACATTGCTAAAACTTCTATACCCGTTTATCTCTCTTAAGCCTGATAACCTACGCTGAGTCAGAAACTCATGTAAATCCTCCTCTGTATAGAAGGTTTTGTCCTCAGTACGGACAGGTGTACGCTCAGATTCATCATAATGGCATATTTTTATTGACACGCCTGCATATACAAAAACCATGTATGAGGGAACGGGTAAATGGCATGATACAAAGATTATGTTAAATTACCTTCGTCTAGGTGGAGATTATAACTCCCTACAGGCATGTTCCTGTCTAAGGACCGTATAATACCATCCTCGTCTTCCAGCCAAAATGCCCGTTTAGATCTTATGCCAAAACCAGACTTTATCGCTTCTTTTATTGCTTTTGTCGATCCATCAATACCGATCCTTCTGGTGTATTCTCCCCACTTCACTGTTATAATCCTCCCGTAAGAAGACTGACCTTCAGCACCTGAAGTTTCATACAAACAAGCTGCATATTACATGGCTGAGAGTTTGAGCCGTCAAACATTTTTCCTCCTTCTTATATATTATTTTCTGGTCAAAGATGGATAATAAAGCTTTGTACCATTTCCAGGGGTGTCTCTCCAGTTCCATGGAGGGACTCCATTCGCAGCAACTGCTTCAGCTGTAGTGATGGCAAGAGGATCACCATCATTATCCAAAGGCCTCTCAAGATTCACTGTTGATCGGCCGTTAGCTGAACACCAAATAGTACAATTTATAGAAACCATTACATGAGGAACAAATATGGAACAACATCACATGTTATGACTTGAAAGCAAAGTCCCAAAACAGAGGCATGCCCATAAGTTAGACATGAGATCCATGGAAGAAAGGGACACTTGGCCTTATATCATACCTTTGGACACCTTTTAGGGCTTCATTTTTTATTAACATTATACATCTACAAAATATAATTTAAAGCTTGCACTTGCAGAGTTGCAGTTATAAAGTTCTATGACTGGATGATTAAGTGTGAATATTGTACTTGGTTCTCACCACAGGCAATATGCAAATGAGAAAATGTATATACTCACTACTCTTGAATACAACATAAAACTGTATAAACTCGCTGATGCTAAAATATAAGCCTATATAGTTATACCCATAGCACGTACATCAATATCATTGTTCTTTACTAATTGCATTCATAACTCTACCGTATGATAAATCCAAATGAACTTTTTCACTTTCTATTTGCACATAAATACAGGCTTCTATGTGTTGGTGAAGAATTCTGATGCTACAAAAACTGTGCTTCGTAAGTCAGGACTAACATTCTGCAAACATAAGTTTTAACATAAAAACTAGTATCTTACATATCCAATATGTTCAGGTTGTCACTAGCATTATAACTTGAATGTTCGACATCCTTTGTGCTAAAAGTATACTTTTACTTTAAAATTAGCACAAATATGATTCGGGTCTACACTGAAAAAGATCCACAATCACCATCTGCAATTTAGTAGCTTATGGTCTCACTATGATGAAGTACACAGTTTGCATGGGCCTATCAATTCCCCTCTCTTAATAAATGCCTATGTGAATTTTATCTTTATTCACTCAAAAGCAAGCCCCACTCATGAGCCTATCAAGAAAAATACAAGAGGGGCATCCATACCCCTGAAATTAGAGTTCAACTATTAACAAAGAAATATGGATACTGAAGCCTCATTGCCTCGTTTCATATAGGCGAGCTAAACCACATAGATAGCAGTTTAAGCCAACAAACAACACACATAAATCATAATTCCATTTTCTTACTCAGAAGTTGAATTAAACCAACTGACAACAACATACCTTCCATGGGACCAAATGGAATACTCGCATCTTCCATCCCTGCAACCAATCAAGCAACAAGAATTTCAGTCATTCACTCAAACCACTAACACTATCCTAACATTGCAAGTATGCAACTGCCATTCCAAAACATGCCTAAAGTCCTAAAGTTTAACAATTTATCAAAAACTGAAAAGTAATTAAAGGTGTTTCGAATCAAAATACCATACTAATATCTAATAATCAGTAATCCAAACACCCCCAAGCATCATATACACATTACACAGTGGGACAACAAGCATTTTAGCCCTACAGTCATCATCTGGTACTAAATTCTTGGAACATTCTACAGTTTTCACATTAAAACCAGAGTTAACCTTTATCCGAAAACTGAATGAACGAATCGAGCTTCGAGGAGGTAGGAGACGCAGGCTTATAACTCCCATTCTTCCCCCTCTCCCTAATCAACTCCTCAAGATCCTTATAATACAACATCTTATTACCACCACCATTCCCTTTCCCATTCTTATGCTTCACCTTCTTAAACTCCTTGAGCAAATTCCTCCACTTATCCGTACACATCGTGGGCGACCGATCAAAACCCTTGTCCCTCATCTTCAACGAGATCTGCTCCCACAGATGCTTATTCGACTTCGAAGTGTTGAACAGCCTATCCACCTCACGCCGGAGCCCGATCAGGACCCGAGTCTCCTCCTGCACCCACGTCTCAGCTCGCTTCTTCGGAGCCCTAAGCTCGTGATCGTCACCGCTACTCGTGTTATTATTATTGTTGTTGTTGTTGTTGTCAGACATAATCACCAATTGCTGTTGTTGTAGCTGCTGCTGCTGCTGGTGGTTGTGGTGGTGGTGCGGTGGTTGTTCTGGTTCGATTAGCATGTTTCGGTCGCCTCCTGCGGTGGTGTCTTTGTAGAAATTGATGGATGAACGGGGTTTATCGGAGGAGTGATACATTTAGGGAAGTGGTGTTGTTGGTAGAGTGGAGTGAAAATTGGGGTTGATGATGGCTGGTGGAACCCTAATTGCAGAGTCGCCGGAGGGGGTGGAGTGGGGCGGAGGGGTGCGGCGGAGCCACCGTGGAGTGGAGGAGATCAAACTCCATGTTGTTGTTTAGAGAGGGGTGACGTGTGATTATTTTTTGCGTTTGCGACAAATCGAGTAAAATGTCTACTAACGTGTTTAGACTTTTTGCAACAAAGTTTAGTTCGGCATAAAAATTGCTTAGTGACCGATGAACCTATGATTGAAGTGATGTATCAAGTTTTTTCTTCCTGATGTAATCTTAAGTACGAAACTAATATTTACGAGTTTCTCTTCGAAAACGTGTAAAATAATGTCCGTGAGTTGCTACTTGACATTGCGTCCATTGAATTGTGTATGTTTGAAGTGGAACCATATCTAGGTAAATAGTTATCAAGTATGATTTAATATCATGTGTGAAATGTTGTTTTGCAATTCTTACAAAAAGATGTTTACATCATTAAAATTCAATCCACATTAATTAAAGTTTCAACTCTGGTAATATTTATGCGTGTGTCTGGTATGACGACTCAAGTAATCATGAAAGACATTTTTTTAATATATTTTTTAAATTGTTGTTTCATTGAAACTATCATTTGTGCAAAGACGTTTTCTTCAAATTTGAATTGTTTAATTTTGTACACATTATATGTAACTGGTGACGTACTAAATAATTCGTGGAATAATAAACTGTAGTTGTAATTTTTGAAAAATCCTATCAATTCATTTAAGTTTTAATAGTTTTCCAACTCATGTTAGGAAATCATAACCTAGCCTAAGAGGGAAGAGTTTCATGGATTATTTGTAAAGTTCCTCTCAAGCTTTTAAATATTTTTCATCTTGAATTGCATCTCTGTAAGGTTATATCAAAAGGATTTATGCAATCCAAGTAACCAAATAGCTTCCAGCATGCGTTCACTAATGTATAAGGTAGAAGTTAATTCGAAAGATTATACTCTTCATAGAAAAAATATTTTAAAAGTAAAATCTTCCGAAGTTAAAAACCAAATCTTTCGAAGACAAAGATAAAGTCTTCTGAAACTTCAAAGACAAAGTCTTTCGAAACTTCAAATACAAAATCTTCCAAAGTCAATTAAGTAAAGATTGATTTCTTTCAAGTACAGAAAATACATGTCTTCTCTGATCAACTTTTGCATAAAGCTTACCCACTTTTCGTTGTAACTCTGAATATTCACCTACTTGTATAAATTGATAAAAAGGTCATGTTTTTGCAATTGTAGATTATGGTTTAGAGTTTGTAATTTTTCTACTGTGTACCTTTTATCATTTTTGTAATATATTAGGATGTGAGTTATGCCTGTCATAGTTACTTGTCAAAAACCAATTTGTCTTTTGATTTTACATTGACTTTGTTGTCTAGATTAGTGTTTCCAGCTGTTTTTCAAAGTATGGTCAACTGTAAAATGTAATATAAAGTATCTTAGGTTTAGGGATGACAGTGATCTGAACCCGATGGGAAAACCCGAAACCCAAGAAATATGGGACGGGTATGAGACCGGAGTTGGGATTACTTTTTATTTTTTTCACGGGTATGGGTCGGGTGTGGGATTACATCACATACCCGTTTACCCGACCCGATTACCCAATAATGCGTCCCAATTACCCAATAACATACCCAAATATAACCTTACTTTTTAGTAGAAAACTTGGTTTGGAAAGTTTAAGGTTTCAAGTGTGCTGCATCTTTTAAGTAGAAAATCTGATTCATGGGATTTTTTTGAGTAGAATTCAGAAAGTGCAAATACAGATGGTTCAAGCATGGGTGATTTTTGTTTAGAACTTTTGATGCAAACATTGTCTTTTAAACATATTCAAATTTAGATAATGTTTGTTTGATTTTTGTAAACATGTTTGCAACTTTTCATTTTAATTAAGTTTTTTACGCAGGTGCTATTATAATATACCATCTTTAATAATATACTATGTTTACATTTTGATATGTTGTTTCATTTTTGAAATATCCGGCTAGTATGCCCAACGGGTATATTTTATGCCGTTAACGGATATACCTGATTACCTACGGTATGCTCGACTCCCGACGGGTAAATATCCGATACATATCCGACGAGTTTTGGGCCGGGTATGGGATGTAGTATTATAATCGGGTATGGGGTTGGGATTACTTATACCCGTCCCAAACCCGACTCATTGCCATCCCTACTTAGGTTCTAGTATTTCTTTTTATGTTTTGTAACATTTATAAAAGAACTTGAAATTAATATACATCATTTTTGAAAATCATATTCATCTATTCTTGTTCTTAGTTTTGTCTCCTTGTTTACTTTATTTTTAGTATCTCTCACATAAACCTAGTTTCTTATTTAATCTGTTAAGTATTTTAATATTTTACTCATTGTGAGACTGATTATATTCATGGGAGGACCCGAGGGTGGCAGGTGGACGACTATCCAGGGCCCAATCTCATTAAGGGTCCAAAATTTTTTAAAAAATTAAATATTATATATGTATGTATATATAAAAACAAGTATAGATTATTAACAAACTAATTAATAAACCCAATAGCAATGTAATTATCTTGATCAATTGAAAAACATGATCCATGAGCATTTTAATTAGAAAACGCCAGGGAGTTTTACGATTCGGTTAATTAAGTAAATTAGATTATTTTGCTACAATACTTTTATTTATTGGTAAAGCAATTATTGTCGTATTATAGATTTTAAATATACTGGTTATTGACACTATATTTATAGGGCCCATCTTTTAAACCAAAATTTTATTGTCTTTAGCATGTTTTTTTTATTTTTAAACAAGCATGTCTAAGATTAGTATGACTTACTTGATGATAAAGAGGTTGGTGCATCTTTTAAATCAATTTATCAAGCACGGGTTGTCAAAATGATTGAACGACAAGCTTTATTGAATAACAAATTATGTCATCCCCTTATAAGCCATCTCAAAATCAAAATCCCAAATATCTCGATTAACAATATGCTTGATCACGAGCTGGATTGGTTCTCCCTCTCAAAGTGAAGTTGGAATTCGCCTTCAAGAACGCATTACAATTCTTACATGAGTGTTTAGAATATCATCGGACAATTTACATAAATCGACTCCTGACCAGATATTTTGGTTCCTAGTTGTAGGTATGATCTGTATCACAATTTGTTCACTTGTCAAAGCTTTGGCACCAACAAAAGTTCGACCACTTAGACTTTGTCAGAAGACTTTTTGAGACTTGTTAGTTTGCGAATGTTTTTGTTGTTTTGATTGATTTTGTGTTTTAGAGGTAGAAAAAGTATCATGATTAATCCAATATTCTCAAATCCATTTCTACTAACAGATTGGGATGCATGGTCTATAGAACTTGTTTAAACGACTATCGTTTTGTGGATAATGGTTAAAACTAATTATAAACCGGTTACACAAAAACCGACTACAAACCAGTTCATATGTGTGAGCCTCAAACCAATGATCTAGATCGGGTAGAAACCGCTTTGGGTTTCCTAACCTGTTTGTATAGGTACCTCCACTTACACATATTCAAGACATAACAGTTGTTAAACCAAGACTAATATGGCTTAACTGATTTGATTAATAACATATTGCTCCAACTTGCTAATATTATAAGATTGTTTGTCGAATCAGATAATGGATTATTCTGTTTATTAAGTTCAATATATTTGGATTTGAAATTTTTTGCAGCAACATATATAACCTCCTTTCGAGGTGATTAATATTTATTCTAATTTATATTTCTCCATTCAGTTTATTCTTTATAAAATTCTATAACATATGCAAACTTTTTGCAACAAAATTAAAATATAACTGCATGCATTCTTGTAATGTTGATTACATAATCCAATTTTCAACAGTTAATTTACATAAATAAATCAACAACATGAAAACTATCTGTATTTTCTCTTGAAATGTCACATTTTCAACCACTTCGGCTTCACCATCTTCTTCTCGCCGGCAGGCTTTTGTAATGGAGGGGCAGCAGACACAACAGGTTCGGCAACAGGTTGATCAGAATCAGGCTCCTGCAAGGGTACAAGCTCTAAACCTTTTAATGACATGACATCCTCCTTGAGGAATGCGCCTAGTGGCGTATCGACACCTAGACAAAGAAACACAACACCAACAATGATATTTTAAACCCAAAGTGCTTTATGTTGTTCAAACAAGAGATTAGAATACCTTTCGGTAAGTCGTATGAAAAATATACAATTGCACCAGGAGCAAACCCAGCAGAATAGAAGTCCTGAGACAAGTCTTTTATTTGCTTCTTTGGAGGAGTGGTATCTGTAAAAATGTCAAGATTTGACTAAAAGATTTATTTGTTGTCATTAGAGGTGAGAATTTTGACCCATTTTACTTCATAATTGGTCGATTTGGGTTCTATTCTGCCTCCAACAGATTAAATGGGATAAATTAAGGACCGCAACTAAGATAGCAATGCTCATATTGTTTGAATGGAAGGAAAAAATAGCTTTATTTAAGAGTACATTAAAATTTTAATAGTGTATAGTTCTTGTAATCATATTAATGCGTTAAGTCAATTATAGATTTAAAAAAAGTAACAAAAAAGCAATGACAAATGAACCCAACCACATGTTACCCAACCTGTCAAACCCGACCATTTTACCAATTTTGGTTTACACCTTTCTGGATTCAATTTACATAGTTTGAAGAAAAACAGATACAAAGAGGTTCATCTAGCAAGGCGATGAGAAATATCATCATGTATCTACTATATTATTTGTATATACTTCAGATATTTAGTTTGCACCTTTCTGGATTCAAATTTACATAGTTTGAAGAAAAACAAATACAAAGGGGTTCATCTAGCAAGGTGATGAGAAATATCATCATGTATCTACTATATTATTTGTATATACTTCAGATATTGTATGCTTACAAATATAGAAAGGGAGGTCAGGTCGAGCCACAACTTTCACAAGAAGATCAACTAAGCTTTGCAGCATCTCTGATGGATGAAATTTCGCTTCTAATGTGTGATTATCTGGAAATCTTACACGAACCACAGCCTGCATAAGTTTACGAAATTGTAATACAAACAAGAAAATTTAGGATGACAAAAGGAAAATGAGTTAAAAGAAGTTGCTCAACAAAATATATCAATAATCTACCTTGGTAATTCTTGATCTTCTAGCTGCTGTTTCTGCATCCCGAATCTTTTTTGTCTTCAAATATTTATCTGCTTATGATAAGGTTTACATAATCATAATACGATATATTACATAATCAGTAACTACTTTTTTTTCAAAAAAAAACTTTGTAATATGTTTTAGTATATCATCACATGAGCATGTTACTGTGTTTAGACTTATGACGATATAATTACTTAATGTGTCACTTGATTTATCATTTCTAAGAAAATCATGTTATCATCCCTAACAATTGGGCTACAAATGAGTTGGTTGCAACATAAAATCCACTAGACAAAAAAGCCCAAATATTATCAAAGATTTGCCGGCACACAACGATCTAAGACACTTCTTTGTGTGACGAACAGTACACTAAATTGAGGGTTACTGATTTATAATAAAATACCACATTAAGATCGTGTTCTGCATCACACAAATAACTATTTTGCCATTGCAAAAAGAAAAGATCATTGCACAGTCCGCCAATTCACCAAGCATAAATCCAAAGAAAGACAAAAGAAGACAGATATCCAAAGAACATGAATAGCAAAAAGCACAACCTCCTAATTGTCTAATTGAACAAACATATTAATATACTCACCTTCCTTTTTGGTGGCCAAGATGCGATAATAATCTTCTGTAGTGAATTCCAAGTCATCCGGTTCCTCTGTCAAATAAATAAACCACACTTAATCACATAGAACTGTATGGATGCTTCTTTACCTTTTAGTTACAGAGGACGTAACTTCTTACCACTGTCAGATGTATTATTTGATGTTTGAGAAATTGTTGCAGGTGTTGTCTCGAACACACAGATTTCTCGGCCATAATTTTGCTTTGCAGCAGCAAGCTTCTCCTAAATTGCCAAAACCACCAACAAAAGATCTAGTTAGTGCAAAACATAAACAATTTACAAAACAAAGGATACTAAATCCAACACAAGTAGCAAAAAGCTTTTAGCACTTGTATGTTCAAACTAAATGTATATAAAACCATTTAAATAGGAATCAGTTTGCGCGCTTGAAGAAGATGGAGATCAAGTACAGGACCAACAACATGTCAAACATAAAACCATTTAAATAATAATAAATCCAAATCACAAACTTTCACCACGAACATAACTTTACCAATGCCCCCAAGTTCCTTCCTTTTCATTCAAGCTAACAATGTAATAACCAAGAACAAGGCAGACCAACCAGAAGGCACAATATTCAATCAAATATTACTCCTGAACCCTAAGTAACAAAATCACAATCAGTTCCATAAAACCCTAACAACCATCCACACGAAACCAAAAGATTTACAACAACAACAACAACAACAACAACAAGAAGGTCCTTGAAGATACAAAGAACGTCGCCGATGAAAAGTTTCAATCAACTCAAATCCATACACGTAAACTAACAATTGTCGATGAATCGACACATGATCTAGTGTTCAACAATCAGCACAGTATACAGAAAAGCGGTGAAATCAGGTGGAATCGATCGAAGTGAAAAGAATCATGGTGGAGTGAAAGAAGAAAACCATTGCAAATTTAGCGTCGATGGGATCAGCAATGGAGAATCTCCTTCGTTTGGTAGCTGGTAGAGAATCCGCTAGCATCGGAGATCGAATCAACGTAAAACCTCTGTTACCGTCTACTGTGTTACGATATCCTTTGCTTAAGTTACGACAATAAATTGCGTATTGTTTGCATTGCAAAGGGGGAATGCTTTTAATAAACAATCGACTAAATTACGTTGCACGTCCCTCTGGTTTCTTGAGTTTAAAGTAACAAAGATAACGATCATATTTAACTCAAGTGGTAAAAGCGAGCTATATGGTCGGGTTTAAATTCATCTGTAGTAAATTATTATTTTGATTTATGTGGTTTTAGGAAGATTACAATTTCAATTCAATAATTTATATATTACATTTATGGTCTAATACTTTCAATGTTGTTTCAATTTCAGTTCATACTATTAACATCGTTAAATACTTCCGGTAAATTGATATTAAATGACAAATTTACCCATATCATTAAAATATAAAATAATAAGAAAATAAAGAAAACTCATATCACCTTTGGTTCTTTACTCGGTCTATTCTCGATCTCTCTCTAAATAAAAACTCCACACCATTCTTTCTCTCTCTAAGAAACCAAACATCACCATCCTTCCTTACCACCACCTAGGAATGACTCAACAACTTAAAAGAATAAGCTAGGGTTTTAAGCTCACCCATTCTAATGGGTCATCAAAAAAATATATTGCATTGTACAACTTATTCTCAGCCTACGCCTAAAATCAACTAAATAAAAAAAAGAATAAAAGAGAGAAAGAAGAAAACCTAGGTTGGCAGGTCATAGATCTTCAACACAGACTATTGTTGTCACACCCCAACCTTGACGGCGGAAACGTCGAGGAGTGAGAGTTAAGATCGTTCACAGCCACATAACGCTATTATTAAATCCAAATATATTATTCATAAGTTTGAAAGGTACATTACAAGCATAAGTCTCAAATAAGAAAAACATAAAAAGTAATATAACAAGCTCAATCATTAAATTAACTAGGTTCATTCATAGGTTTTATTACAAGCTTTAAAAGTCCACTTTAAACTTGGGGATTTCCTGAAACATGATAAAAATAAAAGGTCAACTATAAATAGTTGGTGAGTTTCCAAGGTAATCATACATAATATGATAAAGTTACAAGTAGCAATTCATGTCATAGGTCATAAGTTAGTAAGGTTATAGAACACATATCGTTACAACCAAACCTCGACTTGATTACAAGTATATAAGATTGGCTAAGTGTATTTGGTTCCCATGATGAACAAGCATACGTCATCAGGATTCGGCAATACATCGACTTTAGCACCAAATAGGCTTGTCAGGCCCAAAGATCTAAGACGTCGCCAGACTAGCAATAGTTAATGATTGTAAACAAACTATGTATCTCATATAATCACTTACAACACATAAATAACCATGACAGAATATAAAGATGAATTGCAAGTGCATTACAAGTCTCAAATGTTTATAAGTGTACGATGTATAAGTATCATGTTTCACCCCAAAATAGTGTGAAAAATGTAAAAAGGGGCAAGGAAAACTCACTTGATCAATAAGTATTGGATATCGATTAATAAGAAATAATAAACAACGCTCCAACGCAAACCTTCAATGTACCTAAAAATATATATATATTTACAAGATTAAAGTTTAATCGTAAGATTAACATTTTAACGCGAACTAGGATTTCGATGGAAATTTAGGGCTTGTCAAATAATTATGTTTAATAAAATGAAATAAATTTATATTTTCTTAAAGAAAATATATATATTTATATTTTATTCAAAGATGTGAAAAGAAATAATTATAATAATTTAAAAGGTTATATATAAAGTTTAAATAAAATTTTTATAACTAAGATTTTATTACTATTTAAACCAATTAATTTAAAAAGGGATATTTGGTCCAATAGTAATTACTAATTATTATTTTCAATCTATTTTATTAAAAATTATTCAAACAAGCTTTGCTAAAAATTTTATTAACAAAACATTTTTATTAAACTTAGAAAAATTTCAGAAATATTAGGAGACTTTTGAAAATATTTGACATTTATAAAACTAATTTTTTATATATATTAATATTTTTCTGAAATTTGTTTTAGGCTAAAATGCCTTTAAAAATAAAACATGAGGGTGTCCGGGTTCGAACCCGGGACCTCATGAATGGGGAAGGAAAGTCTTAACCAGTGAACTAAGGCACTCAGCCGCTGTTTACTTGGGTATCCAAAACTTAAAAACACCAACACAAAACAAATCCCCAATTAACCTATGAACCCTAATTTGTAATCCCCCAAATTGACACGTATTCGATGTTGTTACACAAAATTCCCATAGGGCATTTGATCTCCATGTGAAATCGAGTATATAGCAGTGTTTAATTACCCGATTTGAAGTTGACCACTACAAGAACAAACGAAGAACACGTTGCGGCTTGGTCGATATTGGTTCACGATGCAAATGTGGACGATAGTCAAATTCATGTTGCAGAAAGTTTCTATTGATATTAAGGATAAGGAGCCTTCTGTTAATTTCAGAATATGAAGCCCAAAAGATGGTGTTCGAGTGACTGCAGATTCGCGAAGAGGATGGTGACAGAAATTGATGATTTAGTTTGATTTAGGTGCAATTGAAGTTTGGGTTTGATTAGAGAAAGATAGACGTTCGATCTGGTTGATTTAATTCGATTATTATTAGCGTTTAAGGCTCAAACGGCTATACGAAGTGATTATAGATCGGTTACACATTTGATTCGACTTGTAACGGTGATTAATCACAATTTTACTACGCCTTGTGTTCGAAACATGTACACGAACCGTTTCAGAGCGGTTTGGTGATCAATTTTATAGGTTTCTGGTGAGTTTTAGGGGTGGCCGGAGCTCGGCCGGAACTTGGCCGGAGCTCCCGCCGGTATTACGGGGTTGGGTGGGGGTTTGGTTTAAGTTTAATAAATTTACAGCTTTGGTCCCTCAACTTTCAAACTTTATTATTTTATGCATAAACCTCTATTGAAAGTTTATTAATTGGCAAAAGCAAGCCCCCAAACTTGGTTAGATTTTTGTGGTTTAAACATTATTTAGTTTCAATAACCCTTATAAGTTATTGTTATAGGTAATTTTACCATTACTAATATTATTATTATTATTATAGGTATTATTGTTATTAGTATTATTATTATTATTATTAACCAAATTAAGTTATTAACTTTCAATTTAAAGAATTAAAGGCATACAACTAGATAAGCATAACAAACCATAAGTTTCATAATTGACAACTTTGGCCCTTACAAGAATAAACGACGTTAATTTTTAATTAACGAAAAAATACAAGATGTTACAATTGTTCTAGGCTGAACAAACTCAAGATTAGGTACTAGGCTGAACGAGTTTTTTTGTTGATTGATTCTCTCCTTAAATAAGGTAAATTGCTTAATGTATTATTAATTGTTTTTTTAATTTTTTGTTCTAGGAACAAGTTGTTAATTGCTAATTGTTCTAATTTGTTTTAGTTTTGCATATGCTTCTTTTAATTTGATTTGTAAATTGCTAATTGTTTATTTGTTTTAACTTTGTTATAGTTAATTAAAATATAACATCATTGAATCAATTAGGATTTGCTTTGAATAAACTGATTTAGGAATTATAAATCGACTAGTGCTTGTGCTTCAAAATATGAAAAGTTTTTAAAAATAAAGTTTTGAAAGGCCTTCGATTTCATTTACGCTTTAGGCCTCTAAAAACGTTAAGATCCCCCGGCCATCACCTACCACTACCATTCTCCACTACCACTCACCACCTACAAACGCCATCCTCCACTACCACTCACCACCTACAAACGCCATCCTCCACTACATACTCACCTCTATCATTCATCTTCATCACCCTACCATCTCTCTCTCTCTCTCATATCTTAGAATCACCGATCTCACCTCCACCACACCTTTTTGGTCACCGCCATCTTTGATTTCCACTGCCAAACTGTTGTCTTTGGATCTAGGGCTTGGGGATCATGAATCTAGTTAGATCGAAACCCCAAAATCAAAGGGTGAACGACAGGAGGGAGGATGGGTAGTGGAGGATGGCGGTGTTGTTGGTGGTGGAATACGACAAGAGGGAGGGAGAGAGACGTATTATGGTGGTGGTCGATGTTTTTCAGGTTGTAGCGGTGATCGATGTCCAATGGTGGTGATTATGGTGGAATACAATGGGAGTGAGGAGAGAGATGTGTAAAGGTTGGTGTCGTCGGATTTGTTGATAGTAGGCGGGTTTCAAGTGATGCCGGTGAGCAACGATCATGGTCATCTAGTGGTGGTGATGTTGAATCTAAGAGAGTGTGTGTGAGGGGGGAGAGAGAGAGAGGTGGGGATAAAGATGGAGGAGGTTTATATTCAATCTAGAGGCACAAAAGTCTTTTAACACTATTTAACAGGTAAACACTAACGGTGTTAATGACTTGGGTGAAATTAAAACAAACTGTAAAACTATTGGACCGTAAGTGTAATAAATGAACTATTGGATTGAAACCGTAATTTTCACTAAACCACAAGGACCAAAATAGTAATTTACTCATTTTATCTGTGACAAAAATAAAGGGATGTTTCTAAGTTGGTCAGGGGTTTTCTCACTAATGTAAGTTTACTCTTTATAGTCGTCTCAAGTTTCGTACTAGAATAATAAAAGATAATAAAGTGAGTCAATAGTCTGTTAGTGATACAATTAACTATTTAAAAAGTTGGCACGTTCCCAAAGGAAAGTCCGTATATCATCCATCCACTGATAAAACAATTAAATATTACTTTTGTAAATCTTTAATAGCTCAAGTAACTTTTATATATCTTTATAATTTAAAAAAATATATAAATCATAAAGTAAATATTTTTTTATAGTTATACATGTATAATGTACTTTAATATCTACCATAACTCGCACAAAGTATAATGTACTTTTACTATGAAGTTAATTTTAATTTTGTAACTTAAAGTTTGATAAAAAAAATAATTTTTCTTTCAAGATATTAAAAACATCAACTTACTTCTAAAAATTTCATAAGTTGTTTCAATTTCAAATCAAAAGTCACATTATATTCTATCAAGTTAAAACAACTAATTAAAAATTTTGGATTAAAATTAAAACAACTTAGAAACTTTTATAAATAAATTGATATTTTAATCTTTTAAAATAAAATAATTATTTTTAGTCAAAAAACTTATGAAGCAAAACTAAACTTATATTCCATACTCCATAAACGATTAGTTTACATGGGATAACCATACCAATCTTACATGACGAGTGAAGTCTCCTAGTAAATCATCTCACAAATCACGTTATTCCCTCTGTTAGGTCACCACCATTTGACAAAAAAAAACATAAAGATTAAAATCCATTAATATAATCTATTATAATGAAAAAAAGTTTTAAGATGTCACTTTATACAATTATAGACTAATTAATTTTTAATTTTCGTACTTCTCTCTCTATTAAACAATTACCTTAAATACTTATAATATTATTTAGTTTCTTTTAAGATTAAAAATTGTTTTTCAATAAATTAAAAAAGAGATGCTTTTTATAAATGATTTTTTATAAAATTAAAAAACTAAAAAACTAAATCTAGGAGTTATAATAGAAATTTTTTTAATAATGATATTTTCTTTAAAATGGTTTGTTTTGCAATAACTGACGGTGCCTAGTGGAAGGACCGTCGCTCAACGAAAAAAGTTACTCTATGGATAACAATAATGTTTATTAAAAATGCAACTAGGGTTTAAAAATAAAAATTTAAAATAATAAAATCATTGTTTTATTATTTATATCATTACTCATATATAATTTCAATCATATCATTTTATAATTATTATATTTTCATTACTAATTACTTAATATTTTATTTATTCAGCCCGTGTAATACACGAAATTTTAACCTAGTAACTTATTAACCCAATACCGAGACCCCAAACTTTTTTATACGCCGTGACATTATCCCAAAATAAACCATGTAATTTCTTTATCTACCAGCCGTCCAACTTTATGTTAGCAATCTAAATCGCTAAATTCAAAGCAACAAAAATAAAAACAAAAACAAATCCCAAAAAATGCCAAAATACAACACAACGCAAATATGTGTTACACCGTCATTCACATTCACCCCTTTTCACCCCCTCTTCATCCTCCATTGAAGCAACACTCCATTGAAGCCTTCAACCCATAACAAAATTCATCACTACTCAACAATCAAACACAATCTCAATCCAATGTGAATCGATCTTCACGAACCATCACCACTCCATTGTTCAATTCTTGAATCTTCATCTCAAAACCCACAACAGAAGAGGATCAACGGTTCCCAATTAGGGTTTCACAGATCGAGAAATGCCTAGCGTTGCTGTCAAATTATACAGTCTGTTGTTCAAATTGATCTTAAAGCGACGGTTACAGAACCGAATCCAGAACCCTAATTTGAACGATGAGATGACCACTTCGTTTGGCGTTACGTCACGCCCTGAAGAATCGATCGCACCTGCGAATCCGTTGTTCACCGATGGCGTTGCTACCAAAGACATTCACATAGATCCGTCGTCATGCCTCTCGGTTCGTATCTTCCTCCCTGACACGTGTCTCGCGTCTCCGGAATCCAGATCCTCCGGTGGTAACTCCGGCAATGGCGGTCATCGGCGGTACAGTTACGGCTCCGTCGAGACGTATAACGTCTCCGGACCTCCGGGTAACCGGAGGGGTAGTTATGGTAGTGGTTTTAGTACGGATGATTTGAGCCATTTGAATCATATGAATCATTTGAGTATGAGTTCAGATAGTGGTGGTTATAGAGGCTATTCGCCGTTTAGTCATAGAGGTAGGAACTGCCTGTGATGGTGCAGTTTCATGGAGGGGGGTTTGTTGCGGGGAGCTGTGATTCGGTGGCGAATGACTTCTTTTGTCGGAGGATTGCGAAAGTGTGTGATGTGATTGTGGTGGCGGTTGGGTACAGGCTTGCACCAGAGGATCGGTATCCGGCTGCGTTTGAGGATGGGATGAAGGTGCTGCATTGGCTGGTGAAGCAGGCGAATTTGGCGGAGTGTGGGAAGTCGTTGGGGAAGAAGATTGATTCGAGAAAGGCGGATGTTCATGGGCATGTTGTGGATGCGTTTGGGGCGTCGTTGGTGGAGCCGTGGCTCGCTGCACATGGGGATCCATCGAGGTAGATTGTTATCATTTCTTTGTAGTTGATAGTTGAATCTTTAGTTATGAGAAATGAAATAAGCATGCCACTCTGTTTTGTGATCATGTTAACTAGTCTAGCACTGAAGCACTCTAGCTAAAACTTTTGGGTAGTGTTGAACAATGGCTTGATGACATAGAAATTAGTCTTTGACACAAGTTATATTAAGTGAGGAGTGTTAACCTTGTTATTAGGGAGTGTAGATGGTGTGTTGAATCAAGAATTTAGGTATTGAAGGATAACAGTTTGTATACTTAATAACACTTTGTCACTCTGATTTGAAACATTGAATAGAGATTACGATTAGCATAACTGACTACCACATCCAAGAAACATAGTTCCGAGTATTGTAAATAGTTTGTGGAATCGTGGTTTAAGGTGGATGATTCTCTGAAATGATTCTCTGGCTGTGCACCTGCACAGAGGGTGTCATGACAAATGGCAATGCCTATGGTGTCTTTGTGTCTATTACAAAGCAAATACTTTTATTTGGCACGATAAGATTTTTTATGATTCTCCAAAAAAAATAATTTAAAGTTGATTGAGGGGGCACCACACATATTGGATCCCAAGTCTGAGGGGGAAATTGCATATACCCCTCCCTCTCTAAATTTGCAAGATTGCATATTTTCCCAAAGCATGCTTGAAGAATATTATGTATTATGCATTGAACACTTGTGTTTTGGTTATATTTGCAATTTTAGAGGGGGATATATGTAATTCCCCCTCTAAGATTTAACACACTCAAGTCCCTAATGAGTGTGTGAGGTCATGTCATCTCAATTACTCTCTGGTCTTCAATCTATTATGTCAATGGCACCCATACTCCCAGATCCATAGGCCACAGGACAACTAAAACCCTCACACTACATATTTAGTCCATAAGGTGACTATGCAGCTCCAGATAGTTATATATCATTATGTAAGTTGCTGTGGGCAATTCAAGCCATATTCATATCGGCTTCTCTTGACAAATTTCTTAACTCCCTTTGGAAGTAAGAAAAGAGCAATCCCGTTCCCACTGTTTTCAGAACCAAAGCCTTGGTGAACTTAATATGGTACGTTTGTATGAAAAACAAATTGTTGTTAAAGTTTCATCTCTGTTACTGCATGAGGTGATACTGAATTGTAGGTCAAATTAATTTTCACAGCCATAAGCAATGATCATGAAATGGTTACGAGCAATGATTCTAAAACTGAATTTCAACTAAAAAGAATAACCTGAATTCGATAACCAAGTACCAACAAAGAATGAAGTATCACAAGTTTGGTTTTCTTTTTCTGCAATAAAGTTCCAAATCAGAACCTCAGATAGCTGACTGAGATTTCAATTCTTGATTAACATTGTATACAGGTGTGTTCTTCTCGGGGCGAGTTGTGGTGCCAACATTGCCGATTATGTAGCTCGCAAATCAGTGGAATCTGGAACACTACTGGACCCAGTAAAGGTGGTGGCCCAAGTTTTGATGTATCCTTTCTTCATTGGAAATACTCCCACACATTCCGAGATAAAACTATCAAACTCTTACTTCTTCGACAAGGCAATGAGCATACTTGCATGGAAACTTTTCCTCCCAGAAGATGAGTTTAACCTGGACCACCCTGCAGCCAATCCTCTCATTCCCAACAGAGGCGGCCCCCCTCTGAAGCGAATGCCTCCTACATTGACAGTTGTGGCAGAACATGATGGATGAGGGATCGCGCCATTGCTTACGCCCAAAATCTGAAGAAGGTGAATGTTGATGCACCAGTTTTGGATTACAAGGATTGTGTTCATGAATTTGCTACTCTCGACATGCTTCTTAGAACACCTGAAGCACAGGCATGTGCAGAAGACATTGCTATATGGGTCAAGAAATACATTTCATTTAGAGGTCACGAGTTCTCGTATTAGAATATTGATGGATATACTCATATTAACTCGTCGGCTTTACTATCATGAGGTTACACAGAGCATGTTATAGGTTATATATGTTGGTTATTCCCTGAGTGCATATTTGCTCTTTCTCTTGTAACAGTGTTGTAACATTTGTATTGATGGAAGATGGATTATATTGAATGAAACGCCCAACTTGTGTTGGGGTTTGATGTAGTTTGTGCTTTAATGTCGCTTATTCATAAATTGACCACATGATCAAAGTTTTAGAAAATTTAATAAATAAATAAACAGACAGTTAAACTTTTTAAAACAGCAAAAGTATTGAAGTTTTGTAAAAGCTTTTAGAGAAACCAAAATGGCCAAAGGTTTGTAACAGATAAACATTATTTGACAAAAAGGCTAAAGCAATACCTTAATGAAATGTATTTCGGTTTGATGCAACGAGAATACAACATATAAGATTTGTTCATTTTAAAGAAAGAATAAAGCAATACCACACTTAAATTACAAATAAGAAAATACTTATTTTTTATTTTTTATGGTGTACTAGTATAGTTTGAATAAATAAAATATTAAATAATGAATCGCATTGCTAGTCGTAGTAGATCATTTGTAGTCTAACAAGGAGAAGGAAACAACCGGTGGGACCTTCGTTTTTGTAATAGAAGTTTAAAAATTAAAAAATGATATTTTAGATAAGATATGATTAGTTTATGTATAAGTAAACATTAAGTAAAGCAATGAAAATAGTAATTTATAAATTGTTTTTTAATTGTTTTGTAAAACATTTTTTTGTTTAAAATGATTTTATTTTTTTATTTCATCCTAGTAAAACAAAAAATATTGTTTTAACATGTTCGTATATTTTAAAAAGTCTTTTGTTTAAGAAAATTAATGTATCTTTTAATTTTTTTAAGTGTGTTTTAATAAAAAAATCTGGATTTTAATTTTTACAGTATTTATTTCTAATACAGAAATATTTAAATTATATAATTACTACATATTCTTATAATTTAAATTTATTAGGGGAGAGACGATGAAAACTTAAATTGAGAAATGCTAATATAATGATACGTGACATTTTAAAACTTTCATCTATTATGTATATAATTTTTTTAAAACTATTAATGTGATGAAAAAGTTATAATTAGACTTAATTACATGGATGGTTCCTGTGGTCAGATTTGATTTCACTTTTGATCTCTAACTTTTAGAAATTATAATATTGGTCCAAAGCTTTAAACAAACGTAACACTAATGGTCCCTAGGCTGGATGGACGTTAAGTTTTTCTGGTAAGTATTAAATTACTAAAATACCCTTAATATTAAAAAATAAAAATATATCTCCTACCCCTTTAAGTAAAATAATATATTGTTGAATTAGTAGTGGGCTCCACTTGCCCCAACATGTCATCCCCTCTGGTTCTTTAAGTCTGCTAACTACCACAATATCGCGATCGCGACCATCGTACTTTAAGGCTGCCACCACCACCCCACATTTCAACCCACAATTACTAACTTCAAAATCTCAAATGGAGACACTTAATCACTAGTATACAAACCAAACCAAGCATCACCACCTCTAATCGGCTTATCCCTTAAATATATCGATGGTTCAAGAGCAATAGAGGGTGGCTGAGTACCACCGTACCCTGCAACATGATGAGAAACAAAACTTGTGATGATGGTGGTGATGACTATGAACAGATACGTGGCGGGTTTCGATAAAACTCGTATAGGTGGTGGTTTGACGGGAGTTGGGGAAAACAAAGGGTCGGTTCTGGTGTTTTTCGATTTATGTTGGTCAGCGGTGGTCGATTAAGGTGCTGTTTGTTTTTTTACCAAAACATCTTCCCCACCTCTTCATCTGCGCGCACGCAGACGCGGGAAGAGGTTTTGATTGCGCAAACTGTTTTTTTGGAAGACGTTTCATTAAAAAACGTCTGCAGGAGGTCTGCATGGAGAAGATGTGGACCTATATCTTCCGAGATCTTCTAACCTCTTCTCACCTCCCTCACCTCCCCCTATCAGCCGCCCCACCTCCCCCCACCGGCCGGACCACCGCCGCCCCACCACCCCCACCGCCGGACCATCGCCGCCCCACCTCCCCCACCGACCGGACCATCGATGCCCCCTCCCTCCACCTGCCCTCGCCTCCCCCTCCCCCCACCTGCTCCGCCCCCCTCCAACCTCGTCCGCCGACCGCCTCCACCTCCCCTACCTACACCCCACCTCCCCCATCGCCGGACCATGGATGTGTATATATGTTGTATGTACGTACGGATGTGTGTGTGTGGTACAAGTCCAAGAAAACAAGTGTTAAAAATAAGTTTAATCTAATTACATAATATTTTTACCATTCTGCAGATGTTAAAAAAAAACAGTCTTTTTCTTGCAGACTGTAGACATTTGGTCCACCTCTTCTGCTGTAGATGTCTGCAAATGTGGTCCGCAGACTGCAGACGTTTTCCTGCAGAAAAAACAAACAACACCTAAGAGGACAAACAAGGGATGGGGTGGAGGGTGATGGCGGATGGTGTTGTAGATTTCTATCGATGAACAAGAACAGTGGTGGGTTCAGGTGAGCAAAAGTGGTAGCGACGGACTAAATAACACGGCGTTGGTGATGCTAGTGGTGGTGGATGGTTTTCCGCTGGTGGCGCCGATGATGCTAGTGGTGGTGGATGGTTTTTCAGTGGTGGCGTCGGTGATGCTGGTGGTGGTGGATTGGGTTTGGTTAGGTTAGTGGGGCCCACTTTAAGGGTTTTTTATTTAATTACCCTTTATTTATTTAATTTATCAAAGGGTAGTTTTGTCTTTAAAAGAAAATTTAACAAAGAAATTAACGTCCATCCAACCCAAGGACCATTAGTGTTACGTTTGGGCACCATATCTGACTTGTATGCTGCTCCGGTTCTATTTTATCTTCAAAATATGCTCCTTGATAAGTTGGGCACCGTATTATACGCCCCTACCTGGCGTATCATACGCTAGACGTCTTTCTACCTTGATTAACTTTCATATTTTTCGTATTTGCACATGTTGTCCTTCAACTTCGTTCCAACACTTCAATAAAGCTTCCAAACACACACTTAGCGTTCTAACACATGCAAACAATAACAAGCTCAAAATAAACGTGTTCCATGCTAATAATCATATAATATCGTACATGTAATCATCGAATAAACACCATGTTGTCACAACTTCGAATTTTTTTATTAATAGGGTTAAATTTAAAAATATATTCACTTGAGGGGTAAATATATATAAAAGATAACTTCAGGGGTACCCGCCGGTCACATCGGCGAGTTCTCCCTTCTTAGTTTCCGTGCCCTGTCAAGATTCCTGAACATTTGTCCTTTTTCTCAGAACCCGCCGTGCCACCAGCGAGTTCTGATCTGAGTCTTGAAAAGAGAGAACCCACCAATGGGACCGGCGGGTTCTTTCTTATTAGGGTTAGTGGGGTGTTGGGTGTTTAATATAAACCCTTGAACCATCTCACTTTTTTATAAAATCCCGTATCCTAAACAAAAACCCTCAAACCAAAAATCTAAAACCTCCTCAAATCAAAAATCTAAAACCTCCTCAAACCAACATAAAAATTCATAATATCTTTACCTTAAAACACTCATCCTCAAACAACTCAAACCAAAAACCTCTTCAAACGAAGTTCAAATTTTTTGGTTTCGAGTTGTGCAGGACCGTTTAAGAGCTTTAACACAGTTACAACACAACGACACAAAGAGGAGATTAACTAAACTTTAATCAAACAGTGAACTGGGTTAACCAAAGTGATACAAAGAACACAAGTAAAGTAAGAGACAGAACAAGAGATTATGGGTTTCAAGGAGGCAGTATATTGCTTTCTCAAGTTCTTTTACAAGTGTTACAAAGTATTTTGAAAGATACAAGAACTTGAAATACTTATACTACAACCTACAGCCGGCTATACTTTGAAAGCCAGCTGGATACAATTGACTAGACACTAACAAATCATTGTAGGATCAAAAGGCATATCTGCCTTTTGACCTTGTGACTATGACATGCCATAGATCACATCCTTATACATTACAAAAAGGATAAAGTACATAAAGTGGAAAGTTTCAGACTCAAGACCTCAATGTACAGTTACCAAAAGCATGGACCTTTTCACCAACTCATGTAAGTTGGTGACTTTACAGAGATGCAGCGGAAAAGGTGCTTTATGGAACAGTACATCAGATAAAGCATGTGTACTAAAAGTCTTCGGAAGAAATCTGTCTTCATAGGATGAAGCTTCGGAAGACTTTGTCTTTGAAGCTTTGGAAGACTTCATGTTTGGCTTCGGAAGATATTGGTCTTGGCTTCGAAAGATTTTACACTTAGAGTATTTTCTAATGCATTGTGTAAAACTTCCGAAGCATTCTTCACTTCAGTACTTAGTGCATGTTGCTGAGACACTTTGGATGTTTTGGGTTGCATCAGACTTAAGGAATCCTTACAAACTCCCCCTAGGTTGATGCTACCAAAACACTTAGAAGATCTTCAGATGTTAGTAGTCTTCAGTACAATCAAGACCATTCCTTTCTTCATTAGATGGTCAGGATCATCAAGACTCTCATAGTATCTTCTCATTCAAAGAGATCATGCAGAGGTAAGTTGATTATGTCTTGCCAGGAGTAGACATTCTCAACACCTTGATCTCTGATAACATGCCATCTTTCTGGATTGGTATAATAAGTCCAGGACAAGATGGGTGTCTCAGTTGTTAGAGGAGCCACTTGCATAGGAGTTGATTGGGCTGCCTCATCATGCACTTCCTCAGGTTGATCTGATTCAGTCTGAGGTGTAGAGGTAGATGACTTTGGCTTCTTCTTCTTAGTCTTTGGTTTAGAAGCCATTCTCTTCTTCCTCTTAGATGTCTTTAACTGAGAAGACTGGTCTGCAGCACCATGTTGATCATCAATGTCTTTCTCAGTTGGGTGTTCCTCCCTCACAGGTTCAGAAGGAGAGGAGTTTGACCCTGTCTTGGATCAGAAGATGAAGTTTGCTGGGGCTCAGCTGGAGGTTCTGGTTGAGGTGTCTCAGGTTGTTCAAACTTGACCTCCACTTCAGGTGGGACTTGACTTGGAAGAGAGTGCAAGTCAATCAGTTCTCCACTTTTAATCTTCTGCTTGATCACCCTTATATGCTCATCCATTGTAGATAGAGACATGGGGCCAAGTCTCCTTCCGGAGAATCCATATAGCTTCAAGAAGCTCATCATTCTTTGTCTGTCAGCAGACTTCTTTGCATTCTTTTGAATGATGGCTCTTGACTTTGCAACTTCTTCCTTAGCTTCCTTTTGGTTGTTTTTCTTTCTTTGACTAGCTCAAGCTCAAGTTGCTTTAGGTACTCGAACTCAATGAAGTCATAGGACAGGGGAAGAAGTGAATTTGCTTGATAGAAGCCTGTGGCACTCAGGTAGTTGATCATCTTGATCCTATCTTCTTCTTTATCTACCTGAGGTTCTTGTGGAGCCACATCTTCATGTGCAGGAATTTCTTGAACCGGAGAGAGAGTGGGAGCATGCTTGTAAAGTCTTTTCTGTCTCTTCTCCTCTTATAATTGGAGAAGTAACCTTGCATCCTCTTTCTCCTTCATCTCTCTTGACACTTCCATGTCAGCCAGTTCATTTAACTCTTCTAAGGGGAGGGAGATGATTTCATCGATATCATAATTCCTGGTCTGTAAATAGGTAATCCTGACTGCCCTTAACTCATCATCTTGAGTATTTGGTCTGGGGGCAGCCCTGATTGCAGCTTGCATGAAGCTAGATGACCCAGAAGAACTTTCTCCCCTTAGCCTCCTTTTCCTCTCTCTCTCTTCCTCCTCAATTTCTTCAGGAGTCATTTTCCTTTTCCCTTTGTCACCAACAGACCTTTGTGACTCAGGGTGGATTGAGGCTTGGCCTTCATTGCTTGGTGTAGCTTCCATGCTCTGGCTGGAGAGAGGCTGAGAAACACCTTCACCAGCAGGTGTCTCAGATGGAGTTTGGACCTCTGCAGCAGTTTTGATGGTGAGACAGGGGTCTCAGGTTCTGCCACTGGGCCTTCAGTCAAGGTTTCCCCTATGAAACTAATCTTAGGGTCCACCTCAACATCCAGTTGACCGATGACATTGCCTGATTGCCTATGTCTCCTTCTTAGAGAGAACTCTGCAAGGATCCTGTCTTGGATTCTTTAAGCCAGCCTGTCAGCTTGTCTTGAATTACTTGGATTGACAAGTGGCATGTTGACTAAATCCAGTCTTTCATAGAAGCTCAGGCTTTGGAACTAAAAAACTTCTTGTTGGCCTTGAACTCTGTGAAGTATAAGGGCTCTTCTGTCCTCATCATACCTCCACCTTATGATGTAGTTTCCAGTTCTTTGTGGTGGAGATGAGACAGCCCTTGGTATACCTTCCTCAAAGAGACTCCTGATGATTGAGTCTATAGAGTCCACATTAATGTGAACTTGAGGAAGTTGCTGAGAATGCACAACAGCAAGTGAGGATGGTGAGTCCTCTATGTCCATTCTCTTTGAAGAACTCCCAGGTTCTGTGGTTGTAATAACTTTCTCCCCCTTTTTGGTAGCATCACCCACTTGCATAGGTGAGCTGGAGGATAAGTCAATCACTTCCACAGGTTCTTGTGTTCCTGGTTGAGTTCTCCTTAAAGGTCTCTCAGCTAGTTTTTCCTTCGGATATGAAATCTGAAGTTGCTGATCATTGACCCTTTTTTGTAAGGTAGTCACCTGAGATTCCAAGTGACTAACCTTAGAGACTAAATAGGTGCATGTTTTTGACAATTTCTGCACCTTTAGTCTCAAATTCCCCTCATCTTCATCAGAAGAATCAGTAGGGGATGAGATGATTGGACCAAAGTCCTCTCGCTCACCACCAGCTTGAGTTTCTTGGCTGCTGGTTTTCCTCTGCTCACTGGCAGCCTCAGTTGAGATGCCAGGGGGCTGAGTTGCCATGGTTGAGGTCTTAATGATGTAATCACTTTCAAAAGTGAGAGCCTCTTCCATATGGACATCCTGAACAGGTTCAAAAGTGTCCACCTCAGTAATAGGTGACTGATGTGGGATAGACTGAGGAGAGTCAGAGGTACTCATCTCTCTTTGAGTAGGGGATGGGAAGAGAGACTCATGGTACTCACTGAATCCTAAGTCTTCATCAGTATAGAAGGATAGGTTGGGAATTGGTTGGTTGAGATCCAAAGGTTGGGGATGGTAGCTGTCCCCTGAAGGTTGTTCACTTGAGTGTTGAGACTCAGAGTGAAGGCTTAAGGCTGTTGGGCTAGTGAGCTCATCAGGGTGAGCATGAGGAACCTCAGCCCTGATAGGTGAAATAATGGGAGTGGTTTGCTCCTCAGAAGAAGTGGGAGCTCTAGTATGCACTTCTTCCTGTAAGTTGAGTATATGGGGGCCTGCACAAACTCAATAGCCTGAGCAGGGGTTCATTTTGATTTTCTTTGGTAGGTGAGGGTGATTTCTGGTCTTTTTAGGGGTAAGGATAAAAGAGGTGTGGGTTCAACACTAGCTTGTGTTGCTAGGTTGTCACCTTGAGCAATGAGCTCTAACATTTTTGGGACTAGTGCTGTTTCTACCCCTGAGAAGCCTACAGTTGGCTTCTTCATTATTTTAAAGATGTCGGGCTTCATCTGTCCCAATTTAATAATATTACTTGTTTCCCTCAACTGTGAGCCCAGTTCACAGTTGAGAATGTGTTGAACATATCTAGGAAACATGTAATACTCTAAGGAGTCTAAGTTTGCAAGTAAATTAGTATAAACAAATTGTGAATACCTGAACTTGACCCCCTGAACCATTCCATGAACTATAAAGGAGAGATCCTGAGGAATCTGGTCCCATCCACCATGCTTGTTTGATAAGCTGTGGATAACCACATGGAGCAGGTATTTCCACTGGGATGAGACCTTCCCTTTCGTGAAGGTCTTTACAGAGAAATCTCCCTCATAGCCCATCTGCTCAAAGGAATGATTAACCGCTTCCTTTGGGAAGGACACCTCACCTTCTTCATCATCCAGCTGCAAATGTTGGTTAATGATGGCCGGAGTGATCAAGATTGTCCTTCCTTGCATTGTGGCAGACAGTGCCTTCTCCCCATCCATAATGACCTCTTGGCAGGTCTTCCAGAATTTAAACAAGTGATCCTCATATAGAGTAGGATCAATGGTCAGGGAGGTGAAATAGTTTGACAGAGTCAAGAATTGGCAAATCTCTGAGAAACTCGCATCTTTCTCAGAGCTTAACAGAGCAACTTGATTATGTTTCCTGTGAAGTTGCATGGAGAAATCTGGGTTGTTTCTGCGGTTAAGGTTAGCCATTTCAGAAGCTTAAGGGTGAAGAAAGGTAGAAAGCAAAGGCGGTTTAGAGAATTAGGTTAGAGGAATAGTGGAATTGAGGAAGATAGTGGGAGAGAGGGGGAACCGTTGGGTATTTATGTGAAAAGGGATTTGAACCAAAGTTAATAAAAGAGGATAAACTTTGAAATCCGGAAGTCGGTCCCACCTCTGAAAAGGTAGTTTTCTTTTGCTCAAAAAGTTGTTTTCTTGGAATTCGAAAAGCTTCCGAAGGTAATTTGTCTTCGGAAGTTTTGATTGAAAAAGCTTCCGAAGCTAAAATGGCTTCGGAAGAATTTTCTGAGAGTCTTGAAGATTTATGCTTCGGAAGAGAAATAAACCCTTGGATGCGTTGTATAAGAATGAACAAAGCTTCCGAAGGTTAATTTTGCTTCGGAAGGAAAAAGTCCTTAAAAATGAATAAGTGTCTGAGGTAAGAATTTTAAGCTTCGGAAGATGAATTTGAATTCTTCCGAAGGTAAACTCTCTTAGACAGTTATTTATTTTGAAGACATGTTTTTCTTCCGAAGATAAAACTTTATCTTCCAAAGTATCAGAAAATTTTCAAGAATCTAAGGAAAGTTTTCAAAAAGAGTTTTACATCCAAAGAAAACATGAGCTTATGAAAGTGATAAACTCGACAACTTAGGACACACTTATTTTAAGAAGAAATAATTAGAATCAGTTTTAAGAAAAAGTCTACTCAAAGTTAATCATCCCAATAGCTGATATCAGATACTTAAATCTCTGTTCATCAAAAGCTTTTGTGAACAGATCACATATTGTTCATCTGTATGAACTTTGACTAGTTTAATTAATCCCTTTTATAGTTATCTCTTATTAAATGATACCTGATGTTGATGTGTTTGGTCCTTGAGTGCTGCACAGGGTTCTTAGTGATAGAGATAGCACTATTGTTGTCTATGTGGATAGGAGTCTCTTTGAAGTTAAATCCATAGTCAGCATCTGATTTTGAATCCAAGGCACTTGAGCACAGTAGCTTGCAGCAGCAATGTATTCAGCCTCAGCAGTTGATGCAAACACACAGGATTGTTTCTTGCATTGCCATGAGACAACCCTTCCACTAAGGAATTGACATCCTCCAGATGTAGACTTTGCAGTCATGTTGCAACCACCATAATCACTATCTGTATAGGCATACAGATTGAAATTAGGATTCTTTGGATACCATAGACCAAGTGTTGAAGCACCTTTGAGGTATCTTAAAATCCTTTTCACAGTGATTAAGTGAGACATCTTAGGGTTGGCTTGATATCTTGCACAAATACATGTAGCAAACATGATATCAGGCCTGCTAGCTGTAAGATACATAAGAGACCCAATCATAGCCCTGTATAAGTGTTCATCTACACACTGCCCCTCAAGATCTGGACCAAGGGAGTGGTTTCCGGCTATGGGTGTCTTAGCAATCTTACAATCAGTCATGTTGAACCTCTTGAGTATGTCTTGAACATACTTTGACTGACTTATGAAGATGCCATCCTCAACCTGCTTCACTTGAATTCCCAGAAAGAAGTTGAGTTCTCCCATTGAACTCATTTCAAATCTGTCTTTCATCAGCTTCTCAAAGTCTTTGCAGAGCTTTGGATTGGTTGAACCAAAGATGATGTCATCTACATATACTTGAACCAACAATAAGTCATTTCCCTGTCCTTTGATGAAGAGAGTTCCATCTATAGCACCTCTTCTGTATCCATGTTTACAAAGATACTCAGATAGTGTCTCATACTACTTCCTGGGTGTCTGATGCAGCCCATAAAGAGCTTTGTCAAGCTTGCAGACATAATCAGGATGATTAGGGTCTACAAAACCAGGTGGTTGTTTGACATAGACCTCCTCATCAATCACTCCATATAAGAAAGAACACTTTACATCAAGTTGATAGACTTTGAAGTTCTTGGATGCAGCAAATGGCAGGAATATCCTAACAGCTTCTAGTCTCGCTATAGGAGCAAAGACATCAGTGTAGTCAATCCCTTCTTCTTGTGTGTATCCTTGAACAACTAGTCTTGCCTTGTTCTTGATGATGATTCCTCTATCATCCTTCTTATTCCTAAAAACCCATTTGGTTCCAATGGTACTCTTCCCATGAGGAAATGGACAAAGGTTCCAAACTTTCTGCCTTTTGAATTGAAGAAGCTCTTGTTGCATAGCTTCAAGCCAACTTCCATCCTTTAGAGCTTCATCAACTTTCTTTGGCTCTATCTGAGATAAGAAACAAGAGTGAAGACAAATATTTGCTTCATGGGTTTGTCCTCTTGTTCTTACCCCTGTGACAACATCTCCAATGATGTTTGTGGTGGGGTGAGACTTGTGGATCCTTAGCTGAGGGATCACAACAAGTTGCTGAGAGAAATTTAGATCTGGTCTGGAAGATTTACCCTCCACATTATCACACTTATCAAGATTAACTTGATCCAATGAGTGTGTGACATCTAAACATTGATGTTGTCATCTATGGTATGGTTATTAGCATCAAGAGATTCCTGATCACTATCACCATCACCACTGTTGTCTTCTACAATTGAGGTGTCTTTATCTGGTTGAGAAGCCTCTGAGCTAGAATTTGAAGGCATACCAGATGTATCAGCTGAATTTGTCATTGTTGTGCTGATAGAAACTTCATTTGTTGAAGTAGTTTCAACTGGAGCTGAAGATGTATGAGTTGAAGGTCTTCCTAGCTCAAATCTTGGATCAGGATCACCTGTATTTAAATTTTCTGCAGATCCTGAAACATGCTCACAAGATTTGTTAAAACAGTTGGTAACTAAATCAAGATCAAACAGCCAATCCGGACCAGAACCAGCCACACAGGGTGTGTGCTCATTGAAAGTCACATTGGCTGACTCCTCAACAATTCTAGTTCTGAGATTGTATACTCTATAAGCTTTAGCTTGGGAAGAGTATCCAATGAAGTGTCCATCGTCTGATTTCTCAGCAAACTTGGCAATTTGATCTTTGGTATTCAAGATGGTGCAGGGACATCCAAATGACCTGAGAAAACCAATGAAAGGTTCCTCTTGTGCCAAAGTTCATAAGGGGTCTTACCATGTGTCTTAACTACTAAAACTCTGTTTTGCACATAGCAAGCAGTATTAACTGCCTCTACCCAGAAGGTGATAGGCAGTTTAGAGTCAAACAACATAGTTCTTGCAGCTTCAATAAGTGTCCTGTTTCTCCTCTCAGCAACTCCGTTTTGCTGAGGAGTCCTGGGAGCACTGTATTGTCTTGTAATACCTTTTTCATCACAAAATGTATCAAGGATTTGGTTCTTGAATTCAGTTCCTTGATCACATCTTATGGTTTTGACCTTGTGATCATATTGATTCTCAACTTTTAAGATGAAATTCTTCAGAATCTCAAGGGTTTCATCCTTAGTTCTAAGGAAGAAGACTTAAGTGAATCTTGTAAAGTCATCTGTGATCATAAAACAGTAAGAGGTCCTTCCTAAACTCATTACACTGGTGGGGCCAAAGAGATCCATATGTAACAAGTGTAGGGGAGTAGTGATGGAGTTCTTTTCCTTAGGCTTGTGAGATACCTTGTGTTGCTTCCCTTTCAGGCATGCAACACAATGATCATCACTTGTAAACTCTTTCTTTGGTATTCCAGTTACCAGATCATGTTTAATTAATTTATTCATGTTCTTAAAGTTTACATGGCACATTCTTTTATGCCATAGGAAAGACTCGTCACTATTTGCTTTAGATAGAAAGCATGAAACTTCTCCAGAAGGAGATGTTTCTTGCAAATCCATCTTGTACATGTTCCCTTTCCTGGGGGCTCTGAGCAGGATATGCTCATGAGGAATGACCACTCCAGGCTTGAGAACAATGCACTCATGCTCAGTAAAGAGCATGTTATGACTCTGATCACAAAATTAGGATACACTCAGAAGATTGTACCCAAGCTCCTTAACAAAGTTTACCTTCTCAATGCTGAGCTTACCATTTGTGACCTTGCCCCTTCCAGAAATGTAACCACCTTCATCTCCTCCAAAAGCAACTGGTCCTCCATCAATTCTCTCAACATTATGGAGTAGAGACCTATTGCCTGTCATGTGCCTGGAACAACCACTGTCAATTATCCAGACATTCCTGTTTGTCTTGAGCTGTTCCTGCACAAGAAAATGATTAGTTACATTTGGAAACCCAAGCCTTACTTGTCTTGGGCTCACTAAGTGTAATAGAAGGTAATGCAACAGTAATAGATTCTATGGTTGTACTATGGGGATCTTCAGCTGTTGTTGATGGAGAAATTTCAGTCATTTGGTCTTTCTTAGACTTCCACACCACCTTGGAGTCTTGGGCTTGACCTTCAAAACCTTAGAAGCTTTTGGAACTTCACAATTTTGATGACTGAACCTTCGGAAGATTCTACAGTCACTGCAACAGACTTTAGTGCTTCGGAAGAACTCCTTTCTTCCGAGACCAATTTTACTTTCGAAGGTAATTTTCCATTTACCTTCTTCTTTGATTTGGAGCTTCCGAAGGAAACAGACTTTCCTTCCAAAGCTTGAGACTTCTTGAGATTCTTTGAAGTCTTTGTATTGGTCATGTGGATGGTACTTTTAGGATTGTATGGGCAATCCTTAGCAATGTGAGAGTACTTTCACACATGACACATAACATTTTCTTCTTCAAAGGAGTCTCCTTTTGAGAGCAAAACTGGCTTTTGTCACATCCCTTCTCCACTTTCATCTTAGTAGATGCTGAGACAGTTCTTTTGGGCTGTGAACTGTTCTTGGAGTTTGATGGTCCATGCTGTGCAGCAGTGGTACACGGCAGCTCAGTCTTCTTCTTTGCACTGAGATGATTTGAACATGAACCAGGACTCTTAGCTGAGGAGTCTTGGTTGATGTCTTCAGTCCTTACTGCTTTGAAACCTGCAGAGATAAAAACTTGTTTCTGCTTAGCATCAAAAGTAGCCTTGATTTCTTGAGCCTTCTTTGCTTTCCTTTTGCTCTTCCTGATCAAGTTCTTTCTCTTGGACTTGGTCATCACAGTTGATTTCTTCTCCTCAGAAGGATAGTGGCCCTTGGAAGAATCCTCTTCTTCACTCTTCTTAGAGGAATTCTTCACTATCACTTCTTCATCATCCTCACTTATAGGATCTATGAGAGAAAGCTCATCTTCACAAGTTCCACACCTAGGAGATCTTACAGACAAGATTGTGTGTGGAAGAGCTATCTCATTTGATCCCAGTCCCTGTCTATTTTGATAGCACACTTTGTTGTGCAGGATGAGGATATCATGTTTTTGAAGGTCTCTTCTTCAAGAACACTCTTCTCTGCCTTGGCTTTGCTGATCACAAGCTCAGCCTGACACTTAGTCAACTTAGTTATAAGATCTTGGATCTGAGTTCTAAAATCTGTATGTTCATGTTTTAGTACTGAAATAGTTTTCTCCAAATCCTCTATCTTTAACTTGTAATCATTTTCAGACTTTCTAAAATCAGATTTTAATATGTTTAATGACTCAAGATCAGATCTCATCTCTAAGTTGTAGGACCTGTATCTATTTACTTTAGCAATGCATTCAGGAGTACAGAGATGTTCCAATACCTTGGCTTCATCATGGTCAGCCATCAGTGCTTGGTTTGGAGAAGCATCTTCCACCTGAAAACTCCAGTCAAAGCCTCCCTCTTCAATAGCAACAGTAGCATGTTGCTTAGGCTTCTCAGACTGAGGGGCTTTGTCAGTGTAGTTTGGTCTGGGTTGTGTTTGGCCCCCATTTTCTTTAGGTGCCTTACACTCCCTAGCAAAGTGACCCATAAGGTTACAGTTGTAACACTTAACTTTGCTTTTATCCAGCCCAAACTTTCCACTGATAGCATTGCTTGGAAATCTTCTTCCTGTTCTCTTGTAGAACTTCTTGTCTCTGTGAGTGAGGAGAGCCATCTGCTAAACTATTTGCATGTATTCCAGGTCATCTGGATGAATACAGTCCAGGTCTTCAAGAGTGAAGAGATAATTCCCACAGCTTTCATCAGTAGACACAAAGGCTTGAGAAGAACTTATCTCTTGGAATGGACTTTCTTGAGTAAGTTCTCCCTTGGTGTCTCCGGGAAGGTGATGAAAGGACCCTTTTGTGAGTTGTCAGGGTAGCATATGAGATGATGTTGGGGTTCTATGCTGTCCCTTTCAACCACATGAAGGGCTGAACCCATTTGATTGTTGGAGTTGCCAGATGAACCTTGCATGTTCATCTTCATCTGGTATCCACTAAGAATCCCATACAACTCTGTCAGAGTAAGAGTTTTAAGGTTCTCAGTCCTCTTGATCACCACACAATAGTGTGTCCATTTCCTAGGAAGTGAGGACATGAACTTTCTTACAATGTCTCTGTTCTCAAGAGAAACTCCTCCATCCACTAGGGTATCCACAATCTCAACATACCTGAAGTATTGTTGGGTCATGGTTTCACCTGCTTTGAAGGTGAAATTTTCAAATTGCTGCTTCAGAAGATCTTTCTTGTTCTCCTTGGCTTCAGAGGAGCCTTCATACATCAGCTTCAGTGCATCCCGCAACTGTTTAGCTGTTTTGCACTTCTTAAAACCTCTGTATACAGAGTTTGGGAGAGCAGTGTGAAGAGCAGTCATGGCCTACCTATCAATCTCTACTCTTTTTCTATCTTCATCTGAGTAGTTGGCCATATCTTTAGGGATCATACCAGCACCAGTAGCAGAGGGGGTGCTGGGTATGAAAGGTCCATTCTCAACAGATTCCCACATTCTTGAGTCAAGAGACCTGATGAAGCCTTCCATCCTCATGCACCAGGTGTCAAAATCATCAAGAGTGATCAGTGGGGATTTGTTCATGGTTCCAGTCTCCATATCAGTCTTTGAGATGGAAGCCATTTGAAGAGTTTAGTTTTTGTGTGTGTGAGGGATCTTAAGATGGTTAGATCTTATATCAAGAGCCTGTTAAGCTCTGATACCAATTGCAGGACCGTTTAAGGGCTTTAACACAATTACAACACAACGACACAAAGAGGAGATTAACTAAACTTTAATCAAACAGTGAACTGGGTTAACCAAAGTGATACAAAGAACACAAGTAAAGTAAGAGACAGAGAAAGAGAGTATGGGTTTCAAGGAGGCAGTATATTGCTTTCTCAAGTTCTTTTACAAGTTTTACAAAGTATTTTGAAAGATACAAGAACTTGAAATACTTATACTACAACCTACAGCCGGCTATACTTTGAAAGCCAGCTGGATACAATTGACTAGACACTAACAAAATCAATTGTAGGATCAAAAGGCATATCTGCCTTTTGACCTTGTGACTATGACATGCCATAGCTCACATCCTTATACATTACAAAAAGGATAAAGTACATAAAGTGGAAAGTTTCAGACTCAAGACCTCAATGTACAGTTACCAAAAGCATGGACCTTTTCACCAACTCATGTAAGTTGGTGACTTTACAGAGATGCAGCGGAAAAGGTGCTTTATGGAACAGTACATCAGATAAAACATGTGTACTAAAAGTCTTCGGAAGAAATCTGTCTTCATAGTATGAAGCTTCGGAAGACTTTGTCTTTGAAGCTTCGAAAGACTTCATGTTTGGCTTCGGAAGATATTGGTCTTGGCTTCGGAAGATTTTACACTTAGAGTATTTTTCTAATGCATTGTGTAAAACTTCCGAAGCATTCTTCACTTCAGTACTTAGTGCATGTTGCTGAGACACTTTGGATGTTTTGGGTTGCATCAGACTTAAGGAATCCTTACAAGTTGTTTGAGGATGAAGGTTTTTTAAACGAAGATAGTCTGAATTTTTTATGTTGGTTTGAGAAGGTTTTTGGTTTGAGGGTTGTTTTTCCAAGATTTGAGATTTTATGTGAAAGTGAGATGGTTCAAGGGTTAATATTAAACATCCAACACCCGATCAACCCTAATAAGAAAGAACCCGCCAGTCCCATTGGCGGGTTCCGTCTTTTCAAGACCCAGATCAGAACTCGCCGGTGGCACCGGCGGGTTCTGAGGAAAAGGACAAATGTTATGAAATCTTGGCAGGACACGGGAATTAAGAAAGGAGAACTCACCGGTGTGACCGGCGGGTACCCCTGAAATCCTCTTTTATATATATTTACCCCTCAAGTCAATATATTTTTAAATTTAATCTCATTAATAAAATTTTTTCCACAACTTCACATTTATTTTTTTGGTTTTCCTCAAGCAAAAGTCATTTGTAATCTATCCATCATTAACAATTAGACATCACTAATCACCTACCAATTCTTAATTAAGGTCTAGAATCATACTCAACCATAACATCTGTACATAATCACTAGTGTTACATTTTTAAAGAGAACAATCTCACCGAACCTAACAAACCTTCTTGTTTTCTCCATATATGTAATCCCACTTTCTCATAGTATACCCAAGCCACACATAAATCAAAAATACTTAAATGAGTTTAACAAGGTTTGAGTTAAGGTGCATATTTAAAGGATGTATACAGATAAGGTAATGAAATCCAAAGTGTTTTAAGCTACTTTCCATGTAAAACCACCAATTAAGTAATAAGTATAAATTTAGGTAAAACTATCTAGTTAATCAATTCAGTTCATACTTCAAACATATAATATATAACTCAACTAATGTGACAACATATATGAAAAGTCCACCTGCTAGTTTGTTACTCCTGATTAAACACTTATATCAATTTCTCAAATGAATGCAAGTACAACGATGACTAACAAAAATTTGATTATATACGGTGAAAATTTTGGTTTTTAAAAACAATTGGCTTTTCTCAGAACTTTTGCAACAATTTTCAATTTTTTTCATATCGTCATATTTTTGACAGTTTTATCAAACTTTTCTACCATTCCCCTCATCCCCACATGTGATGTATGTTTATAATGTTAAAAAAATATTGGGATGAGATTCCCAAATCACTTTAGTTTTAAAACAACAATCATGATGTATATGCACCTAATAACTAACAAAACAACTATCTACTCCGAAATTGACTCGATAAACATAACATCATTCCTATCACACAAAGTTACACACCACTAACACTTACATCACAATTGCAAATAAAAATAAAGGAATAAAGGACAAATTATTCAACAACCATAATCAAGACAAAAGAGTAACACATGTACCTAATAAGGGACATAGCACCCGCTCAGTTAATGCAATCATTGGTTGAGAGCCAGGTCGTATGGGTCATCAATTACTGACTAGGAATCTCTGGTCCAAACCAAGCAACCATCAAACTCTCTGTTATCACCAAAAAATCATCGAAAGCACCAACATATAAGCCACTTGGCCTTTGCTGCTGAGACGGTAAAGGTACCTTGTAGAGAAATGTGTCTTATCATACGGATACTTGGCCACCCCATTGTATTCCCCTACTCGGCCCCAATTAGTTGGTCGCGGGGATGGAACATTCTGGCAACTAGCATTATATATCAGTGTAATGGAAGTGTTGTCCATCCTTTGCATACCTCATGTTGAGCTCTTGCTCAGGTAATGTAACAAGCCTAAAGTTTTTTTAAAATAAAGAAAACAAAAATTTCTAGAAACGAAGGCCTATACGAGCCACATCAGATAAATGATGCGGCCTGCATCGCATGGTGTCCAAGATAAGGTCCACATCCTTGTTAGGATGTTGGTCACAACAATGTGAAAAAGAATCTCTTGTTGGATTGGCACGTGTATGATGATGAGGAAACATAATATGACATGTGTGTGATGACTAAGGGCCAAATTTGGACACGTGGTCCAATGCGGGCCATATCAGGTGAGGATGAAGACCTCATCAGATAGAGAAGTTAAGGACAAATGCGGTGGTGACACGTGTCAGCCACACATCGCAAACCTCTCTCTTACACTAGACTCATCTTAGGTAAATCTAAGGTGTAGCATGACGAATAACGATTGAAAACAAGAAGCCAAGTGACATAAGACGAAATGTTGTTTACATAGGAACTACCTTTTTGATGCTAAGTAGTCATTGACTCAAAACTAAAAGGTGAATACATTTAATACTTTTGAATGAATAAATAATTTAAATATTTAAGAATGACATACATAGTTAGAATCGAATTATGATTTAAGTGTTTCATTATTTTCACGCCTCACTATTTTCATGTCTATTACACGTATTTATCAACTTTTATGCTAACACATGAGTTTACAAAACTTTTCAAGTAAGCGTGCTTAGTATTGCCAAGAATAGGTATTGGAATTGTCAATGAATCATAGACACATACTATATCTTATGGCTATATTTGAAAATATGTATTGTCCGCTTATGGTAGAAGTTTTTGCTAAACATCATTATTTAGTGATGTTAATGTAAATATACAAAAGTTTGAATTATGAAAGACATGTTTATGAAACAAAAAAATATGATGCGTAAATGATGTATCTATGAATGAATGAAAACAAGTATACCAAAGAGCAATGGTCCTAGGGTATCCTGAAACCATAGTGTGACATGTAAGTATCACATGTGTCTATTACTTGTAATGCCCAGAAATGTTAAAACGAGTCATCAATGCTAATGGCTTAATTAGTGGGTATTTAATAATAATAATAAATATATATAAAGAAAGGAAATAGGTTATGGGCTAAATTAGGCTTATGGGTAAGAGCCTAAGTGATTAAAGGCCCATAATCAGCCCCTTAACCCACCTAATCAGCCACCATCTTCCCTATTTGCAACCAATGTTTTGAGAGTCGGATCGGATCGGCCGGTCCGGCCGGTCCGACCGCGAATCGTTGTGTGAGACGATCCGAGCAGCTATGGATTGTTTTGGTAGGGTTGAGTCGACCGGTTAATCCCGAGTGGGTTGTTGGACCGGGATTCGGAGATCTTGCGTTGGACCGGTGTGTACCTGTTTAAGTATTCATTCTTCCTCTCGAGTGAAGAACTAAAGAATATATTTCTTAAAATCGAGCAACTGAGGAGATGATTTGTGGAGAAGTCGTGATTTGGAGGGTGGATTTGTGCAGATCTTGAGTCGTGATTGGGAAAAAGGGGTTGTGATTTGACGAAGGGGTTGCGATTTGAAATCTACGGTTTGGTTTGTGGAGCTACGATTTGAAGAAGGGACAATGATTTGGGTTTTGAAGAATCCTTTTGATGGAAGATAAAAATGACATTTGCATGGAAAAATAAAAAAGTGAAAAGTAGAAAATCAGTTTTATGAAAGTGAAAAGCATATTTACTTTACTGAAATAAAATTCAAATTTGCTTTTATTTTTACAATTAATATATATATATATATATTATAATATTTTTATTTTTTCTTTATGATTTCTAACTTAATTTACTTTAAAATTTTACTATTATTCTATTCTTACACATATATTTTTATATTAATTATAAAGTTATCCGGTTCTTAAATCCGGTTCGACTGGTCCGAACAGTTCGACCAGTGAACCAGTAAGTTGTCCGATCTGATTCTGAAACATTGTTTGCAACCCTAGCCTTATACATATATTAATTAGAAAGTAGAGTGAGAAAGTAAAGAAAACTCTAGATTTAAAGCTTCATTGGAGAAGGGATTGAAGATTTGGGTGTTGGAGCATCAAACCATAAGAAAGGAGCAACAAATCCAGGTAAGAATCAGTCTTTAAACCCTTCTATAGATCAAACCCGGATTCTAGTGTTTTGGGTTTTGAAAAGTTGCAAAGAATCGTATAAAGGTCATATTTTTACGTATGAAAACATGTAAAAAGCTTAGATAGAACCTCATGGTTGAAAACTAAGGGTTTGGACGTAAAAAGTTGTGATTTTGGGTTAAAAACGGGCTGCTTCGTAATTTTTATGCGTTTTACGAAACTGTGTGTGCATCCCGCAAACTGTCTGTGCATCCAGCAAAACAGGGTGTTCAAGCTGCGAAACTGCGAGTTTTCTGCGAAACTATAGTTTCGCAGGTTATTTCGCAACCATGGAATTCCAACAAAAGTTGAGCGAAACTGTCAGCGAAATTGGCAGCGAAATTAGGTAGAAATTAACCCCTTTAAATGTTAATTTATCTGTAGGCTATGTAGTGTGATCTAGAGGTGTACAAACCAGGTTTTTCTAAAACCGGTTTGGGTTCCAAGTTGGAACCGGTTTGGTCAACAACGCTCAAAACTGGTTTGGGCTCAAACCGGTTCGGGTTGTAAACCGGTTTGGACTTAGAAAAACCCAAACCTATAAAACCAGTTTGGGTCAGTTTGAAAATCGGTTTGGGCCGGTTTGAAAACCGGTTAGTTTTTTTAAAAAAGTGTTATACATTAAATAAACAATTAATTGTAAAAATTAAATCAACTTATAAGATGAATGTTACATAGTAATTGTATAAATTAAATAAAACTATAAGATGCATTTACTTATTTTTATTTGTAAAAATTAAAACATATAAAATTAAGAACAATACATAATTATTTTTAAAAACAAAGTACATAATTTCAATTAAGTACATAATTTAAAATCAAAGTGAAATATATAATATATAAAACATAGAAACAATTAGACATAAAATGAAATAATTGTTTGAAAACCGGTTTAAGAACCGGGTTGTAATCGGTTTGAAAACCGGCTTGGAACCGAACCGGGTTAGAAACCAGTTTGAAAGAGGAAACCTACAAACCGAACCTAAACCGTCAGGTTGGGTCGGTTTGAAACAGTTTGAGCTCCAAACCGGTTTCGGTTTCACCTCTAGTGTGATCCTAGCCTAGAAAGCTTAGTTTAGAAGTTACTCACGTTATCCAGGTGAGTTCTAGATCCCCTTGTTTATAATTTTTTCTATGTTTTAGGGCTACTATGTGTGAAGTCGCTGGATCGGTTGACATCTGAGCGTGTTTTTGACGGAAGGGAAAACACCAAGAGACAAATAAGAGAACGCACAATAATAGAATGGTTTCATTGATAAAACCTAATGACTACAAGCTCGTTAAACAGAAGAATCACGAATCTTGGGAAGGGGAGATCGAGCATGATCTCCCCTCTCGTCCGGTAGCACCTAGGCCCCAGGCACACTCTCAAAACCTTACCTCTCTACACAATAAAACTGGTATTTATAGGCCTCAGCCCATATCAGATGCGACTGGGCCCATTCGTATGATTGGACCATGCGTATGGTTCAATCGTACGACTGGACCATACTTATGGTTCAGTCTTACAAATAGCCCAATAGCATCTCTCAGTCGCACGACTAGTCCATTAGCATGGCTCAGTCGTACGATTGAGTCTCATTAGCATATGCTCCTGCGAATGACTTAGTTTAATGTGTTTACAACATATCAGGTGTATTACATTAAGCCTAGACTATTCGTCAAGCGACGGACACACTATATATGACAATATATGCTCCAACAAATTTCCCATTGGATGTTGCTTGCGAATAGTAGATAACACCTTTTACAATTTTAGTCAATCTTTGCTCTGGCTTATAATAGAATCAAACGAGAAACCATATTAGCCAACGTCGCTGATCCGTCAGGTTGCTACAGTATTCCTGAAAATGAATTTAGGCACAATAGCTTTCGTTCACTTTGCAGAACACCATCATAGCAGCAAGATTCCCCATATGACTGTTTTTCCAGATAATGACATGAACAATTTTCCATTGCTCTAATCTTCACATAGGCTAACTTGATTAACATTAACACCTGCAGAAATTCCCGCTCAATTCAGCATATCCCAATATATAAGCATTGTGCTCTCTTGCCGTCTTCATATGGTGTATTGGGCAAAAAGTAGAAGGTTCCAATCCATAGCTGACAATCTCAAACAAATCAGCATGAACTCAGATTCATCATCAGAAACCAACTCACATCATCACTTTCTGATCGCGTCTTCAATTTCTCTATACATGGATTCCCCCTAAGAATTAGAATCCTCTCTGTGCGGATAAATATAACTTGATTGGCCCATAAATAGTCAGATGCTCCTGACTACCCCACAAAATCAACACCAACTGCTAACATCTTCTCTTTTCTCTTTTGTGTTCTAACTACATTCATCTATTTTGGAAGTCCAACGAATAATGGGGTATCCATCGAACTTATTTGACAAAAGAACCTCAGGGTGAATGTGCTTTGCTCATCCTCAAATCTGTGCAAGAGACAGTTCCAAAATTTTTTTTGGTCTGGAACACCATTCATTCGTATGACATGAAGGACAAATATCACATTCGTGTGAATTGATAATACGAATGATATATTCGCGTGACTGGTCCAGTAGCATGACTGGACATAAGACTGGTCCAGTAGCATAACTGGACATAAGCCTGGTCCAGTACCATGACTGGACATAAGATTGGTCTAGTAGCACGACTGGACATAAGACTGGTCCAGTCACATGATTGGACATAAGATTGATCCAATAGCATGACTGGACATAAGGCTGGTCCAGTAGCACGACTGAACGTAAGACTGGTCCAGTCGCATGACTGGACATAAGACTGGTCCAGTAGCACGACTGGACATAAGACTGGTCCAGTCGCATGGTCCAGTCGTATGAGCAGATCTGCACACAGATTTTCAGATCTGCAGCCGCCATGGCTGCCAAAAACCCTAATCTGATGAATTTTACATGAACCGAAACAAAATAGACATCATAAGATTCGCAAGGGTGATAAGAACATGGTTCCAAGTTTGATTTTAACCAAGAAACAACACACGTAACAAGATCTGAGCAAAACACAAAGAACACGAAGTGGGATTAACGTCAAAGAACATGAAATAGATCTAGAAATCAAAAGCTCGGGTTGCTAGAATGATTGTTAGATCATTCTAGCAGTAACCTTGCTCTGATACCAATTGTGAAGTCGCTAGATCGGTTGACATCCAAGCGTGTTCTTGACAGAAGGGGAAAAAAACCAAGAGACAAACAAGAGAACAAACAATAATAGAATGGTTTCATTGATAAAACCTAATGATTACAAGCTCGTTAAACAGAAGAATCATGAATCTTAGCAAGGGGAGATCGAGCATGATCTCCCCTCTCATCTGGCAGCACCTAGGCCCCGGGCACACTCTCAAAACCTTACCTGTTTACACAATGAAACTGGTATTTATAGGCCTCAGCCCATATCAGATGCAACTGGGCCCATTCGTATGATTGGACCATGCATATGGTTCAATCATACGACTGGACCATACTTATGGTTCAGTCTTACGAATGGCCCAATAGCATCTCTCAGTCGCACAACTGGTCCATTAGCATGGCTCAGTCGTACGATTGAGTCTCATTCGCATATGCTCCTGTGAATGACCTAGTTTCATGTGCTTACAACATATCAGGTGTATTATATTAAGCCTAGACTATTCTTCAAACGAAGAACACACTATATATGACAATATATGCTCCAACACTATGCATACGAAATATATATTTTTAAATGACAAGATCTTAAGAGGTTTTAGCAGGAAGATTGATTTTTCTATAACAAAAATTGCTATACAAATGTGCTATAACAGGAAGATCCTAGCCCTTCCCCAGCCAGAGGAGTTGCCCCTTGGACCCCATTAAGGGCTGCTGCCCCTGAAACCCCGCTATCAGGGGCTGCCACCCCCGAACCCCTGTTGTCCCGTGGAAGGTCAGTTATGTTTTTATGATGGATTGTACTTAGTATGTTGTGTACTCAACAAGCTAAGTATTATATATTAAAGTGGAAGGTAATATTAATGAAAAGTGAAACTTAATGAATGTTACCCCGAGCCCATTTGATGATGAAAAGTCTTGCAAGCACTATGATAGACTTTACTTATGTGAGTCTAATGTATGATGATTGATCTGTATTCATGAGTGGGCTATGTGCCTTGAAGTGTGGATCAACTGTCAGGGGTTAACTACCATGATGATGTGTACCGACATGGATCGGCATTCATTGTCGATCAACATGGAGCTCTTGCTTTGCGCAACCTCATTTATGAAATAATGAAATATAATGAACAGCTTATTATGATGCAAGAAATATTATGTATTATGATGTATGCGTGGTCATTATATGAAGGATAAAGTTTATATTTTCTTATTTATCTGAAAATAGAACTCACACAGCAAAGCTGACTTTTACGCATAATAGTTGGCAGGTAAATGTTGATGCTGAGGATGGCACAAAGTGGGAAGCTACTTGGATGGTAATGGATGACAACCTTGTTTATGAAATCTTTGATTTTAATTGAAGACAAAGTACTATGTTTTTATTTAATTTGAAAGACAAATGTATGACTACAATAAGATTTACAAGTTTCAAATGAATGTCTATTTAATTCTACTGCAATGCTTCGGTTATTAAAATGATTGTATGCTATGATTAACCAACTGTAAGGCTTCCCAGGAACGGGGCCTTACAGTTCAATAGTTTATTGCTACTTTTTCATTACATCCTCATGTTTTTATCCTACCACAATAGCTACCTTTGAACATTTATCCCACAATATTTTGGTAATGAACATCTATCTGACATACTCTAGAGGCCTCATGAGTCTAATCATTGCCTCTATTTTGCTCGACTCGTATGGACTAGACGCTTAATGGGCTTATTGACATGCTCCTCATGACTCAATTCATCACCCTGATCATCACCATGAGTTTCACCATTACCAACATGCAGGATCGGCACACAACACTATTTTAGTCTCTCAAACTCACTCAGTCTCACTCGAATTGATGATGCAGAATCCTCTATGAGTTGATAATAATATACACAGTAAAGCAAACATAACACAAGGGAATGGTTTTCAAGATACTTGTATATATTAATTTTCAACTCAAAGTATTACAAGACTCTTACAAACATGTTTACTAAGTGTACACGGAGAACTATATATACTACTATCTACAACCGGTCATACTTTGATACCACCTAGAACTTACAACTAGACGAATACTACATTGCTAGAAGTAAGATATCATAGATAAAATACTATCTAAGATTTGATAATCATAACATGTCCATGACTTACCTTTTGACACCAACTAAAGTTGGCAACTATACTAATTGATAAGAAATGAATAGTGGAATAAAGTATGGTCAAATACACGGGTGTGGGAAAACACCATGCAGTATATCAGAGGTTGTAGCAGATCTGTCAGAAGGTCCATACTTATGTCCACTGGTTCACAGTAGGTTCTTCCGGAGGTTAATTAGCTTCGGAAGATCAAGTTCTTCTGAAGCCACTTATACTTCGGAAGAGTCTACTTCTTCCGAGGCTTGATGATCTTCATACTTCGGAAGTCATTGTTTTAAACTCTTTTGAATGTTGATCTTCTGAAGAGGGAAGACTTTGTCTTTGGAAGTTAGAGTTCCTCTTCGGAAGATTTGTTAGTCTTGACCTTCAGAAGTTCAACATTTGCCTTTGGAAGTTCTTTTGTCTTTGGAAGTTCTTTTGTCTTTGGAAGTTCTTCATCAGTTGCACCAAAAATGTTCTCAAGTGTTTGTTTTGGTTGCACCAGCCTTAATTGATCTAACACATCACCATCTTTTTCCTTATTTTCCTCCTCTAACTCATCTTCATCACTTGAATCTAAGTGTTCCTAATCTTCATTGGGTGCTAATGGAGGGGCATATAGGATCACATTCCATTAGGACCTGTTTTGTGCTTTTATCCTACAAGAACACATAACCGGTAGGTTTCTTGTGCATCCAACTATGTTTGATTACCTTTATGACGAACATGTATTTTTTTGCATTAATTGTAATTAATTATATGTAGTTAACACTTAGGTTATGCTCAATTGGCTCGAATTTAGAGTTTGAATATTTCAAGAGACCATAAGCTAAAAATATGACATTATACTAAACTTGAGACTGATGAGTGGTTAAAACCGTATAAATCCAGGACATATTAAATAAAAACAACTTCAAACAAAAATAATAAAATGAGTTTAACTTATAAAATGTCATTAGCAAATTGTATTTACACTAGTTGACGTTACCACACGTTGCGGTGGAGACTATGATATAATCAAATACATATGCTAAGAAACTTAAGAGAGAAGAAATCTAAAGTGTAAAAAGAAAATGATACAAAATATAAGTAAGGCATCCAATCATGTAAATAGTTTAATACACATATTATAATATGTTTATATCTTTTAACAATCATTGATATTTACGAATTAACTTTTATCGTATCTACATAATATGCACATGACAAAATTTGAACCCTCAATCTTAAAGAGGAGTACATACTCATCATATGATTATCATTGGACCAAATCTATCTATACTAATGCAATTTGTAAAAAACAATTATAAAGGAAGAAACTTTTTCAACAAAAATATAAAACTTTTAAAACACACAATATATTTTAAAACCTTTGGCTTTTAAAAAATTTTCTTATGAAACAAAATTAATTAAATTTCAAAATTAGAATAAAGTGATTATTAAACTGGCACTTTTAAAAAATGGTTTGTTTTGAAACAATTTGTTTAAAACAAAACGAAAAAATTAAACAAAGGTTTAAAAAATGATATCATCATTTTATCACTCGTATGTAATGTCAATCATTTCATATATCAAAAAATCATTTTATAATTTGTTAATTTTTATTAATAACTATTTAATATTTTATTTATTTAACCAGTGTAATACAGAAGATACTTGCATGATCGGTGTTTGTCACTTAAACACAATGTTTTGTCTCAAACTCACCTAGAACAACACTGGGGTATATGAAGAATCAATAAGAGTCAATCACAATATAGAAAGTAATAAAGAACATAGTAAGATAATTTTCAAGATACTTTTATATATTGATTCTCAACTCAGAATACAAGACTCTTACAAGCAGATGATCTCTTACTATAAGTTACAAGGAGAACTTATATATAATACTATCTACAGCCGGATATACTTTGATACCAGCTAGGATCCTTTAGCTAAAGCCTATATTACAAGACTATAGTTTAAGGTATCTCGGATAAAGTCTTATTTGAGATATGGTAGTCAGGACATGTCCCTGACTTACCTTTTGTCACCAACTAAAGTTGGTAACATGTACTATCATAAAAAGGTAGACAGTAGAATAAAGTATGGTCAACAACATGGCTCTTTAGGAAGAAGCCATGCTGTATCAGAAGTCTGCAGCGGAGTGTCAGAGACCATACTTGTGTCCACTGGTTCATAGCAGTGTCTTCCGAAGGTTAAATGGCTTCGGAAGAGTAAGTACTTCCAAAGCCACTTATACCTCGGAAGAGGCCGCTTCTTCCAAGGCTTGGAAACTTCTTCTTTTCATCATACTTCGGAAGTGGTCTTTACTTTATTCTTCTAAGTCTTGAACTTCGGAAGTATGCATTTGTCTTCGGAAGTAGAGTTTTGTCTTCGGAAGTTGGTCTTTCTCTTTGTCTTCGGAAGAACTCTACAACCTTCGGAAGTTCCATGTTAAGCTTCGGAAGCCTTTGCATGCAACACCAAAATAACTTAAGTGACATAGTTTTGGTTGCATTAGCCTTCTTCTTGACTTAACAATACTAACTTAGTACTTATTAATATACTATTTTTTAGATATCAACTATGAAAATTGTAAACAAAATGGTGTAAATTTAAATTATTGCGTCTTAATTTATGATTTTTTTATAGAAATGCATGTGTTCACATGATTCTTCTATAGACTTCCTATCACTGGACTATCAAGCTCAACTTAATTGTATCTAAGTGTATTTCTCTACAATATAAAAAAAGAAAGTAAATAAAATCTAACTATTAGGAATGTTTACACAGATGTTTTAAACCTTTTTAAAAAACCAAGTATTGGCTCTACTATGTCAAGATTCATATTGTGTTCTTTAGTTATAAGTTACCACTTACTCGTTAACTACACCAAACATTATAAAGGATTCAACTCATGCATGATTGAGATGGAACATTTAGTGAATTATGTTAAGCAATTTAGGAATAATACTACCTTCAATGTCAACTTTAACACTTTGGTAAGTGAATAAACATTCAAATAAATATTAGAAAGCTTCTTCTCGTATATTAGAAGAATATACAATAGGGACATCTAGTTCCTATAAATTATGAACAAATTAACGATTCTCAATTAAAGTATGTATTTTTCCTATAAATCATCAACAGATTGAAGTTCATGTAGTTGTTACAAAATTGACTTTTCATCCACCATTTGAAATTCTAAATACGTGACGATAAGTTATTTGTTAGTACCTTCTTCATGAGCCTTGTTTTTTATTTCAAATCTTTCCAAAAATCATTCGGACTTGTAACCTGCGAGTACAAGTCATAAAGGCAATCACAAAGTGAGTTCTTGATATGACCAAGACAAAGATCTTCAGCTTCCTTTCGGACGAGTCTTCGTTTGTTCAGATCAGAAATCACTTGCTGATTTGGTTCCTTTCCCTCTTTAGGAACCTAGTCATTTGGGATCGGGGCCAAGCACAAATTGAGAACATAATAAAGTTTCAAAACAATCAACATAAATTTAACTTTGTCAGCCCAACGGGTGTAGTTTTGACCGTCGAATCTGTCCAACTTGACAAACTCTTGATTCATGATACTCAGATTAGCCGTAGAAAGTTCAGCGTCCATTTAGTCTGTTATATTTAACACACAAAATAAAGTCTGTTAAGATTGTTGAAAATATTTCATACCAAATAGAAATCAATTAATTATTATTAATTATTACCAAGTTATTGGCCAAATCAGTTTGATCCTTCGTTATCGAAACTGATTATAAGAAAGGTAGAAGGAGAGTGTCCCATTATCGGATGAATTAAATGACAGGCAATAATGTAAAACCAATCAATTATACGATATTCTTCGCTTGATCACCTGGATGGAAAGTATTCATGTCCTTAAAGAACTTTACGTGCTCTATTTTTTGTAAGCTACAGCGTAAACTCCCAGGATTTAATGCAGAACGAATCCGGTGTTCTAACAACAATAGAACCGGATCAACGTGAAACTCGTGAGACAATAGAAGCAAAGACACATGTAGCAGAGAAAAGCTGTAGTTTTTTTTGAATGCTTAAACTAAAACTAGAAGCTTTATATTAATAGACTAAAAATGCAACTAACTATGAGAAAAAAATGGGGATGGGGTTGACCCCCACCAATTCGCGAGTTCGATTACGCAAATAACCCGAATTGCATACTAATCAACTTTATCCACCATGTTTATCTCTTAGTTGATTATTTTGATTCTATTTGCAAGCCTCTTAACCGAACCTTAGAAGTGGAAAGTGCGCCTCAAACTCGCCCATTCGCGTGCTCACGTCTCTGTCTCGGCTCGGGGCGCATGTGGACTTAGCCTTTCTCTGGTCCAACAATCACTTTGGTGACTCATAAGGGAAAGCCCCTTATAAATCACTTAGTGATTTCTTCCCCCACCAATGTGGGACAAAATGAAACATGCCAACTTGCATTATTCGTCTTATGAATTTCCAACAATCCCCTACCAAGTTAGAGTTTCCTTTCACTGAGACAGATGATGTCACTCGGGTATCAAAGAGATTAAACACAATTTATATGGATAAACAAGAAGAGACAGATTCAATGGTGTCCTATGGAATTAAACCAAGAACTTGAGAACCCCTTTCGTTTACCCCCACACATCACCAGCCGACTTCACGTTCTCACTGAGCGCGAATATGGTCGTGCGCTATAAATCCTTTTCATGACCCTCTAGAAGATAAACCACATATCTTCATTTGAGGCGGCACCACCTCTAGATCATATAGGCAAAGTTTTCCAACATCCTCGTTGCTTATATGTCTCCAAAACTTTGTTAAAAGCGTTAGCTCAACCTCGTTCTCGGAAACGACGTACTATCTTACCTCACATGGATCTATCAAATAATTGATAGTACCTTCTATCGTTAAGTGACTTTGTTGTTACCCATTAAACTTGAGAAATAGGGGCACTAAGTTTAAGTTAGGTTTCCATCACTAATGATTCTATTGTGGCTTTAGACCCATGGCTCTCGTGATATTTACTACCAAGTCTCTAGTCAGAGGTTTGGTAAGAGGATTAGCCAAGTTCTTACACGTCTTGAAATAGATAACCTTGATGGTATCACTTTCAAGTAGTCTCACAAAATAACGCTGAAGACCAATATGTCTTGACTTCCCATTATACACTGTGTTGTATATTCTTGATAGTATGGTCTCATTATCACAATACATGGAATTGATGGCATTGGTACATCCCAAAGACGTATGTACGTAAGAATATCGCTAATCCACCCTACTTCCTTCCCGACAGCAGCTAATGCTATGAATTCTGCTTCTATAGTCGAGTGTGCAATGCACGTCTATTTTTTGCTCGCCCAAGAAATAGCTCCTCCAACTAGAGTATAGATCCACCCACTTGTGGATTTTGAATCATTATTTTGATCAATCCAGTTGGCATCAGAATAACCTTCAAGTATTCTTGATGATGACATGTATGTCAATTCAAAATTACTTGTCTTTTTGAGGTATCCAAATACTCTACTCACTGCGTTCCAATGCTCAATACTTGGGTTTACAGTGTACTGACTTAGTTTGCTATCAACAAAGGCTATGTTAGAACGAGTGCAATATGTGGCATATATCATGCTACCAATTGCACTTGCATACTCTAGTTGAGCCACAACTCTCCCCGAGTTTACTTTTAACTTCACACTCAGATCAAATGGTGTATTAAACTCTTTGATGTTCAAGTGTTGAAACTTTGTCAGAATTTTGTCTATATAATGAGATTGACTAAGAGAAATTTGACTATCTGTTCTTTTCACCTTGATATCATGAATGAAATCAACTTCTTCTAAATCTTTTATCTTAAAGTTAGAAGATATATAGTTCTTAGTTTTTGAAATACCCTCTAGCTAAGTGCTAATGATCAACATATCATCAACATAAAGACAGATCACGATTATGTATTCAGGTTTGCATTTTGTATAGATACATTTATTAGTACCGTTGTGTTAAAACCCGAATGTAGTCATAGTGGTATCAAACCTCTCATGAAACTATTTACAAGCTTGTTTCAAACCATATAGAGATTTAATAAGTCTACACATTTTAGTCTCTTGTTCAGATATCGTAAACCCTTTCGGTTGCTCCAAATAAACTTCTTCTTTCAAGAAACCATTCAGGAAGGCTGTCTTCACATCCATTTGATGGATGTACAGACCTTTCACCACAGAAATTTCTATAAGAGTTCCGATAGAACTAATTCTAGCAATTGGAGCGTATGTATCATAGTAATCTATTCCTTCTCTCTGTCTATAACTTTTAGCAGCTAATCTTGCTTTATAGGTAGAGATGAATCCATCTGGACGATACTTTTCTTGAAGATCCATTTGGATCCAATGGGTTTCTTTCCCTTGGGTAGATCAGCTAACTCCCAAGTTCCATTTTCCATAATTAAATCCATTTCATCGTTGATTGCTTCTTTCCACAGAGGAGCATCTCTCGACGACATGGCTTCACTGTACGTTTTTGGATCATCATCCAAATTAATGGAGAAACTGACCTCTATTGTCACGTTCCTTTATGTTCTTTCAACTAGATAAGAGATAAAAACATTTTCATAATTCTTCTCTTTTCTAACTCTAGTACTTCTCCTTGGTTCTCCAACAATTTTAAAAGGTTGAACACTTTCTCGAGAAGTATAGGAAGTTGTGGTGGGATTTAAGTTTTCATCATCTCTAGAAAAATTTTCCTTAAAGAATTCCACATCTCTGGATTTTATAACTATTTCTGATTCATCATCCAACAGTTGGTAAGCCTTGTTATTTTAATCATATCCAATGAACACGCTTTTCATCGCTTGTGCTCCGAGTTTGGATCTCTTAGGATTAGGTGTCTTATAATATGCGACACATCCCCAAACTCTTAAGTGATCTAAATTTGGTTTCCTTCTTTTCTAAGACTTATATGGGCAAGTAGAAATCACACGACTAGTGATCTTATTGTGAACATAACAAGCGGTCAGTAAGGCTTCACCCCACAAATTACTTGATAAACTTGATTGGTTTAACATGCAGTTAACCATCTCTACCAAGGTATGATTTTTTCTTTCAGCCCAACCATTTTTTTGGGGAGTAAATGGTGAAGTTCTTTCGTGTATCATGTCATTCTCTTCACGGAATAAATCAAATCACAATTAAAATATTCTCCACATCTAGCGCGCGGAGAATTTTTATACGTTTCTCTTGTTGGTGTTCGACCTCGGCCTTATATATTTTAAATGTGTCAAATGCTTCGTCTTTTGTACGCAATAAATAACATGTAAATAACAGCTCGAATCATCGCAGAAAATGATGAAATCTTTTACCATCACGGGTAAGGATTCCATTCAGCTCACAAATATTTGAATGGATTAGTTCTAGTAGTGATGTTTGCGTTGTTGAACGCTTAGAAAAGGTTTCTTTGGGAATTTTGATTTTACATAAGTTTCGCATTTTTTAAATCTTTATCATTTAAGTTTATTAAGCCTTTAGTTTGCATCTTTTTAATAATTTTAAAATTTGTGTGTGCCAAACGTTTATGCTATAAAGAAATTGAACAAGCAATATAATCAAAAGATATTATTGCATTAAATTCATAACCAATGACTTACAATCATAAATATCACTACCAAAGGTACTAACGCTACCACTATCACCACTAATACCGCTATCATTATCACTTTCACTACCAAAGCCATCAAGCATAGAGATGCCAGTGTTCTCGTTCTCTTGCTCTTCATTACCATCATCGGCTAGGTCAAGACAATACATTCCACTCGTGTTTTTAGCTTGACCCACATATAAGTTATTTAGAGAAAACTACGCGCAGATCCTTAAGCACCAAATTGTAGACATTCCGATCAAACTTATCCACTGAAACAAGACCCTTTGATATGTTAGGAACATGCAACACATCCTGAAGGGTCACAGTCTGGCCGTTCCTGAAGTTTAGCCGCACTGTGCCATTCCCATGAGCTCCTACACAATGTCCGTCAACACACACAACCATAATTCCCTCATGTACGGGACCATATATTTGAAACGAGTATTGGTTCCCGCAAACATGAACAGTAGCTCCAGAATCCGAAAACCATCCCCTACACGCCAACACGCGTGTAGGATGAGCAAGCATATTAACATCACCAATTCCCACATTTGCTACCAGGCGTAGGACTAGATTTCCTGTGAGGGCACTCTCGTGCATAATGACCAGTTTCTCCAGAAACATGGCATTTTCCCAATCTCTAAGGCTGTTGGTTGTTGTTTTTGATAGGCTTCTTGAATTCTTTCTTTTTAGGTTCAAGCAGTTTCTTTTGTTTTGATCCGTATTTCCCCTTTTGCCTGGATGTAACATCCTGTATTTTTTATATTAATTAAAAGTTAACATCGTTTATTCTTGTAAAAGCCATTGTTGGAATTTATGAAACTTTTGGATTATTTATGTTTACTTCTTAGTTTTTGTCTCATTTGGAAGTTAAAAATTTGATTAATAAATTTAACACGTGATAATGTTATAATAATATTAATAATAATGGTAATAATAACAATAGTTATAACAATAATAATAATAACAATAATTATGCTAATAAAAATGAATAATAATAATAATTATATAATAATAATAATAATAATAATAATAAAATAATAATAATAATAATAATAATAATAATAATAATATTGATAAGAATAAGATATAAAAGTTAACAAGTTAAAACTTAATTAAGTTCAAGGGGCCTTATTGTCAATTTTGAAATTTTAAAAGAAGATTTTAAGCATAAAATGATAAACTGGAAACCAAAGGAAACATTTGTGTAAACTTTCAAAAACCAACCCCCCACCCTTTTCGCTATCCCCGTTTGTCCGACCACCGGCCGGTGGACCTCCGGTGAGGCGCCAGCGAGGCCCAAAAAAACACCATCAAAACATGTATTTTTTAGCCATTTCGTCCCCAACCGTTCCGTGAAACCAATTCGAACTTGAATGCATACTTTAATTGGGTGTTAAACACGGGTATAATGACATTTGAAAGTGAAACCGAACGCACAATCGAATTCCACTCATTTCAACTCCAAATCATGTTAGAAATCAAATTAATTGAACAGAAACGTACGTTTGATCATTACGAAACTAAATGTATTGTTTAATTTGAGTTTAATAACAAATTAATCATCCACACATAACCGAAACCAATGGATCAAAGGCGAGACTAGTTCGAGACCAAATCGTTCAAGTTGGATCTATATAACAAAGGGGAATCATCACATTCGATTTCTTTAAACCCCTTATACACTCAATTGCTTGAAAAATCCAGCACAAACTCGAAATCAAATCTCGTGTTCATCGCGAAAGAGCCGAAGCTAAATCGAAGTAAACCATATCAATTCGCACATAATCGGGTAAGATAATCACATCTAGACACTCACTATGACATAGGGAACAAAAGCCCTATGGTTAATTCGGGTAGTAACATCGAATTGATGTTCAATTTTGAGCAAGAAGAAACTTGGGTTCATATAATTTGTGGCTACTGTGTATCAAGTGTTTAAAGGATTTTAAAACCAATCCTTAATGCGGCCAAGGCCCTTGGTTCACTGGTAACATACTCACCCCCTTGAACAGGAGGTCCCCGGTTTGAATCCGGGGAACCACATATTTTTGTTTTTAAGGCTTTTAAGCCTTCAATTTAAGTCTAGTTTTTATAAAAAAATTATAAAAAATCAGTTTATATATCTGTTATTTTTAAAGACATTATATTATTTTCTGCAAATTTATTTCATAAATTATTTTAATACTCTTATTAAATATTTTAGACAAATAGTATATTTAGGTTATTTTTCTTATAAAAATAGACTTTAAATATTGCTTTAACTCACTAAATCATTATTTGTTCAAATAATATCTAAGTATATATTATTGTCTAAAATGAGGGTTATTTTAAAATTTATAAATGTTATTCAACCTTGTAACTAAATTTTATTACAAATGGTTTTCCTACATTTTCTTATACTAAAATGCTTAACTAGTATATTTTATTTTTTATTTAATTTAATTAATAAAACTCCCAAATACCAAACTGAAACTCTAGTTCTTGTAAATACATTAAACTTACTATTAGACGTTAAATCTTGTAAATATATATATAATATATATATATATATATTATATATATATATATATATATAATATATATATATATATATATATATATATATATATTTAGGTGCCTAGTGAAGGAATACGTTGGAACGACAATTATTTTCCTTATTAATCATCAATTATATACTTGTTGATCAAGTGAGTATTTCTATACCCATTTTTATTATTATTATACTTTGTGGTGAAACATGTTACCTTATAATTATTGCACTTGTAAACTCGTTTGATTCTTGTAAACACTTGGGCAATTCACTCGTATGTTATGGTTAGTTGAACTTTAGTAATTACCATGTATTGACTATTATATGTGCAATCATTAACTATTACTAGCTTAGCGACGTCATAGATCTATGGGCCTGACAAGCCTGCTTGGTTAATCCAACTACACTTAGCTAATCGTATAATCTAGTAAACTGTCAAGGTTTGATTGTTACATCTGTCATACATCCCTAATTACTTTGCTCACTAACTTATGACATGAATTGCCATCTTTTATATATTTGTGTATGAAAACTATAAAAATCTCACCAACATTATGTTGACCTTTTATTTTTAATATGTTTCAAGAAACACGCAAGTTTGATTGTCCTTTTTGAAGCTTATTCAAACCTAGGAATGGACCTAGTTAAATAAATGAGTTGTCTTGAATTATTTCATGTTACGTTATATTGATTTCTTATTTGAGTCTTATGGTTGTAATTTACCTTTGAAACTTATGGTTATAATATTTGGATTAAATAATAGCGTTATGTGGTTGTGAACAATCTTAACCCTCATATCTCGACGATTCTGCCGTTAAGGTTGGGGTGTGACAATGAAACCCCCGGTAGCCACATGATTAACACTCGATTCGACTTTACTTCTTTTGTCTGTGTTGTGTGTTTTCTCCTTAATTCGGATGTGCTTCAATAGTTTATCCAAAGAGTAGTCCTCAGATTTGTGCATCTTTCTTTTGGAGATGTCTTTCCAAGTGGGAGGTAATTTAGCAATCATAACCTCCACTTGGAAGATTTCAGGTAGAGGAATGCAAAGAGCAGCCAGTTTGTAAACAAGTACTTGAAGTTCATGTACTTGTTACAAAATTGATTTTTCATCCATCATTGGGAGTAGAGATTGGCAAAAAAATCGGTTCGGGAACCAGTTCGGCCAAAAAAACCGGAACCGGTTTGAGGCTCAAACCGGTTCGAAACTGGCCCCGAACCGCCAGTTCTTATCGGTTTCCCCTTTCCAAGCTTAAAACCGGTTTCAACCCGAACTGGTTTTCAAACTGGTTCCAACCCGGTTCTTCAACCTGGTTTTCAAACCGGTTTTAAACACGGTTTTCAAACCGGTTACCGTTGTCTAACGACTATATAGCCGTTTGTACCCATTTTTGACTGTTTTTTAATGTTTTTTTACCATTATAACCCCACTAGGTTAGTATATATATGTATTTGATTTTTAGGTTGAATCACAACAACTTATAACACTCTCTACTCTCAAAAATCTAAAAAATGCTCTCCACAAATACTTTCATTTTAAACGCTCTCAAAACAATCTCAAAAACGCTCTCACAAAAATCTCTGAAATGGCTTTAACAAGTGCTCAATCATCCGTTGGTTGTGAAGCGTCTTTGGTGGTAGCAATACTACCTACGAATAGGAATCCCGAAGTATGGTGCAATTACGATTTATGTCAAATGGCTAGCAGTCCAAACAAGGCTCGTTGCAAGTTTTCTCATAAGTTTTTCAAAAAAGATGCAAACACAACATTGAAAAACCATATTGCAAATAAATATTGTAAAGCGTTAAAAGGTGAACCTTCTCAAGGTCAAGCTTCGATGACAAATGAAGAAAATATTTGGGCTTATAACGTTGATGTGGTTCGGGAGCAAATGGCGCAATTTGTAATTCAAGAAAGCTTGCCATTCAAACATTTCGACAACGAATGTTTGACTCGACTCATTCAACGAACTCTCCAACCACGTTACACCAATGTAAGTCGTGCTACTCTTCGAAGAGATTGTTTAAAAATATGGAAAAAAGCTAAAAATGAATTAATATCTTATTTTGAAAATTTACAAACCGATGTTAACTTAACTAGTGATGTTTGGTCGACACCTCACGGTTCACCGGACTCGTACATTTGTGTCACCGCCCATTGGGTTGAACCCGATTCGTGGCAAATGATGAAACGTACGATTGCGTTTGAATTGTTTGATTATCCTCACACCGGCCAAAATATTTTTTATCTTATTTATAAAGTTATTCAAACGTATAAATTAGAAAAAAAATATTTTCTATATCTTTTGATAATGCGTCAAACAACACTCTTGCGATAGATCATTTGAAAATAAAATATAAACCAATATGTGAGGGTGTGTTTTTTCATAGTCGATGTGTTGCACACATCAAAAACTTAGCCGTTCAAGATGGTTTAAAAATGATTGAAACAGTTAAATATTGTTTTAAAAGAATGTTACATGATATTTTTAGTAATAACCAAAGATATACTAAATATCGCAAGTTTTGTAAAGACGCAAATACCAAATGTTTAGGTCCGAATTGGGACGTACCAACACGATGGAATTCCACATGTAACATGTTTGAAAAGGCTATTAAACAAAAAGAAAGTTTAATAGCCTTTCATAATAGTTTCGTAAGTCGGGGAAAGGCAAATTCTTACCATCCATCGGGTTAGGCCATGATCAAAGAAGTAACAAAAATGCTTCAAGTTTTTGAAAATGCAACTACATGTCTTTCTGGAGTTTATTACCCAACGAGTTCGTTGGTACTTCACCAAATTTATTTAATGACTTCAAAATTAAATGAATTGTCATGTAGGGGTAGACCTTATTCCGATATGATACCCCCAATGAAAGAAAAACTTAAAAAGTATTTTGAAGAAATGCCTTCCATTATTACATGTGTCGCTGCTTTAAACCCTTGTTTAAATTTGTCGGGGGTTGAAACTTTACTTGATAAAATTACTTTTAGTTTGGATTTATAAGTTGGTAAACCAATGTATAGTAAAACTTTAAAAGCTATTTTCAACAAACAATTACAACAAATGTATGATGTTTATTTATTAAAATACGGGGAAACATCACAAATCCATGATGCTTTAAGGCATGCGGCAAATGCTGAATGTTCGAATGATCCAATGTTTGATTTATATAATACTTTAAGGGATGAATGTAATAAACGTCAACGTGATAACACTCCGAGTAGTGAACTCGGGAGGTATGGTCTTACAAATTATTTATCGACCATGACTCCACATGAATTTAAATTTTTTGACTTGTTGGCTTGGTGGAAAGGTAAGGAAGATTAATTTTCCATCCTATCCACCATGGCCTGAGATTTACTAACCGTCCAAGCTTCTACGGTAGCTTCGGAATTTGCTTTTTCTGTTAGTGGCTGGGTTATATCAATAAGACAAACTCGACTCACTCCACAAGCCGGTGAAATGTCAATTTGCTTGAAAGATTATTTGGCTGCCGCAGAAAGAGTACAAGACAAACTCTCACTTGAAGGAGAACTGGAATACGAAGCAGAATTATACGAGGACGAGGTAGAGAGCGGATTGACACCAGGAATGATTGATGATGAAGCGGCATATGATGACTACCTTCGTAACACTTCCGGTTCTGGTGGCGAGGAATAAACGTACAAGTATAATACGAACGAAGAAACAACTATGTTAAATGTTTAGTTTTAAAGATTTTTATTTACCCTTGTATGTTATTTAAATTTTATAAATATTTTATATATTGTTTAAATGTTTAAATTGTTTAAATGTTTTAAATGTTATAATTGTTTATAAATGTTATAAATTATTTAAATGTTTAAATTGTTTATAAATGTTATAAATTGTTTAAATGCTTAAATTGTTTATAAATGTTATAAATAGTATATATATATATATGCTTATAAATGATTTAAATTATTTAAATGTTTTAAATATTTATAAATATTATAAATTGTTTAAATTATATAAATTGTTTTATGTTTTAATTAAAAGTTTAAAATTTTATTTGAATATAACAAAAATCCAAATTTTCAAAAAAAAAACGATTTGGGCCGAACCGGTTTGGGCCTGAACCGGTTGGGGCCCGAATCGGTTCCAAACCAACCCAAACCGGTTTGATAAGGTTGGGTTTTTATCCTTTGAAACCGGTTTGAACCCGAACTAGTTTGGGGCCAGACCGGTTTTGACCAAGTTTGACCAAACCAGTTTCAGTTTGGAACCCGAACCGGTTTGGGCCCCCAAATCGATCTGTACATGTCTAATTTGGAGGCACCTTATTATGTTTCAAATTAAAGGTCATGGGTTGGAGTCTCACTAAGGGAAATATGCTTTAAGTGGGCTAAGGGTTTTACTACAGTGGGCCTTTGGGTGGTGGGTTTCCCTTAGAATGGTGGGTGAGCCGGGTCACCGGCGTTGTCTGTGTTTGCGAGGGTGGGAGGCCTTTCGCCAATGTGTTTACCCGGGTGACTGGGCTTAAAAATTATTTGTTGGCCGTTCAAAAAAAAGTTACTTGTTAGTACCTTTTTCATGAGCCTTGTTTTTGAGTTTCAAATATTTCGAAAAATCATTCGGACTTCCTTTCAGACGATCATATAGTGAGTGCTTGATGTGACCAAGACAAAGATCTTCAACTTCCTTTCAGACGAGTTTTCGCTTGTTCAGATCAGAAATCACTTGTTGATGTGGTTCCTTCCCTCTTTAGGAACCGGCCGTTTGGGATCGGGGCCAAGCACAGATCGAGAACATAATAAAGTTTCAGAACAATCAGCATAAATTTAACTTTATCAGCCCAGCGTGTGTAGTTTTAACCATCGAATCTATCCAACTTGACAAACTCTTAATTCATGAATCTCAGATTAGCCGTAAGAAATTCAACGTCCATTTAGTCTGTTATATTTAACATACAAAATAAAGTCCTTTAAGATTGTTGAAAATATTTCATATCAAATAGAAATCAATTAATTATTATTAATTATTACCAAGTTATTGGCCAAATCAGTTTGATCCTTCATGATTGAAACTGGTTATAAGAAATGTAGAAGGAGAGCGTCCTGTTATCGGACGAATTGTCTATTATACGATGTTCTTCGCTTGATCACCTGCATGGAAAGTATTCATGTCCTTAAAGTACTTTACACGCTCTATTTGTTGTAAGCTAAAGCGTAAACCCCCGGTATTTAATGCAGAACAAGTCCGGTGTTCTAACAATAATAGAACCAGATCAACGTGAAGCTCGTGAGGAAACAGAAGCAGAGAAACGTGTAGCAGAGAAAAATTGTAGCTTTTTTTGAATGCTTAAACTCGAACCAAGAGCTCTATATTTATAGACTAAAAATGCAACTAACTATAAGAAAAAAAGGGGATGGGGTTGACCCCCACCAATTCGTGAGTTCGGTTACGCAGATAACCCGACTTGCATACTGATCGACTCTATCCACCGTATTTATATCTTAGTTGCTTATTTCGATTCTATCCGCAAGCCTTTGAACCGAGCCTTAGAAGTGCAAAGTGCGCACATTCACACCTCAAACGCGCCCATTCACGAACTCGCGTCTCCGTCTCGATGCACGTGTAGGCTTAGCCTTTCTCTTGGCTCAACAATCACTTTGGTTGTAACACCAGGTTATTAAAAAGACATGAAATGAAGAATAAAAAGAAAAGAAAAGCTATAAGGTCCAAGTGGAGGGACCAAATGTGTCCAAAAAGACAAATTTTTGAAAAGTTGGTGTAAAGGTGGGCATGGCCGCCCACCCTTATTTCACATCATCATCTTCTTCGGTTTTAGAGAGAGAGCAGAGGAACTCTCGGTTTTGTAGAAGAAGAAGAAGAAGAAGAAGAAGAAGAAATCGAATTCAAGGTAAGAATTCGTGGTTTTTATGTGTTTATGACGGGTTTTATCCCGGTTATGTGATTATGTGCTTATGTGTTGTGTTTGTGCTCGTGTGTGTGTGTGGTGTTGTTTTAGGTGTTTGAACTCACTGCAAGCGGGTTAGAAAGGAAGAAAACACCCAAGTTGCACAAGGTGAGTTCTAGACCCCGGTTCTTACTTGTTTTTAAGTATCTTTGGGGCTGAAAATGTATTAAAATGTTTTTGCAAAGTTTATGTATGTTACCCATATGTATTGTGCTTGTTAAATGTTAAATTCTTGAATGTGTATAGGTTGTTCATGCCTAGAATAGTCATGTTAAGCTTAGAACAGATGGGTCTGATGAATGGGTATAAAAACATGCTAAGAACAATTTACACAAAAGGTTCATACATCTGAAAATGCCTTAGAAAGATTTAAGTGTAGTCCATACGCCTAAACAGTAGCCCATGCACCTAAGATTACCTTAGAAATGTTTTAAGTACAGCCCATGCGCCTGAACAGTGGCCTATGCGCCTATAAATGTTAGCCAGACGACTAAGTGTAGGGCCATGCACCCCAATAGTGCCCATGCGCCCAAGTGGCTAATGCGCCTAAGTGCCCATGTGTCTGAATTACCCATGCGTCTAAGTGTTCATACGCACAAATAGTGCCCATGCGCCTAAGTGATAAAATGATTAAGTGTTGGCTGATGCGCCTGCATAGTGGTGAAACACCAAAACAGGGCTCATGCGCCTAAATAGTTCCCATGCGCCTAACACTTAGAAAATTTTACAGAGTTTTCTAGGAGTCTGTGCCTTAGGGTTTTGACCAGAGTTGACAATGGCTGAATAATGATGATGTTCCATACATGATATGATTACATATGATGTTCCTTATTATTATTATTGTTATTATTATTATTATTACTTATAGTATATGACTTTACGTGGTATGTTATTATCGTAACGTAAAGTATCTAGTAATAATAAAGCGAAAGAGCAATAAAGAAAAGAAGAGGAACACTAATAAAATGTTAACAAGTCTTGCAAGCTCATAGGAGGGACACGACCGTGTTGTCGTTAGCTCAACTGTGATACGGGTTAGCTACCCTATTGTGCACACATGACCAATCAATTGAAAGTATTTTTCATAAAAGAGTACTTTTTTATACAACATATAGAAAGTATTTTCTTACTTATAAAACTAGAGTTCACTTAGCAACGCTGACTCGTATACATTTGCAGTTGGTAGGTAATTATTGCTGAGGATGGCACGAGGGTGAAGCTACTTGGCAGGAAAATACTGACATCCATTCGTGCTTTATGTTGTTGTTGTTTTGTAATGCAGTAAAACAATTCTTTTGTAATCAGTTAAACAATGCTGTATTGCTCAACCACAGTGATTTAAATGAAATGAATGATTTTTGATAAATTATTTCCGCTGCTTAAGATTTTATAATTATAATGTTTAATGTTTTAATTGCTATGATTGACCAACTGTGAGGTTTCCGGGAACGGGGCCTTACAAGTGGGTATCAGAGCCAAAGTTTAAGAAAATTGGGTTAAATAAACTTTTAAAACCTAAACTGAAAATGGGACAAATGGAGGGATGTCAGCTCGAGTAGCTACGTGCCATTAGGTATGGCTTTTCCTAATGTTAACCGGTATTATGTGCGCATGCTATTTGATTATATGCTCTTAGTAGATTTAGATACTGACTAAGTCAGGATAGAAGATGCTTGAGGTATGAATAGTAAAGTAAGTGGCTAATCACAACTGGCTACTGTAATTAGAGACATACTATACTTGACATAAACTGAGTGTTACCTTGAATGGCAGCGTTAGTGTTTGAATCTTATAGTGTGCTCTTAGAGGATGGCTGGTGGTAGATCTTCAAAAGCCTCTCGTGGTGGAGGTCATGGTGCTGCTCCGCGACCCAAGAGAGGGAGACCCAGAGTCGAGAAAGTGGTTCATGAAGAACCAGAGACCCCTCATCCGGAGGGAGGCGACGAGAGCGCCAATCTAAGAGCCTCAGCAAAGGAAGCTGTGGTGGAAGAGGTTCACCAGGTCATGCAAACTATTCTATCGTCTGTGGTGACTGAAGTGATCAAGGCTGTAAGGGATGGGGAAAGATAGGAGAGTAACAAGTCCTCGGGAGGACGAGAACAACCAGAGCCGAAAACGGTTCTCTCTGATGATGAGGATGAGGAAGAAGAAAAGCCTGCACCAGAGGCGACACGAGGCTGCAACAATGAGGCGTTTATGAGATGCAAGCCCCCTACTTTCGATGGGAACGGCACTGCTATAGCTGCTCACCGATGGGTGAGGGAAATGGAGGCTGTCCTCGATATCAGTGAGTGCCGTGAAGATCAGAAGGTGTAATTTGCTACCCACTCTTTTGTGGACTCGGCTTTGTGCTGGTGGGACAACATTGTCCAAGCCAAGGGTAGCAGGGCTATTGCGAGAATGAGATGGCCTAAACTGATGAAGTTAGTGATTGAGGAATTCTATCCTCACAGAGAGATGGATAAGGTGGAAAGGGAGTTCCTGCAGCCAGAGGCGGGAACAATGACACACCAGCAGTACATCACAAAATTCAATGAGATGGCGTGGCTGGTGCCCGATCAAGTGACACCAGTGTCACGAAAGATTAAGAGATACATCCAAGGGCTGCCAGCGGATATCCGTAGGCATATGATCATTGCCGGTCGAGCACTTTTAGGTCGGCGGTTGATCTGGCTGGTAGATTCTATGATGAGCGCGAGGTAGTGGTGGATGAGGTGAAGAAAATGAGTGGGGATTGAAGGAACTGGAATGGGAAATAGTTTGGACGCGGTGGAGCTGCCCCAAACAACAAGGTGGCGAAGGTAGGTGACCGACGTGTGGTCACAGCTGGTGTAGGGAGGAAGAAATGTGGCAAATGTGGAAGGGAGCATGCTGGAGAGTGCAGGATGGGGATGAACGTATGCTTCAGGTGTGGTCAGCCTGGCCACATTGCCAGAGACTGTAAGAAATCGAGGGCGGAGAGCTCGGAAGCGGGGAATAAGAAGCCGGAAGAAGGAGGGCAGAGGGCAAGTGCTAGAGTTTACACTATGACCCGGGAGGAAGCCAGAGCTAATTCCGATGTTGTGTCAGGTATGATTCTAGTAAACCAAATGTACGCCTCTATCTTATTTGATTCTGGTGCTAGTAGGAGTTTTATTTCCACTACTTTCTCTACTAAGTTTCTTGTTAGTAGCAGAAAGGTCAGTGCATCATTCGACGTAGAAACTGCTATTGGTAAGTCCACTAGAATTACTGATGTGATAGAGGACTGTACCATAGAACTAGAAGGTCATAGGTTTGCTGCTAGGTTACACGTGATACCCCTAGGTGGATTTGATGTAGTACGAGGGATGGACTGGTTAGCAACCTATGAAGCAAATATCGTGTGTTGCAAGAAGATGATCCAATTGACAACGCCTGACGGGAATAAGGTGACGGTTTATGGTGACCGCATCACGACGATCCCGAAGGTGATTTCGATGGCGGTGGCGGGAAAGTGCATGAGGCGTGGATGTAGTGCCTACTTGGCCTACGTAAAGAATGTGGACGCGCCAACACCACAATTATTCGGTGTACCAGTTGTGTGCGACTTTCTAGATGTATTCCCGGAAGACTTACCCGGCGTGCCATCGGATCGCGAAATTGAGTACCAAATTGATCTGATACCCGGTGCTCAACTCGTTGCCAAAGCATTGTATCGGTTAGCTCCCACGGAAATGAAAGAACTAATGGAGCAGTTGCAAGAGCTGCTTGACAAGGGGTTTATCAGACCGAGTATCTCTCCCTGGGGTGCTCCGGTCCTGTTTGTAAAGAAGAAAGACGGTAGTATGAGGATGTGTATTGACTACCGAGAGCTGAACAAGTTGACGATGAAGAACCGATACCCCCTACCAAGAATAGATGATTTGTTTGATCAGCTCCAAGGTGCCAGTTGGTTTTCGAGGATAGATCTTCGATCTGGTTACCATCAGCTGAAGGTGAAGGAGCAGGATATCCCTAAAAACAGCTTTTCGCACGCGCTACGGTCACTATGAATTTCTTGTTATGTCATTTGGCCTGACCAATGTGCTAGCTGCTTTTATGGACTTATGAATCGAGTGTGTCGGCCAATGTTAGATAAATCAGTGATTGTATTCATTGATGATATTCTCATCTACTCGAGGAGCGAAGAAGAGCATGCCGGTCATATTCGGGAGGTGTTAGAGACCTTAAGAAGGGAGAAGTTGTATGCCAAATTCTCTAAGTGCGCGTTCAGGTTACGCGAAGTTCAATTCTTAGGTCACGTAATAAATCCCGAGGGGATTATGGTAGACCCTGCTAAGGTGGAGGCTGTGATGCAATGGAAGTCTCCAAGGACGCCATCCGAGATTCGTAGTTTCTTGGGGTTGGCAGGGTATTATCAAAGGTTCATTCAGGACTTTTCCAAAATCACTTCCCCATTGACCAAGTTGACCCGAAAGGATGTAAAGTTTATATGGGGTCAAGCTCAAGAACAAGCGTTCGAGGAGTTAAAGGTGAGGTTGACTCAAGATCCTGTCTTGTCATTACCCGAAGGAAGCGAGGATTTGGTGGTATATTCAGATGCTTCTTACTCGGGGTTGGGATGTTTATTAATGTAGAGAGGAAAGGTTATAGCCTATGCATCTCGACAGTTGAAGGTTCATGAGGTCAACTACTCTACTCATGACTTGGAGCTAGCAGCCGTGATCTTTGCACTAAAGATTTGGAGGCACTATCTGTACGGGACGAAGTGCACCATTTTCACTGACCATAAGAGCTTGAAGTACTTCTTCGAGCAGAAGGATCTGAACATGAGGCAGAGACGATGGTTGGAGCTGATAAAGGATTACGATTGTGAGATCCATTACCATCCGGGCAAGGCCAACGTGGTGGCTGATGCTCTTAGTCGAAAGGAGAGGCCCGAGCCGATTCGGGTGAAAGGATATCAACTGATTATGACCTCTGATTTAATGGAGCAAGTCAAGGAGTTTCAAGATGAGACACTGAAAGAAGATCATCTAAACTCTGAAAGAATGAGAGGTCTGGTTGGGGAATTGGGTGAAAACACGCTTGGTGTTAAAACTCGATTTGGACGGCTTTGGATTCCTCGTCTCGGGGATCTACGTGTGAGGATTCTGGATGAAGCTCACAAGACTCGATACTCCATTCATCCTGGTGTCACGAAGATGTATCAAGATATGAAGAAAGATTATTGGTGGCCGGGTATGAAGCGTGATGTGGTGGAGTATGTGAGTAAGTGCCTTACTTGTTTACAAGTGAAGGCGGTACATCAGAAGCCGTATGGGAAGATCCAACCTTTGGATATACCAGAATGGAAGTGGGAACACATAACTATGGATTTCATTACGAAGCTGCCACGTATTCCAAAGGGGTACGATACCATATGGGTGATTGTTGACCGTTTGACGAAGAGTGCTTACTTCCTACCGATCCGGGAGACATATTCATCCAAGAGGTTGGCTGACCTGTTCATCAAGGAGATTGTGACCCGTCATGGTGTGCCGGTGTCCATTGTGTCTGATCGTGACACCCGGTTCACCTCTAAATTCTAGAAGAAATTCCATGACGCCATGGGGACGAGGTTATATATTAGCACGGCTTATCATCCCCAAACTAATGGTCAGTCAGAAAGGACCATTCAGACACTGGAAGACATGCTTCAGGCATATGTGATTGATTTTGGGGGAAGTTGGGATGACCACTTACCGTTAGCTGAATTCTCGTACAACAATAGCTATCATACCAGCATTGGCATGCCACCATACGAGATGTTATACGGTAGGAGATGCAGAACACCCGTTTGTTGGGGTGATATTGGTCAAAAGGAATTGGGGAGCATCGAGGTGATTGAGGCTACGACCGAGAAGCTTGAGAAGATTAAAGCCTTCATGAAGGCAGCTAAAGATAGACAGAAGTCATATGCCGATACACGACACAGACCGATCAGGTTCCAGGTGGGTGACCGGGTTATGTTGAAGGTCTCACCTTGGAAGGGTATTATCCGATTCAGGAAGCGGGGCAAATTGAGCCCAAGATATATAGGCCCTTTTCGAATCATTACCCGAGTAGGAGAGGTGGCCTACAGATTGGAGTTACCAGGTGAGTTAAGTGGAATTCACCCGACATTCCATGTATCTTATTTGAGAAAGTGCTTAGCTAATGAAGACATAGTTGTTCCATTGGAGGACATTGAAGTAGATGAAAGGCTCAATCATGTGGAGCAACCAGTAGTAATCATCGATCATAAAGAGAGGAGACTGCGAAATAAAGTGGTTCCTCTTGTGTGTGTACAGTGGAAGCACAGGAAGGGATCCGAGTCTACATAGGAGACTGAGGAAGAGATGAGGCAACATTATCCTCATCTGTTCGAGGAATAACAGGTTTCAGGGACGAAACCTATATAAGGAGGGTGGACTTGTAACACCCGGTTATTTAAAAAGACATGAAATGAAGAATAAAAAGAAAAGAAAAGCTATAAGGTCCAAATGGAGGGACCAAAGGTGTCCAAAAGGACAAATTTTTGAAAAGTTGGTGTAAAGGTGGGCATGGCCGCCCACCCTCATTTCACATCATCATCTTCTTCGGTTTTAGAGAAAGAGAACGGAGGAACTCTCGGTTTTGTAGAAGAAGAAGAAGAAGAAGAAGAAATCGAATTCAAGGTAAGAATTCGCGGTTTTTATGTGTTTATGACGGGTTTTATTCCGGTTATGTGATTATGTGCTTATGTGTTGTGTTTGTGCTCGTGTGTGATCCCGGTTATGTGATTATGTGCTTATGTGTTGTGTTTGTGCTCGTGTGTGTGTGTGTGGTGTTGTTTTAGGTGTTTGAACTCATTGCAAGCGGGTTAGAAAGGAAGAAAACACCCAAGTTGCACCAAGTGAGTTCTAGACCCCGGTTATTACTTGTTTTAAACTATCTTTGGTGCTAAAAATGTATTAAAATGTTTTTGCAAAGTTTATGTATGTCACCCGTATGTATTGTGCTTGTTAAATGTTAAATTCTTGAATATTTATAGGTCGTTCATGCCTAGAATAGTCATGTTAAGCTTAGAACAGAAAGGTCTGATGAATGGGTATGAAAACATGCTAAGAACAATTTACACAGAAGGTTCATACGTCTGAAAATGCCTTAGAAAGATTTAAGTGTACTCCATGTGCCTAAACAGTAGCTCATGCGCCTAAGATTACCTTAGAAATGTTTTAAGTACAGCCCATGCGCCTAAACAGTGGCCCATGCGCCTAGAAATGTTAGCCGGACGACTAAGTGTAGGGCCATGCGCCCCAATAGTGCCCATGCGCCCAAGTGGCTAATGCGCCTAAGTGCCCATGCGTCCGAATTACCCATGCGTCTAAGTGTTCATACGCAAAAATAGTGCCCATGCGCCTGAATAGTTCATGCGCCTAAGTGATAAAATGATTAAGTGTTGGCTGATGTGCCTGCATAGTGGTGAAACACCCAAACAGGGCTCATGCGCCTAAATAGTTCCCATGCGCCTAACACTTAGAAAATTTTACAGAGTTTTCTAGGAGTCTGTGCCTTAGGGTTTTGACCAGAGTTGGCTAGGGCCGAATAATGATAATGTTCCATACATGATATGATTACATATGATGTTCCTTATTATTATTATTGTTATTATTATTATTATTACTTATAGTATGTGACTATACGTGGTATGTTATTATCGTAATGTAAAGTATCTAGTAATAATAAAGCGAAAGAGCAATAAAGTAAAGAAGAGGAACACTAATAAAATGTTAACAAGTCTTGCAAGCTCATAGGAGGGACACGACCGTGTTGTCGTTAGCTCAACTGTGATGCGGGTTAGCTACCCTATTGTGCACACAGGGCCAATCAATTGAGATTGGCAGGACCCTTGTAGCGTACCCTGGGTGATTGGGTCGACCTTGTATACAGTACACAGAGCCCTTTCGAGGGATACAGTTGACCCTTTCGAGAGATATAGATGGCCCATCACCCGTTTTCCATCGCGCACATAGTTGGGGTATTGCTCAATGGTCCACATAGACAGTGAAAGATAAATATAAAAGAATGCAGAGTAAACAAGGCATACAGTAAAGAGAACGAACAATATCTGTTCATATAGTTGATGCGTGCTCGCATATACAGTACAAAGTTGTACTTTTCATAAAAGAGTATTTTCTTATACAACATATAGAAAGTATTTTATTACTTATAAAACTAGAGCTCACTTAGCAACGCTGACTCTTATACATTTGCAGTTGGCAGGTAATTATTGCTGAGGATGGCACGAGGGTGAAGCTACTCGGCAGGGAAAGACTGACATCCGTTCGTGCTTTATGTTGATGTTGTTTTATAATGCAGTGAACAATTCTTTTGTAATCAGTTAAACAGTGTTGTGTTGCTCAACCACATTGATTTAAATGAAATGAATGGTTTTTGATAAATTATTTCCGCTGCTTAAGATCGTATAATTATAATGTTTAATGTTTTATTTGCTATGATTGACCAACTGTGAGGTTTCCGGGAACGGGACCTTACATTGGTAACCCTTAAGAGAAAGCCCTTTGTAAATCATTTAGTGATTTTCCCCCACTAATGTGGGACAAGATGAAACATACCAACTTACATTAATTATATTATGAATTTCCAACATTAACTGCATCATTAACATTTTTCTAATAGACAATAACTTCATCTTAAACATCAATTTCATCTTTTCAATTCATTCAACGTTGGAAATTTTTATAGACATGTAAACTTAAATTTGTATGTTTGACCCGAAACCAACAACAGTTTCAGTTTCACTCTCACTTCAAGAAATTGATATACAAATTTCATGCTTGAGAGGAAATTAAAGATTAAGTGTTAGATATTTTAGTGTAATTGAATTGACTAATGGCCAATATGATCATAATATCCATCATCTTATTACAATTTCTCTATAGTAAGAAGGATGACAAACTTGTCGAAGAGAAATGACAACAAACGCGCCTTCTAAACCAAGCCATTGAGCAATAGTACGTTCTTCATCACATCCGCATGGTTTCATAACACACATTTAATGTGTGTTCTGAATATAGCATCCATAATGACACATGCATGTGTTAATCGGACAACCGCATCAGAGATAAATGGATAATCTCACTTAATGATTAACAGTCATGATCAACCCTTGAAGAAAAAAACAATATCAAAACTAATATAAACACACACACGTACTATATTACATATAAACGAAATTGCATCTGAATCAAAAGAATTCCAGAAATTGATCATAATTCGAACCGAAATCAAACATTAATGTGTATCTAACATTTAATTTTGTAAAAGAAAATCGAAGCATGCGATATTGAAGATTACAATTTTAAAATCGATATGAATATAAAAGCATCTAAAAACCGTTGATTCGTTCTTTTCAACAATCCTCATGGCAAAGGGTCACTTGATAGAGTACATTTCTTTAAGAACAATGATTTGTGGGGATTTATTGATTAAAAACAGATTTGGGGTTCAATATTCTGGATAAACATCCGTCGTATCACATATGAACACCATATTTATTTGATAGATGGAGAAGACGGTTGAAGGGATTAATCAGAAGCCAACGTCGCTGCCGCTTTAGCCGTTACCTGAACGTCCACCGTTAGCTATCGTGTAACTGTCGCCGTTAAACATCGTTAACATGCATTAATTTTGTAGTATATCTAATGATAGTGTGGATTCAATATATGTGTAATCATATATTGATGGTTACTTAATTTGTTATAAATTAATACAGTTTGATCATATTTAAAGTGAAATAAAATGAAAGCATTTTTAAAGTAAGAATTCAATTAGTGAAGAAGAAATTGATATGGCATTTTCTTTATTTGATGTCACACACTCACATGTATTCAATTATAGTCACATCACACATGAAACTTTTGGAGGCCCACAAATCTTTAAAGCATGAACTGATTGTCCAAATAAAAATGGATCACAAAACGTGTGATATCAAGAATGGAATATCAAATAGGTTATAGTCCCAATAAAACGTAAAGAACAAAAGGGGGCAGCCGTCAATCCGTCATTGCTTATAGAGGATCACACTTTCTCACAGAATATATATATACATATGTGTATATAGGTGACGGTTCGAATTTTACTCGAAATGTTATTATCCGCTTTATAAATGGTATCAAAGTCATTTTTATGCCCAGATGTGTTATAAACATTTGATGACTATACACTCGTGGGCAAAGAAGTACACATAAATATTATTTCATTAATTTGTTTTTTAAAACTTATCGTGTTCAGGATAACATAATAACGAACAAAAAGGACAATGAAATATTTTATCATTGTGTTTAACTTTTTATATAACTTAATTATTATTTTAATATATTAAATTAATTAGTTATTAATTTATTATTATATTATACATACTATAACTACACAGTAGTGTTATTTAATCATTATGTTTATTTATAATTTATCATTTAAAAAAACTACAATAGTGTTCAGAAATATATTATAAGTAACAACAAGATACTACAAGTTGCGTTAAATATATAGTGACGTGCAAATTTCATAATGAGCTGAAGAATTAAATAAAATTATTATCTATTTATATAATAATATTGTACACATTTTAAAGATAGAAAACACTCGTCCATTTTACCTAATTTTTATGAAATAATGACATCATATATAAAAGTTACGATTTGATTTTAACCATAACTAAAAAGATTATATCTAAAATGACATCTAACAAACTTTTTTCTCATAATTAAGCTTTTTTTCTAAAATTAAAAAAATGTATTTTATTTATAGATTTTAACCATAACTAAAAAGATTAATGGTTGAGATTTTGTAATTTATAGATTTATCACACTATTTGAACCATTTTCTCATAATTAAGCTTTTTTCCCGAGTTCTCTTAAATCTAATAGTGGTCTTGAAGAAAACCTACATAAACTATGTATTTTATTTTCCTAAATTATTTCCGTTCTTTTGGTATGATAACTAAGGGGTTGTTTGATTGCGCTGACTGAGTAAAATTTGACTGAGTTAAAAGCAGACCAGTAAGAAGTTCTTACTGGGTTTGTATCTGATTGAAACTTAGTTGTTTAATTTAGTATCCGAATGATTCTGCTGAATGAGAAAAATAACCATTGTGTACACTTCTTTTAAATTTCTTTGCTAGTTGAGTGTAAAATGATAAATATACCTTTAATAATAATAATAATAATAATAATAATATAATAATAATAGTAATCATAATAATAATATAATAATAATAATAATATATAATAATAATAATAATATGATAATAACATATTAACCCAACCCACCCATCCACATCCCTATCTTTTCACCGCTTTCTCAACCACCCAACCCTATCTCCATCATCTTCTACTCAACCCACACACATCCATCTCCATCGTCTTCTACATGAACGGCAGTGCGGTGGAGGGAGGGCAGCAGCGGCGGAGGGGGGGGGGAGGGTAGTAACGGCGGTGAGCGGCTGGTTGAAAGAGGGAAGGAGCGGCGGAGGGAGGGCAGGAGCGGCGTAGGGCGGGAGGGAAGGAGCGGCGGGGAGCAGCAGAGGAACGATAGGAGCAGTAGAGGGCGGGAGGAAAGGAGCGCTAGGTCAGTCGCCAACACCAGGTCAACGATGCCGATTTTATGGTCTCGGTCAGACCCTAGCGACCGGGTCAGTCACCAACACCGGAGAAATCAAACGCCTTGACCGGCTGACTCGGCTGACCGAGTCAGCCAGTCAGTGGTCAGCTTTTGGTCAGCGGAAATCAAAGACAACCTAAGCTTACCAAACTTCTGTATCGAGTTCTCTAAAATAATAACGTAATATTTAATATATATATATATATATATATATATATATATTGTAATATAATAAATACATTATAACACAGAAGAAAAATATCGAATACGTACATGATAACTTTACTATAATTAATAAGCTATATTATAAATTGATTTAGTAAAAAATTTATACTTAATAATTTTTAAACAATCAAATTATAGGTATAGATATTGATATGGGGTATTGAGATAGGAATGTCTTAATAATTTACTATAATTTTAACTTTAAAGGTCGTTGTGAAATGAAACCGGCCTGAACCACCCCTTAAAGTTTTTACGATTCACACTTTTAACTCCCTAAATTTTTTGTAAGACTTTATAAAAAATAGTATTTTGCCCCATGAGTTTCTAAAACCTGAACTTTACCCATTATACATTTTTGTTTAAGAAAAGTAATTCTTACGTTCTTAGTTTTATTTATATGTCGGTGCAAGTTCGTGTTCCGTTACATTTGATGTAAATTCTGTTTAAACACAAGCTAGGTCAAATGAAAAATAGTTTTGTGCTAATTTTTATGTACGTTTTTGTAGGTTTACGTTTCGACGTATATTTTATTTAAAATGAGTGAGGTAAAATGTAATATGTTTTCGTTAGATGATATAAATTCGCATAACTCTAGGTTTCGATGTAAATTTAGTTTAAAAACAAATCGAGACAATTGTATCTTATACTTTATCACGTCGCTTACGGTACTTACCCTTCACACATGTATATTTACAGGTTTGTACTTAATTGCATGCTTAATGTTTTGACATTACGTATCCACACTAGAAAAGATAAAGTAGTTTTATATTTTGGTTTTACCCATGCCATGCTCATGGAGTCATGGTTAGTTGTTTGTACGGATCCCGAACAAAGTTTTGTTTTTTCTAATGTATGCCCAAATTAGATAAGACATAATTACAAATGAATGTTGACTTTGACACTTGGTTAAGTAAATGCTATCATATTTGTAACAGTTACACTCAATATTCAAAAAATCTTTTTACTGAAAATGCAAATGAATTAACAAAAATACTGATATGTTTTAGTCATTCCTTTTCCACATCTATTGAAAATATAATCCTACGTAAACATCATAATTCTGAATTCTCTACTTGTAATATGTTATATGATAGTTTTGTTCAATCATTTCAATTAAAAAATTATAAATCAGTTATTAAGAGAATAACTATGGAATCAGACGTTAGGTCTCATCCCCCCACCAACCAAACTGTTCAATTAATGTTTCACACTTTCAAACTTATTCGATACATGAACTGAACACAAATCATTTATGCACTAAATTCTTTATAAACACAATAAATAATAACTATTAGTTTAATCATTTGAGTTTACTTCGTCTTTTATTTCGGAAATTGTAATTTTAGTGTTGAGCCACAAAATTTTATATATAAGATGTCATAATAAAATACGGTATTGTTTTATTTACTTATTATGACATTATTAATTAATTTATTTGATCACTAATGTGATTTTCGAGCCCTATCATTGTCATGATTTTATTTACTTATTATGACTTTAATAATTTATTTATTTGATCACTTGTGTATTTTCAAGCTCTATCATTATGACGATTTAAGATATGAAAAACAAACATATAAATTAGCAAAATCAAATTTCATATCGACCCATGATGTGTTGTTGCCTTGTTGGTATGGATACCTGGTCAATATATATTATATTTATTATCATTTTGTTCGGTTGTTCTTTATATTTTTGTCACTCTCTATTTCAACTTGTTTCTTTATAATACAAAAAGATTGATATGTATGGGACTTTGATTTTTCTTTTCTTTTTGACTAAGGAATTTATATAAAGCAACCGGACCCGACTAGAAGACCTAGACAGGACGAGAGAAGAATTACATGAGAACCGACGAGTTTTTAAGCTAGCTAACACATCCAAGATTCATTTTACGGTTCTTTTTTACAAACTATAAAAAAAAAGAGAAATGCACAACCGATTTCAAATAAGATCCTTCTTGTCCATATTAGCACGAAAAATATATCCGTTCCGGAACCTCCATATCACCAATGCATTGTGTCCGTTATCAGTGGTGGGGCTTGAAAACTCTCGTAGGAGGGGCGGGGGCGAAAATAATTTTGTTAAGGGGGGCGATGTCACACCCCCACTGAGAGCGGAAACATGGGGATGTAACGAGAGGGGATCGTCATAACACATGGTAAGCGATAGAGATGCAATATAATAAATGATGACAAGCGTGTCATGACAACACCCGACAACAAGGGGACTTGTGTCGTGTTTAGTCAATATTCACGACAACATAGTCATAAGCATAAATATGATACATGAATCACATAAACAAAGATGATAACATAGTATGCAATTCCCACAACCCGGGAACAAGTTACACATGAATAATGTTATTCGAAACAGATTACAAAAAATGTTTTCAAAAGACAATGTTTAGTCCCAAAATGCATCCTATGGTCTCCACTAAGGCAGCACACCTAGATCTTCAGCTAGCATGATCACCTGAAAAGATATGCTCAAAATGGTCAACAAAATTGTTGGTGAGCTCGCAGATTTAAAAGTAAATAAGTAATTGATGTTGTATAAATGTTGTTGTAGAATACCATGCATACAGTTATAAGTAAGCAAAATCACATGACCTGAGCTTTACAACCAAACCTAACGACGTACACAAAGAATCTTGTCAGAATATATTCATCCGAGGTCCGTTCCTGGCGACTGTTGGTACTAACTATTATACCAACAACGAGGGTGGGGGTGTCAACCCAAGTAGTACTACCAATACCTATCCGTCGGTTCCACACTGGAATTAAATGATTGTAAGAAAGAACCACACAGCAGACTCAAGCATGTATCAGATAACTTACAAAACAATAGCACGTTGATTCCAAGTATGTAAATTGTATGTAAGTTGTACAGCATAGAAAACGGGTGAGCATACTTTTTCCCATGTTTGTAAATGATTGAAAAGTTGTATAAGCATAATAAGGGGCCACGAAACTCACTTGTTAAGTGGTAAGTATGAATGATCAAAGTTCCCAACAGTTGTATGCAATGAACGGTCAAACACCTATTGACAGTTATTATTAAGCATTAATGATATGTATAAAGCATATACTAATGTTCAGTCGATTCGGGTTGTATCGGTTCGATTGTGGGTAACACACACAAGCGGACACACGTATCAGATCTTATGTAGATCCATGTACCGGAAGGAGTCGTCATTGCTAATGACATTCGTGTAAAGATCCCATTGTTATAAGAGAAAGTACTTGTTAAATATTTGTAGTCCCAAATGGGTTGTTGATAATTGTAAAATGTTAGGTTGATTTAAATTGAAATAGTATCTTCATGTTGATAGTGTTGACTTTAATCTTTGTGGTCAAGCAATGATACTTGTATTGATGTTACCTTATCATCGTATGACATTCAAAAAGGGAATTCACACACACAGCATCATCAGTCACACAACAGGACCAGACGCTCGACTCAACACTCCATTCGTACGAATCAACCTTCAATCGTACGAATCAGCTTCATTCGTACGATTGAACCTTCATTCGTATGGTTGGTGTTCAGTCATACCACACAACCCCCAATCGCACGACTTAACCTCCATACACACGAATCAACCTTCATTCGTACGAATCAGCTTCATTTGTACGTCTGAACCTTCATTCGTACGACTGAACCTTCATTCGTACGATTGGCCTTCAGTCGTGCGATGCACGCACAATCGCATACATCCATTCGATCGCATGACTCAATCGCACACAACATTCATCCGCATTGACTCAATCGTACACATCATTCATCCGCATTGACTCAATCGCACATATTCATTCGATCGCACGACTCAATCGCATGACATCTCCAGTAGCATGACTCAGTCGCCCGAATGACTCAGTCGCATGACTCAGTCGTATGACTCACCCAGTCGCCTGAACTGCAGGTTCGCGACTGCTGAAGTGCAGAGCAGCCTTCGGTTGCTCCGAGCACGAGTTTTACACAACAAGGATTTCCAAAAACACACTACAAACACACACAAACAAGAAGCACACGCAGAAAGACATCACACGCACCCACACGACCTCTTGTGTTCGGGTTGAACCCGAATACCCGAAACCCTAGAAATGGACAGCAGTAAAACGAGCAAGAAAGGGACAACCAAGGTCGTCTACCTGCAAGGATGGAGTAGACTAGGTTGTAGATGAAGTCTAGTCGACGAAAACGAGACGAAACGGGACGGTTTTGGTGCAAAGATGAAGAAGATGTGAAGTGAAGAAGAATGAAGAAGAAGAAGAAGAAGTGAAGAAGAATGGCTGGGAATGGGGTTTTTATACCCATCCCAAGTTTGCAAAATGTCAATTTTAGTCTCTTCACTTAGCCCCGAGTTCCCAAAGTTTGTTTCGGTTGAAAATGGCTTTAAAGGTGTTTGTTATATTAATGTAAAAAGTGTATTTAATGATAATTGGCATTTAAAAAATGATTTTATCAATGACAATAATTTTATATAAAAAATAATATATTTAGTGATAACGATGATGAAAAATTGTAAAAAGGTTTAAGCATAGCACATGTTAACGATAAGAACACAAGCACAAAGGTAACAAGGCAAGTACGATATCCACACAACGAGTAAATAAAGATGAGGAATGAACGATCAAAGAAGAGTTAACAGATAATCATGTTAATTGACGGACCTTGTGGTGACGGATGTCACAGGCGAACTCGAGTTTTATATAAAAATTTACACTATCAAATAAAAATTTACACTATCAGACTAAAGTTTAACACTACCGACGAAAAAAGAGACCCCACGGGTCTTAACTATGCTCCGCCAGTGTCCGTTAGTAACCAAATTTAAATTTAAATTTTCTTTTGTAGAGGAATTCCATTGAATTGAATATATGGTCCCAAAAAGCTATCTTTTTCATAATGTCACTAACACTAATTTTGTTCAATGCTATTCATTTCTCGTATTTCTATATAGAATAGAGATTTAGTTAGTTAGTATCATTGTCTTAGTTGGTATATATGACCTCCATCTATCATAAGCTAAACTAAAGAATGTTTCACCGCTATCCTTTTTTGCCATCATTCATATGTATAAACGGTCATGTAACACATTATATTAGTGTCACACTCAATTACATCTCTCCATTAGTCCATTAGTGCCCTCAAACCTTTGATTACATTTTAATAATGCATATAGAGGCAAAGTCTTTGATCATATAAATACCTATATTTTTTTTGAACGGTCAACAAAGATGAGATTTTATTGTAAAAAATAGAGAAAAGCTAGTGGAAATTACAATCACCAAATATAAATAACGTTAAGCACCTATGCAATGAACATTAATAGAACACCAATCCCCGTCCCCAATTAAAGATGTTGCTCTCGGTTGGTTTTTAATTCACAAGAAACCCATTGATTTAATCTCGTCCCATGGGCGAAGCTTATTGAGGGCCGGAGGCTCACTTCATCTCTTTTTTTCTCGTCAGTAGTGTTAATTTCGTTCCGATAATGTTTAATCTGATAGTGTAATATTTTAATATTTATAAAATTCGCTCCCACATAATAGTTTACTTTTACATCCGTCCCCTTATATCATGGTTTATGCTCCGCACAGTCTCCTCCGACAACTTATCAACATTTATCAACTTAGAATTATTGTCAAACCCCGTGCCTTTTCCGACATGTTCTTAATGACTTTTCACATTAATTATTCCTTTGTACACCGAACCATTAATCATTTTAGGAGCCAAAGGCTTAGAAAAAATAGGCTTTTCCGGAATATTATCTTTATAAACAGCGACAAATTATGAAATATTAAGAGTTCGGTGAAAAGCAGATTTGTTAAACTAAAATTGGATTATGTATATGTAGAGAATTTCCGTGATAAATTGAGAGTCGCGAAACCCTATCAGATTGAAACTATTTGGGTTCACACCAAAATTTCAATCGGATAAAACTCAATTCAAGAACAAGTATGATAAGTGTGAGAATTCATGAACAGAGAAAGATCAAGAGTGACCATCATTTGATTCGAAATTATTTTTTTGCAGGGAATGGATGAAACTACCAGAGACGGTTTTCATATTGAAAATTTATACTTTTCACACTCTAATTTCACATGTAAAATTTCGAGAAAATCAAATTTTAATGTATTTTTTATAAAGCAATGTTTACCAAAATAAAAAATTTCCAAGCTGACCTGACAGCTCGACCCCAGCCAGAGGCTTGCCCTTGGACCCCGCTCCCGGGGGCGCTGCCCCCTTAAAACCCCCATTGCTTAGAGGCTTCGCCCTTAAGGTGGTTTTTAATTTCAAAGATTATAATACACTCAAACAAGCGTGCACTCCACACCTCTTAACTTGCTTGATGGATATTATAATTACATTGGTCATTAGTCAATCTAATTACACTAAAATATCTAACAATATATAAAAAATTTCAAGCCCAAAATATTTTGGTTAAATTATGATCGAACATCTAAATTCCTAAGGCTACACGGAGTAAATACAGGATAAACGAGACAAAAAAAGATGATGTGACATTAGTATATCACGTAATAAAATATGGGAAATCAGGACAATCCCTCTCACATAAAATAAAATATTTAGATTAAGTTATGTATATGATTTATTAGAATTAGGGACCTACTAATTTAAGGACCTAGGTTCAAGCCTAAAAACTCTCCTCAAAGAGCCGGAAATGAAGATAAGTATATATGGACCCATTATGTTAAGAACCACTAATATGTTAAAACTACGTGACTTTCTTGAGAAGTTGTTAGAAAGCATCAGAATCTGGTGCATAACCCAGACTTGCCACTTAAGACCCAATTCTCGACTTCAAATCACGCTATCGTTGATGAAACAACACGCCATCGATCTCACCACTCGTTTCTCAACTCTATATATGATTGAAAGAACTCAAGAAGCAGCATATTAATCGACAAAAAACACCTAATAATTGTTATTAAAGACACGAATAACAAGTTGCAAATTGGCATCTAAGATGTATGAGAAACTCCCCTCCAAAGACAAAATTAGCCAGCTCTTTAAGCGGCCAAAAGAATCTCCATCAACCCAAATCTTATTATCTAATATTCTCAACGATTTCGAATCCAAAAACTAAAAATATTTAATAGAAGACTTTTTTCTCTTTGGCTACAAAAAAGGTGTTCTAAATTGTCAACATCAAGAACCCACGTTTACAAATATTAAAATAAACAAAGAGTGGGTGACCATTTTAGGATTTTTATAAAACGTACATACATTCATCAACTTCTTTCAAAACAAAATGTACATGTATAGAATATACAAGATTATCTGTCGGAGAATATTGATCAGTTTATAAAAGGGTTTGTTTGGTTTTTGTGTGTTGATTAAGGAAGAACACGAACTAGAACTAGAACTAGAACTAGAACTAGAACTAGAACTAGAAAGAGATCAAGAACAGTACTTAACAGTTCGGGAAATAATATTGTGTCGCGGGGTCATGGGGAGACAGCCTTGTTGTGATCGAGCGGGGTTGAAGCGCGGTCCATGGACGATGGAAGAAGATCGAAAGCTTATTCATTTTATCGTCAACAATGGGATCCAGTGTTGGCGAATGGTTCCTAAGCTTGCAGGTTTTTTCTTGGTTTCTTCTTTATGTTTAGTTGCATAGAAAAAAAATCATAATTAAGGTCTATTTATAATATAAAACAACTTATGATATATGGTTGGGAGGTAATAAAAACCAACATATATTTTGTTTTTTAGGTAAGCATTTGGTTACTAATATTTTTAATCTTTGGTGAGTAAAGGTTTGCTAAGATGTGGGAAAAGTTGTAGATTAAGATGGATCAATTATTTGAGACCCGATCTCAAAAGAGGTACATTATCAGAAGCGGAAGAGGAACAGATCATTGAACTTCATGCTCGTCTTGGTAATAGGTAATAGTTCATCTTTGTTTCTATGGTCATCGATGTTCATGGTGCTTTTCACAGTCTTTTAAGTTACATCAAACCAAAATCAAATTGTTAAAAATAAAAAAAAACACGAGTCTAATTGAAATATTATAGAGGATTTAACTTTGCTTTGGTTTTAGGGTTTAGGCTCATTGGATCTTCATAATTTGGAAAAATACACAACCTGCATGATTAACACACACACATAGAATAAAATAACTAAAGACACTAGTACCCAAGAATTATATGTTTTTGTTAAGTTTTTCAGTTCGTTTTCATACATAAATCGTAAATTAAACTGATCGGTACAGTTTGAAAATCTTTATGTTATTAAGTAAAGTTTATATATACTTGTATGTAATTAATCATTGATGCATCATTTTAGGTGGTCTAAAATAGCCTCATATTTTCCTGGACGTACGGATAATGAAATCAAGAATCATTGGAATACTCGAATCAAGAAAAAGCTCAAGCTTCGTGGAATAGACCCATATACCCACAAACACATTGAGGAAGCAAAGAAGCAAGAGTTAGGAGTCAAGAATGAACAATACTATAACATTGTGTCAACCAATGAAAACACACATGTGGATCGTGCAAAGATAGATGAACCACAACTCAATAATAACATGAATTCGACGGGTTATTACAACATCATGTGCACAAGTGTTGACATGAATTCATTCACAATAACGAATCAAGAACCGACATTGATATCAGATACCGATTCTTATACTCATTCTTTGGAGCATTCGATTACAATAAATCCTAGTTCTTCCCTTGCCGAATCCTCTGTTGAAAGAGATTATTCTTTACACCAATGGGTTGATGGTGCAGACTCATCGCTCTTATGGGATAGTTTCAATCAACAAGAAGACCTGTTTTTCTTATTAGGAAATTATTAGTTGTAATGTTATATCGTTTTTTTCAAATTTAATTTTAATAATACAAATTAAGTTTAATATGTTACTTGATAATCATCCATACTAACAATCTAACCAATAACACTTTTAACTTTCATTTTAATTACCAACGATAATCTAAGTCTCATATTTATGTTGGATGTGCCCTCGAGTTCATGCAATGTGATAATTTTTAGCAAAATGGAAAATGTACATCTATTATACAACAAGAAAGAACCACCACGGCTCTCCCATTGAGTTATCTTAGCCCCTGTCTTCCAGTTCCTTGACCCTGCCCCCATCGAGAAGACCCCTCCCCCTCTTTTTGAGAAAGGTCGAGTCCTTCATTTCTTCTTCTGCCTGCGAAGAATTTGACAAAACTGGAGCATTTTCTGCATCGGTGGTAAACAAAATTGAACAAAAATCAAGTATAAATCTATTTCTATTCTAACTGTATGACGTACTGAGATTAACGCTTATAACAAAATGGAAAATGTACATCTATTTCTATGCTAAATTTTATGTAAGTTTTGAAATTGTTTACGTTTTGATGTAGATTTTATTTGAAAACAAGTGAATTCAAATATAATATGTTTTCATTCGATGATACAAGTTAGATCAATAACTCTACGTTTTAACGTAAATTAAGTTCTAAGACGAATTGGGACATTGTAGCCTATTTACTAGTTGTACTTAAAGCACACTATATGTTTGCCTTAGACTTTTGATTGTAATGAGAAGTTTAGTTTCTCTTTAAAGCAATGTGTGTTTTTATATTCAATGTCATTGTCTTTCTGTGTTTTTGTTTTAACGGTGGTGTGACAACAACGTCTAACTTTTGCAACTCTCTTTTAGTTGCCATCATGATCTTATTTAAGAAAACTTCAATCAAAAGCCTAATTTGTTTACCATTGTCGAAGTATGACGTAACCAATCTCACGCCCTTTATTAACAACCCAAATTTTTTTACCATTGTCGAAGTATGACGTAACCAATCTCACGCCCTTTATTAACAACCCAAATTATTAAGTCCTCGAGAGACATGACAACCCAAATCATATGGTAAGAATTTTACTTAATGTCAAATAAGTAAAGAAAAAACGTTAATATCTTGCTAGTTAAGACTCACCACATAATGTCAAAAAGTTGTTGTAATTCGACAATATTGCTAACAAGTTTTCTAACTAGAATTGCTTATTTATAAGAAAAGAAAAGTTTTCTAACTAGAATTGCTATTTATAAGAAAAGAATTGAAATAAGAACCAAAGAGAATCGAATGAATAATAAGGAAACCTTGATGGTTATATAGTAAATTTTGACAGAAATTGTATGTGGTGCCAAATGATTGACACACATCAAGAAATCTAATAATAGATGTGTAGGAGTAATTTTAAGTCTTATTAAATAATTAACATGTATAATATGGAATTTTACGTCATGTAAAATGCCTCCCATGACTTCCTACATATCAAACTACATGAGTCATATAGATGACGTGACACGCATCTCATATAAAGGAAATGACGGATGTGAGTACGTGACTGACTATAGCTTTTGGGTGTCGGATGTGACTATACGAGTTATATAGTCATACACGACTCGTATAAACGATTCATTGCGGGTCTTAATAAAGGGACATCTCATTTTATAAATCGACACCAAACTATACGTCGCGTATGGGTCCATACGTGGCGTATAGTTCTCCCCATAAATGCCAAACATTCCACGTCACATCAGATGTTGTCGTGGAGGCTATACGCCTCGTATAGGATCATACGCCGCGTATAGGCTTTTCAGACGACAAAACTGGCGAAGTCAAATCAGTCATTCAGCGGGCCTATACGCCACGTATGGACCCATACGCGTCCTATAGGTGTCGGTGGAGATACGTCCCACACCCATACGACCCAGCCTATACGCAGCGTATGGGTCCATACGCGGCGTATAGGCCCGCTTAATGACTGATTTGACTTCGCCAGTTTTGTCGTCTGAAAAGCCTATACGCGGCGTATGGTCCTATACGAGGTGTATAGGCTTTATTTCGAATTATTTTAGCGCGACTTAAGATTCCTTTCGTTGATATATAAACACACCGGATATCAATCGAATGCACTCATATTTCGTTTGTTACAAAGGAAACCTTTGATACTTTCAGTAATTGATAGTAATCATAACGTTTAATCTTATCGGAGGAAATTAGCGTTATGTGGTTCGACATTTTCTTCTGTCACATGATTACTCGGTAAACATTTGATTCTTATTTCATTAAGTATTTGCATACATATATACATATATTGAATTGCATACTTAAAAAATCGTTTCAACTAACTCGGGTTCCATCGATGCTAGTCGGTTACGGTAAACTTAAATAATTTTCAAGTTTTTTTATCATAACCTATCGTGGAACCCGAGTTACTTGAAATAATTATTAAGTAATCAAGACATTTATGTGTACGTAAGTATGTATATAAAAGAAATAAGAGTTATAGTTTTAGAGAAAAATTATTTTGAAGAAATAGTTGAACCACAAAAATCTATTTTCTTTAAAAAAATCTCATTTGTCTTATAGGGCTGCTAGGGAACGTATAGCACGGTTGAATTTGAAATGACTCAAGATTCTTCCTATACGTGGTGTATGGTCCACACGCCTCGTATAGGTGTCAACTAACCACCTATACGTGGCGTATGGGTCTGTACACCTCGTATAGGAAGAATCTTGGTACAAGTGAATTCAAAGTGACAGAAGATCCGTTTTCTATTATATAAGAACGCATTCATAACTTTCTAAATTCACAAACGTAAGTTTTCTCACAAAATATCACAGTTTTTATTCGCTCGTTATGTCGTTTTGGGATGGTAATTCTTTGTTTGGTGAATATTCAAGTGTTTCATACGTGCCAGATAGTAATCAAGATGATTCGTACGTTCAATCTGCTTACGAAAAACGATGCCAAATTTAAACCAATCTTATGTTCCCGATGATGAGTTCGAGTTTTGCCGAGAATCAAGTTACGACCCGCAACAAAGTAAGACAAACTATCTCTCGAGTGATGAAAATCAGATTACGAAAGTATCGTTTGAAACATCTCAAGAATTTTTATCACTCGACGAGCTAGTCTGTTGGGCTGTTAATAGGGGATGTGATAATGGTTACGTTATTATTACACGAAGATCAAAGAAAAAATAAGATCATATCGTAAAGGTGTGGCTTATCTGTGATCGTGGTGGTGAACACAAAAGTAAAGCAACAATTAGACGATCTGGTAACAAAAAAACCGGATATCCTTTTAAATTATTAGGGATATACGACAACAAACATCGTTTGTGGAAATTAGAGATGAGAAATGACGAACATAACCATGATCCCGCTCAACATATGGAGGCGCACCCATTTGTAAGAAGGTTTTCTCAAAACGAATACAATTTGGATGAACAACTTACTAATCAGAACATGGAGCCTCATAGCATCTTATCAGCTTTGAAAAAGCAAAATCCAAAGAACGCATCCATAACTAGAGACGTATACAACACTCAATATAAGATAAGAAGTGAAAAGAAAGTCGGTGAAACACCAATGCAAGTTTTAGAAAACCTTTTATCTTCTAGAGGGTACATTTATTACACCTTGGAAGATCCCGATACAAATACCGTAGAAGATATATTTTTTTGTCATCCATATGTGGGGTCCTATACGCGGCACACACCCCATACGTGGTCTATACGCTCTCAACATATGGTAGGTGGTCTATACGCGGCACACACCCCATACGTGGGGTCCTATACGTGCGTATAAGCCTATACGTGGCGTATAGGCCTATACGCAACGTATAGGTGGCCTATACGCGGCACAGACCCCATACGTGGGGTCCTATACGCGGCGTATAGGTGGTCTATACGCAGCACACACCCCATACGTGGGGTCCTATACGCGACGTATAGGCCTATACGTGGCATATAGGTCTATACGTGCAATCATCGTCTTTAATTTCATTTTCTTATGCAAATAAGTCTTCCATTCTAAGATTGAGGCTGACGTTGATGTTATTGCTGATCATCCTTGGCTACAGTTTGAGCCCGGGTCTATTGAGCATGCAAAGTGCTCAAAATTCGTTCATATGAAGATCGGTCATCAAAAGGCAGTCGATTGGGAGGTGATGACCGAGCTTGGGGAGCGCGATAGACTCGCTGGTATTATCGAAGATAATACGCCATGGAGTCGTTTATTTGAGTTGGCGTTCTTACTTCTTACCGAGAGCTAACGGTGGAGTTTTTATCCACCTTTATTTATATTCGTCCTAATGAGATGGAGGAGAACGATCTGCGATCTGAGATTTCGTTTATGCTATGTGACGATGTTATCAGATGTCGATTGAGCAGTTTGCCGTTTTCTTGGGACTTAATTATGAACCGGAGACTGTTACCCCTCTATTTACCGAGGGAATTACTGAGATTGAGGAGACCCGATTGAGAGATTGGTGGCCTCAGATTGCCGGAGATCCGTTTTAGAGGACTAAGGGCAGGGTCACTGGCATTAGAGATCATCTCATTCGTTACTTGCATCGCATGATCCCACATCCATCACGGGACGTGACAAGAGTCAGGAGTGGTGTACCATTCTCGACTTATTTTACTTATATTGTTTGCTTACGGGGACCAGGTGCAACCTGGCGAGATGTTTGGCAGAGTATTACGCTTCGTATTATCATCGCAAGGAGCGAGGAGCGGTGTATGGCGGGCGTACATTACGATGATTGCACGTTGTCTTGGTTATCTTCCTCGCCATATTGCTGACGTATCTCCTCTGATCGAGCCGGTGAGATTAGATCGTCGTACGTTATTCGGCATGCGTATTATATGCTAGTTTCCGGGTGGCATACGGTTCTCTCTTCGACTGGGTGAGATTTGGCATCTGGCACCTGTTCAGCAGGTCGGCGATGACGATCCACAGCAACAGTTTGAGCATATTCCGCATGATCAGTCACCACACGACCAACCGCCGGCACATCAGCCGCCACCTCAGCCACAGTTCCCTCGACATATTTATAGAGATGTGAGGCTACCTGCACGTATGGAGACATTTATGCAGGAGATTACTACGAGATTACGGGATCAGGGTCGTCGGCTCGATCGAGTTGAGGATCTTATGGATTGGCACGTTCAGCTTGAGATTGCACGAGCCCATGCTGCTGGTATTGATCCTCCAGACTTGCCACCACCTCGACATTACCCAGATTCACCGTAGTTTTTTATATTATTAATTGTATTTTCATTTTGTTATGTATTTAAAAACTTCGTTATTTATATTATCATTTAATGTTTTTTTGTTTTATATGTTTTATTGGTTAATTAAGATTTAAATTTGTCGATTAGTATGTTACAAAACATAAATTATACGCAAAATCTCAACCTTAACGTGCAAAATAGAGCCGACACCAATTTTTATACGCAAAATTTTTATAAACAATAATATATAAAAAACATCCTAACCTATACGTCGCATATGGGTCCATACGTGGCGTATAGGTTCGTCAGCAAACAGAGAAATTTTGTAGCAAAAAAATTGAGAACTTATAAGCCGCGTATGGACCCATAGGTGGCGTATAGCTACCCCGACACGAGTTTGTCATGGTCTTGTCGGTAATACCCTATACGTCGCGTATGGACCCATACGTGGCGCATAGGGTATGATGACTTTTCTATCAATCGACCTTATACGCGACGTATGGACTTATACGCAACGTATAAAATACAAAAATATTAATTTAAAATTTTGAGATGTACACTAAAACGACCCTTCCTTGCGAATGAAGATTGCTTGCAAAGAAGAAAAAAAACTAAACTAAAATACGTAAGCAATTTTACTTCCATCAAGGAGATTCCTGATAACAAGCTTGTACACGAGCACACCACACTACCCACTCCAAATCAACGGCTCCCAAACCGCCACGTCACCACACCCAACAATCACATCTCCTTTTTGCCCTTTTTTATCCCCAAAATACCCTCCAAACCCCACATTTATTACAATCCCACCATCATCCCCATCAAACATACACACACACCTTCATTCATCATCATCATCATCTCTTTCACTTTAACCCCAACAATGGCCACTGGTATCATCCGCCGATCACTTTCTAGGGTTCCGTCGTCTCCGGCGGCGAAGCTCTTCCTCCTCCGGTCACACGCATCGGAGCCCCAAACGAAGCAATCAGAACCCGTTGCTAGATCCACACCTAATGTGAAGAACTTCCAAATCTACCGATGGAATCCCGACAATCCGGCGAAACCGGAGCTCAAAAACTACGAGATCAACCTCAACGAGTGCGGTCCTATGGTCCTCGATGCGTTAATCAAGATCAAAAACGAAATTGATCCGACGTTGACGTTCCGTCGCTCGTGCCGTGAGGGGATCTGCGGCTCGTGTGCGATGAACATCGACGGGTGTAACGGACTCGCGTGCTTGACGAAGATTCCGTCGGGAGATGCGACGATGATCACGCCGTTGCCGCATATGTTTGTGATTAAGGATCTGGTGGTGGATATGACGAATTTCTATAATCAGTATAAGAGTATTGAGCCGTGGTTGAAGAGGAAGTCGCCGGCGCCGGAGGGGTGGGAGGGGAAGGAGGTTCCGCAGAGTAAGAAGGATAGGGCGAAGCTTGATGGGATGTATGAGTGTATATTGTGTGCTTGTTGTAGCACTTCGTGCCCTAGCTATTGGTGGAATCCGGAGTCTTATCTTGGCCCTGCGGCTCTTTTGCATGCGAATCGGTATGGAAGTTTTCTTCTTTGATTGTGTTTGTTGCTTGTGGTTATTGGATTTCTTTACTTGAAGTTCAGTTGTGATGGCTGTTGGATGGTAGTTTTTTTGGTAATTGAGGTTGAATTAGCTGTCTTATGGTGAAATTCTTGTCAGCAAGGGTAGAATTATGCTTATTTTGTTGTTCATGCTTGCATTTCTTATAATCATACTTGAAGGTTTGTTTGATACTATGCGTACTTTCATATGAGAAAGATGATGCTTGAATCAGATGGACTTTGATCAATGCTTTAGATTTTAGAAACCTCAAATCCAGAATAATGATGTTTAGCTAGATAGGTAGACTCTTAGATTAGGGAGAACTTCAAGGTTTTTTGCCTGTTTTTCTACACAAAGAAATCCGCCTTTGAGAAATTGATCGTGTGTGTGCTGTTCATCAGTGTAGCTTGCGTATGAGTTAGGTTATAGAGTTATAGAAACTTGAGTGAAGTAGTGAACGACTGACAAGTTGGATGTTAAGAACCTTTAAGATGTTGAAATGCTTAGTTAGTGTCTAGTGATTAACTAGGCGTTTCATGTTCATAGGGATAGCTAGTATTACATTTGCCATTAGGGTTGGTGGCCCAATGGTAGAGGCAAAAGCATCTCGGAGCACCTAAGTTTGGAGGTCTTGGGTTCAAGTCCCACAAGGAGTAGAGAAATTCGCCATTCAATAAATACAGCTAGAATACATGTGGATTCTGTATTACATTGGTTATGAACTTATGATATGAATTTTAGTCTGTAGATCCTTAGGAATAGGTATTTTCCACTTCAATGATGCTTTTAGTTGGTAGTTAATTTGCCGCCAAGGCAAACCAATAAAGAATAGTTTCATCCCAATAATCAATGTTCAATGGGTTAAGGCTCATGCATCTACTTGCGATAAGGATTATTGGATTATCTTTAGATTTCTGCATAGACCATCATAGCTTCTTATAACTTCTTGAAGCAATTACAAGATCATTTGTGTACAAGTAATCTATAAGAGTATTGACATCACATTTTTGCTGATATGACCATAGTTATCAAAAGTGCACTGTGCATCTAGGCTCTTAGGCGAAGCAATGTGTGTTGCGTCTAAGGTAGACGTGAGTGTCATTTAAAAGCGCATGGCAGGCATGTGCTTTCATCCAGGACTCCAGGATGCGATGTGATATCAGGCGTTTGCTTTTAAGTCTGGATTTCCAAAACTTTTCCTTTTTCTGTTTTGAGTCTTTTAACCATAAGGACTTTTATCTACTTAACCCGAAAACCCAAAGCCTCTATCCATCACACCATTTGCAGTCGTCCTGCCCCTCATAATTGCGTACATTTCCTGAAACAAAGTGTTTTTGACAAGATGTGTGTTAAATATTTTATCTTGTATGACTTATCATATTGCGACGACAATTAGTTTCTAACAGAAGTACAGAACTTAAATATTGAACAGTTGACCATTGAACAGTTCCTTTACGTTCAAAACTAAATACACCTCAAGTAGGCAGTAATTGAGTTCCTTAATTTTAATTATATCAGTATTTTTTTATATAAATATATGTAGAATAGTATTATCTTTCTATTCTTGTTACATATATCTTTTGACTTTTTAGTATTGCATTATTTGTTTGGTGCTTTTTATTTTCTGGCTGACAGGCCCTTTATGTCATGAGTGTCTTGTGATTGTGACCACCTAGGATATGACTTCTGTTACAAGCTTGTGTATTGTTTTTCATTGATAGTTGATACATTCTACATTACATTGAATCGAGTGCAATCTTTGTCTTGACTAGGTGGATCATGGACAGTCGTGATGAATACACAAAAGAACGTCTAGATGCTGTAAACGATGAATTCAAGTTATATCGCTGTCATACTATCTTGAATTGTGCTCGTGCCTGCCGAAGGGCCTGAACCCCGGAAAGCAAATCCAGAACATCAAGAGCCTTCAGACATAAGTGTTCTTTTTATCTTCGATTTGATTTCATTTTATAGGGAAAATGATGACTGTCATCCCTATTTTGATTCCGGGATTATGTTAGAACATCTTTATATGCGTTTTGTTGTTGAAAATAATTGGTGAACATCGTTGTATCTTTGCCATTACTTCTGTTTTTATGATCAGAATCCTTGAATATTGTCTCTGTTACTAAATTTGGTTTTCAAGATCCATTTCCCACATTTGGTTTGCAACCCATTGGCTGATCGGGTGAGGTAGTGGGCTTCGGGTTTTTCACCCGTCCATATGGGTGCAAAGTAAGACACTTTAAGTTACCATACAATCAACTTTGTGCACATCATAACTTATAATTAGAAGTGTGTGTTTTGAAGCATCATATCTTTTAATTATTAGTTTGACAAGGTCATATGCTAAGAAAAGAACGACAGTCACTAACAAGTTCTTTTATAAAGTTAAAAGAGTATTCATAAAAATGGATTTCTTATAGAACATATATAATCATTTGGAATTGTTATGAAACATTTTAAAGCTCAGTAAAGTTTGTAAACTTATATAAAGTACTTTAGACCCAACGTAATGGGGCGTTTTGTCTGTCACATGATGCTGGAAAACGCCCAGAACACCACCCCTGCCGGTGTTTTGTGGGCGTGAAAGGCAGGTGGCGTTAACACCATAATGCCAAATGATTTGTTTTGAATTTGTGTTATTTGGTGCAATTAGTGTGAAATCTGGTAGAGAATTGAGTCGAATTATTCGGAATTACAGAGTAAATAGGTTTAGGTTTTGACGGAGGGTCGTCGGAATGAAGATCTCCACGGAGGTGGCGGAACTTGTCCCAATGGTAGCAGCAGGAGAAGACACCATTGAGGCTGAAAACGATGACAAGGAGCAGAACGATGCCGAGAGGGAAGCTGATGATCGGACGAGATGAGTCGTGGTGTTGCGGTTGCGCGTAGTATGGAGGTGACTCCATTAACTTCACAGCTTCAATGTATGTATAACAAAAAAATTGAAGGTGAAGATGAAAGATTGATGGTGAAGGATTGAGGATATTGTTGTTGTTGTTGTGTTGTAGGAGTGGTGTGATGAAGGTGTTAAAATGACATTAATGAAGTTATGTGTTGATGGGAGAGTGGGGGTGGGGGTGTATGTATATAATAATTAAAAGGGTATTAATCATTACATATGTTTTTTGCTTAAAAGAATATGTTGAGTTGGCACTGATATGACGTAAAATGTCTTTTAAATAACATTAACCATTACTTATGGTATTAAAATTGCAAACTATTTTAACTTTCTAAGTGAGTCTAACATATTGTTGTTCATTGCAAACTTAATATTTTATAAACACTTAACCATTTAGGTACCATCCCATTTCTTAAGTCACCAAACCATCCTAATTCTGTTTTGGTAATATTTCTCATTAAAGCAATCAACAATTTTGTGCCTTAAAGATGATAATTCTATGGTGGTTGAAATCTTTTGAAAACAATTGCTCTTATAAAACATATGCTATAGGACGAATACACGACTACGGCAGCCAATATATCTAGCGGTAACAAATATGTCCAAAAATAAGAAAGCAGATCCTTGACAAAATAACCAACCCTGGATTGATGGTTAAATGGCATGTTGCACTTTGTCTTTGTTTTTGCTTTCCCATAGCACTTAAGCATACTTAAGACTAACATCCTGCGCTAAAGTTTTTTAAAACACCCATTTTTTGAACTGATATTTACCCTCTTTTATGTTTCAATGTTAAGATCGACATCAAAGATCCACAAAAGACAGGTAAGTGAGGTTGTGAGCACTCTTGTAAACACGCTCTTGTAAACATTCATTTGTAGGTAGTACCATATTTAGTTATATGAATTGGTGATGATCACCATCATATTACTAAGACAGAACCTTAATGATACAAGAAGTTGTGATCAATACTCCACTAGTGACGTAGTGATACGTTGTAACAATGAAACTTTTTTATCGACGAACTAACACGCACTCTAAATCAACTAATTTACACCAGTCGGTCATAGACTTTGTTCTAAACGTTGACCTCAAGAGTAGCGCCACCACTAACTCTAATGGATGACCGAACCCACCTCCACTCTTGCAACAATGATAACTACCTAGTCTTTTGATTGAAGATGTTTACTTATATGTTATATGCTACCTGTGGTTTTTCCAATAATGAATACACTGCCTTTATTACAAAAACTTAAAAATCTTCACCAAGTTGTATCTATGGCTAAGAAGAATCTTGCATTATAGAGATTGAGAGAGGATTATCATCGTAAAAAATGATTAAAAAAATATTGGCCCTTTGTTTCAATTACATGAATGTTAATGATTGTTTTGGTGGTAGATTGTAACTAATAAAAAGTTCAATTTGTATGAAAATATAAAAGATAAAAACATTCTTACATGAGTATCATCTTTACCATCGTTTCTATCAAGCATTGTGCTTCCAATTACATATCACATAATTAAAAAACAAAACAATAAGAATCTTGAATTGTCACATTCCCCCGAACTCTACACACGAGCTTTGTGCATTGGGTTTGTCTTTTTTTAGTTGCCCCATTAGGATTCAGATGTAAGTTCGTAAAAATAAAGACTTTCGGAGTCTAGTTATACAATATTAGCATCTCTTGCTTCTTGTTGTCTAACCTCGTGATTACTCGTTTTGTTTCTGAACGATCGTTGCGAGCCAAATATCCGACCAAACGTGCTTTTTGACCTGGGAATAGTTTGAGGCCCTCGGTGGCTGCCGTTCCTCTTATCAAGTTCCTCGAATACCGCTTTCAAGATACTCTCAAATCTTCTTCTGTAAGTTGGATACCTTGTTATAGACTTTGTGATCCCTTGAAGCCTTTGTATACCATCCACCAAGATTTAGTAAAAACACAAGAAAGAAAAACTCAGAAAATAAAATTTGTTGAAGCAAACCCAGCCCATTTTGACCCGACTCATAAATTTACCTTCGAGCTACCGCTTCAAGTTCAGCTCGTCGAAGCTCAGGCTCAGGTAGCGGACCAATGTTTGCGTTTTTCAACTTTTGGGCATTACCGCCAAGCAAAACTAACTTGCCCAAGTAGACTTCTTCAGATTCTGAGAGATTTTGTGCTTTGATTTGGTCTTTCATGACCAAGAGCGGGTTCAAGAACCAATCAAAGAACGTATCTTTTGGTCTGTTTGCGCGAGTTATCTCTGTACCATTTTCCGCTAATGTAAAAATACGCAAAATTAGTACTATAAGTCTATAACCATACCACGACGTAACCCAATAGCCTCATCCATAGAGCGGCTATTGATGGTTATAGACAAATGAATCATATCTAATATAGTGTGAAAGAATTATGAAAATAATAAAGTTTCGAGGTACTTACACATTATAAGACCAGGACTGTCGAGTTTTGCTGACCGGATAAGTGCTTGATAGAGGCAATAAGCAGGTAGACTAACCGACTGTGGATCTTCTATCTCTTTACGCTTATTAATCCTTCCAACACCAAGTATTCACCTTGTCGGCGACATTCTTGAAAGAAGATATTAAACAACTACACAAGTCGTATGTCAAGCAATCATTTTTATAGTTTTAATAAATCTAACAAGCGCGTTTGGATGTGTGTTTGGAAAGTGATTATAGCGAGTTGAAAAAACCAGAATGTTACAAAAGTTAAAATCACAATCATAATTGGTTAGGAGCACACCTCTAATGGCTTTAGTTCAATCATGGGTACCCTAACAGATCCAGCCCCTGATGGTACCCTTTTAAACGAACCCGACATCGAGAAAGAACTTGAAGCAGATAACCCAGAGTTACGCCGATAATTAGGTCTGTTAAAACAAAAAAAAAGTAGTCAATTTACTTGATAGTTAGCAAAAGAAATACATATTGCAAGACATTATATTACTTGGGAAAGCAAGATCCCTCGGGCATGTCAAGAACATCGTTGCTATATTCATCATAGATCGACAAGGCAGCTACGATATAGCAAAGCCCCAGGTAGAAAGACGACTCCTGTTCGTAGAAAGACAAAGTTAGAAAGTAGCTCAAGCTCTTGATCAATTCAATAAAGAAGATGTTTTGACCTTTGAGGTCAAGACTTGATATGAGATTTGTGATGATGACCTGATAAACGATCACGGCTGTGTATAAACTGAAGACGATACCAGAGACCATGGAGCATAACATGGCTCCGGCTACAGCCAATGGCCATAGCAAGATGGCTAGACCTGCAAATGGCACACAAATGGTCTCCAAGAACGGGCCTTCTCGACCCACACAATCTTGAAACAAACGCTGCCAGCCTTTGAATAACATGTATGGGCTTTTCAGTATGGCTATAACCGTGATCACTGGAAAGTCAACCACGAGTCCTAGTAACCCTAGGACGAAGGCTATAGGAAGATAAACCACCCTGTAAATACAAATTATGCTAGTAATCAAAAAAGAAACTTCCTTTTTGCTTTGGATAGTGTATGTCGTATTAGTCGCAAACAATAATAACATGGACCAAACGTATGTCTGAACGTGTATTTTGAAAGTGATCATACATTCATACCTGATCTCAATTTTACCACCAGGCGGGCCTTGTTTTCGAAGGTCATCCATCATCGAGAAGTATGAATACAAGCATACATCTTTCAGGTCCCTGACAAATGTAAAGCTCCATTCAACAGTGTCCCAAGTTCCATCCTAACAAGCATATTCGAACAAGATCTTGATCTAACAAACAAGATAATAACAGAAACAACATATGTAACTACCAACTGTCATTCGCTTACTACAATACAATGGATAAACTGGTTGGTTTTCCCTTCACCAACCGCCTTAAAAGTTCCAAACACTGGCCCAAGAAAACCATAAGCCAAACCACCAAGAACACTACCACAACAATTCCAACAGGCCAGAAAGCTAACACTGGTGTAAACAGCATGCATACAACCAGTTTCATCACAGGCCCTAATCGTTTCGCGCTGCCATTAATCAATCAAAAAGCGTATAAAAATCTCATGATTTATGAACATAAACAGTGATTCCAAGAACTAAAATAGTTAAAGAGAGTACCACAATATGCAGAAGTAAGACCACACAACATGTGCTGGCCAAAGACCAATTACAATAGCAGAGTTTCCAAATGTCATAATAACACATATAATTGGAGCCAAAATGATTCCTGTAATCAAATATATAAATTTTAAAGATACCCACCATTTTTAGAATTCAAGAAATGTAAATTGGAGTTATACCCACCATTTTTAGAATTCAAGAAATGTAAATTGGAGTTCAATATTTTTTATAACAGCTCGTAATATACTTTTATCAACCACCTGTCTGCATCTTACATGATTTAAACTTTTAATCTGTTTAATGAAAAGGAGATGTCTTTTTAAAGACAAATTGAAGCTTAGTAAGTTATATTTTGAGATGGGTTTCATAAACACCCCCAAATCATACATGTAATTAAAGAAACAAATCACATAAAACACCTAAACTCAGCATTGAATTAATTAATATCCCCAAATAACATCTATCACAAAACTAAAGAAAGATTATAAAACTCAAAAGTTTCAACCTTTAGCGATGCCAATAACTAAAAGACCAATGAAATAAGGCAAGAACAGGATGAAATGCCCTAAAGATTTCCAAACCCCTGTTGGAGCTTCCATTGAAGTTGCAAGTTTCTTTATCTTCTTCTTCCTCTGAGTTTAACTTTCTTTAGATCTCAAAAACCCACATCAGAATCCGACCCGAATCTTGTGAACACAAACGCATCCCCAGATACATTTGAAAAAGTTCATTTGATGATGTCTGGATGACACAAATCTTTCTGGCAATTAAAGAAATAATAATGGTTAATAATCGAAGTTTGGAGTATGTAACAGACCCTTAGTTTATTATATTCAATTATGGCAGTATGTATATCCCACTAAAGTTCGACAAATGAGTGGGTTTTTTAAATAGTTTTCATGGAAGATCGATATTTGAACACTCACATAACAGATAGTCTGTTTTGTACGTCAGTTTTTTAGTTATTTAAAAACTGAAGGAAGATGGTGGGTTGACAGATGATATTGTATGTATAGGCAGGAACCGACTTTTGTCTTAAAAAAATTGTCTAAAACATGTGTGTGTCCGTTTCATTAAATTAAGTTATTAGATCGCTATTGAAACAACCTTACAATATTATAAATAAATATGATGAATGTGTGTGTATATAGAATACATATATTAATGAATATAAATAACAAACTAATAATAAATCATTAAATATATATATATATATATATATATATATAACTAAAATGTATATGTACACACATTTAAAGTGTGTAGATTGTAAACTATATATATTATAAGTAATTTAATGATAATAATAATAATAATAATAACAATAATAATAATAAAATGTATTGAAGGATAAAATACAATAGTAGGAAGAAGAATATTAAAATTACTGGAATTGAAGTGATTGATTAATATGATATATCATATCTTTTTATATTGGCTATTAAAATAAATAAATAAATAAATAACAAGAACTTTCTTGTTTGATCATGGAGTCTCTTCAAACCTAATATAAGAAAGACTTGAATAAACTTTTTCTTTGTTAAAACACTATCCATCAATGCTACGGGAAAGAAACAAAAATACTTCACCAGAGCTTTGGACACTCATTCTTTCGAGCCGTTTGACCTTTGGTTTTAAAAGCAACCACCGACTTCGTTTCACCCACGTAACACGTTTCCTTGATGACTATCCGGTTCTGAATCTCGCGCCATTTCACCCTCTCTGATCGATCCCTTTTTTTCATAAACCAAGCTTAACACCAATCTTATCTTTGTTCATCTTCACCATTGCGGTCACTCGCCAACCACCATAACTTTCTATTTTAATTGTTTTCATCCATAACTTTCTATTTTAATTGTTTTATTTATTCATTATTATTGATTTGTTTGATGTTGTTAAATAGTTAAACAACTAATATACATGGACAACAATTACTACGTATACATATATTTCTTTTTGTGTACATGGGTATGTATATATATATATATAATATATATATATATATATATATAACTAAAATGTATATGTACACACATTTAAAGTGTGTAGATTGTAAACTATATATATTATAAGTAATTTAATGATAATAATAATAATAATAATAACAATAATAATAATAAAATGTATTGAAGGATAAAATACAATAGTAGGAAGAAGAATATTAAAATTACTGGAATTGAAGTGATTGATTAATATGATATATCATATCTTTTTATATTGGCTATTAAAATAAATAAATAAATAAATAACAAGAACTTTCTTGTTTGATCATGGAGTCTCTTCAAACCTAATATAAGAAAGACTTGAATAAACTTTTTCTTTGTTAAAACACTATCCATCAATGCTACGGGAAAGAAACAAAAATACTTCACCAGAGCTTTGGACACTCATTCTTTCGAGCCGTTTGACCTTTGGTTTTAAAAGCAACCACCGACTTCGTTTCACCCACGTAACACGTTTCCTTGATGACTATCCGGTTCTGAATCTCGCGCCATTTCACCCTCTCTGATCGATCCCTTTTTTTCATAAACCAAGCTTAACACCAATCTTATCTTTGTTCATCTTCACCATTGCGGTCACTCGCCAACCACCATAACTTTCTATTTTAATTGTTTTCATCCATAACTTTCTATTTTAATTGTTTTATTTATTCATTATTATTGATTTGTTTGATGTTGTTAAATAGTTAAACAACTAATATACATGGACAACAATTACTACGTATACATATATTTCTTTTTGTGTACATGGGTATGTATATATATATATATATATAAACTATAATCCTACTTTTCAAGTCACTGTTATATAATCTAAAGAATATTGTGAATATATTCCATTATAAATATCTAATGACTTTGAAAAGTTAAAAAGGTCTAAATTAGAAATCAGTTATATCTATATAAATATTATTGTACAAATATTAAAAACTATATACATGCAGTCTGTTAACTGAAATATGAAATTATTTAACTTGATTCCTCAAATTTAGAAAACCATAATAAATTGAAGTGAGGGAAATAATGTGAACAATAAATAAAACGAAATCTTATTGAAATAAAAAAATAATAATGTAACCAAATATTAAATATACTTTAGATCTTACATGTTTATAGTTATAATGGTAATCTAAAAAAACACTTGTAGGATATCATGACCCCATGAAGAAACAAGTCTAACATATTTGTGACAAGTTAATTAAGATACAGAATTTTTACCCCACCATTTGTCATTATGTTAGTTGATTAATTGTTGAAACCCTTTGACTCTCGTATTTCATTGGAACTCCTAATTATCATTATCATTACAATTCGTTTCAAGTCGTCGCACGTTTATTGATATCATGATTCATTATTAGTTTGTCATGCTACTTTGGATTTAATATTATTTTTCATGCGATTGAAAATTATTTAATTAAACTCATTATCGCATGTTTTTATGTTATGATATGATTTTGTATTTGTTTAGCGTTTGGAAAGAACACATTGGTATATATTATTGCAGCACTATTTTAGTTGTTGTATTCCGTTAACCGAGCATGTACGTACTTGTGGGGGTGACCACAAACATGTCATTGCGACATCAATGACATGGCACCAACCGTGACGGTGAGCAAAGATCACGGCGTCTCCTTTGATACTTGCGAGGTACATTGTTGAGGAGGCGTATGGACTGGTCCTAGAATATATGCATATGATTATGGTGGATGGTTGTTGTGTATGCCCACACTCTATTTCACGTTCGGTACATAGGGTCTGCAGCTTTATGTGCATGTCTGTTTTGATATAAGCTATTCGGCTCAATCTCTACATCCATATGATATGATTTATTTTATTAACTTGTCTTACTTCACGTCGTATCATTATATGTTACATTATATCTTGGTGTTATTGCAGTTATTATTATTGTTACCCGTGCATTTATCCGTACTGGGCATTCGGCTCATTCCGTAAATATATGTTTCAGCAGGTTCACAGGTTATCCCGGGCGGGGTGTGATGAAGATAAATTGGGCTCTAGGATTTTTGAACAGAGAAGTATAGTTATTTTTGTAGCACATGCTAGTTATCTAGTTTTGGCTGCTTAAATAATTTGTAACAAATACTTTACTCTAGGGCTCTCAAATGATGTTTTGATATTGTACTCTTAACGTTTCAATTATGAATTATGTCTTATGTTATGATTACTATGAGAGTGACACGTCAGCCTTAATCGGGTTGGGGTGTTACAACTATTTTACCCTTATTTCTACTATGAATTTTCACTTAGTGATTTTTTAGTATTGAATTTGTTGAAGATTTTGACGATAGTTTTTATGTATTTGGAGTGTAGCTTTGGTTATCGTGATTGTTGTTTTGAAATGAAGTTTTAAACTTTTAAATTTAGAGATGTAATTTTGTTGTTTTTACTCACACATAAGACTCGTTACATATACTCAATGCGTAAAATTTAATGGAATGAATAAATACATAATATATATGTTTTAGAAAAAAATGTAATTAAAATTTATAACTTAGAAAAAATAAGTAATTAATGATCTTATAAAGGAAAAATATGTAATCCTTTTAAAAAAATTTTACTAAACAGGAAGAAACCGATTTCGATGAAGTTCATTCTATTTCAAGAGATGTATCTCGATCATGATTATCTATCTATTAGTTGTATATTTACTTTTCCTTAACGGCATATATTAAGTGTTAGTATGGATTTCTTAGTTGAATTACTAACCATTAACCATACGTAATATTTGAAAAGACCCGAATGACACCATCGAAGTAATCATTAATAGTGATAGAAAGTGTGTCGTCTCAAAATAGACCTACTTAAAACGTTAGGGCGGGGGCACCAACGCCATGAGACCACGGCAAGGCCTGGCGCCACGCAACAACACCCAGTCGGTCCCTCACGCCGCGTAATTTGGCCATTTCATAGCATCCTCGCGTTGGGTTCTTCTTCCACATGTTGAAGGTTGCGAAGAGCCGTTAGGCTCCCTTAACATCGAGAAAAACACGGTGTGAGCACCCCACCCCTCTATATGGTGTGGTGTGGTGTGAAATGGCAAATATGATTGATGTGTATACTATTGGCCCCTTTCATACCCTTGGATATTTTAAACTAGGTTAGTGCTCATGTTTTATATGTATTAAATAAATAAAATATTAAATAAATAGTAACAAAATTTTATGAATTATAAAATCATGTTTGAAAATAAACTATAATTATAATTACATATAAATAGCTACTTTAAGTAAATAAAAATTAATGTGTTTTTCTTTAATTTTTGTTTTTTTAATTTTGATTTTTAAATATTTTGTTTAAGGAAAAATGATTGTTTATAAAAAAATTTGTTGTGCTCTGTATTTTATAAAATTTTTGTTTTTTAAAAAGTGTTTTTTTATTGAAGAAAAAATAGGTTTTTAATTTATTAAATTATAAGTTTTTTAATTTGAAAATATTATGAGTAATATCATTAGTAAATAATAATATAGAGAAATTTGTATTAGTATTTAATTATACTACTTTTTTTAAAGAAAAAATAAAATGAGAATGTCTATAAGGACGGGTGGTAAAAAAATAATTTAAAAGAATGACAAGTGACAAAAGAAAAAAATATATTAAATACTGGATTTGTTTAAATAACTCTATTGGATTTTATAAGAACTTGAGTTAATCTCGATTTTCGTCCTTGAGTTTTGCAAATTGTCTCCACTTGAGTACCAACGTTTATTTTGTCTTCATTATTGGCCTAAGTTTTGCAAATCGTTTCTATTTTCGTCATTTTGACTAATTGTTTTAACATTTTCTCTTAGACTTTTTAAAATAACCAAAATACCCCTAAGGGCTACAAAAAAATATCACAAACTCACTTTTCAATTTCATTTCACTCTCCTTTTTTCTTTCTTCTCAACACCACACACCATCGCCACCACACAACACCGCTATGACCACCACACACCACCGCACCTTACACCCGCACCACACACCACCATCACTACACACCGATGCCGAACCGTTACCACACAACACCACCACCGCACACCATTGCACCTCATACCACCACACCTCACACCTGCACCGCGCACCACCGTCACCACACGCCACTGTCACACCGCCACCACACACCATCGCACCACACACCCACACCACACACCACCACTACACCGCCACCCACACCATCGCACCTGTCACCACCGCACCACACATCATCCATGAAAACATCGTCTCCTTCTTCAAAATGAAATGCTATTACACCCAATTTATCTTCCAAATTCTTATTTTTCTTTGTGTCTCTTCCAAGAATAACCCTCTCGAAACCCTAATCGGTGCCTCACCTCTGCCCGATTCTGCTCCTATTAATCCCACAAACATCAAATCGTTCAAGTATTTGCATGACGACAACAAATTCATCACGACGACTGGGATTCATCGTCGACAACGCTACACCCTCCTGTCGCAGGATCTAATATATGGTGGTAGTATTGTGTGGTGGCGATGATGTGCGGTGGCGGTGTTCATGTGGTGGCGGTGGTGTGTGGTGCTGTGGAGAAAGATGAAAGAGAGAGAGAGGGAGAGAAAAAGAGAGATAGAAATTGAAAAGGATGAGATAATTTTTATAGCACTTAGGGGTATTTTGGTTTTTAATCTAACTGAAAATGTTAACACTGCTAGTCAAAAGGACGAAAATAAAAACAATTTGCAAAACTAAGGCCAATAATTAAGACAAAATAAACATTGGTACTCAAATGAAGATAATTTACAAAACTTAGGAACGAAAACCGATATTAACTTTTACTATTATTTTGATTGAATTGGATCTTGATCTAAGTAGCCGTTATGAAATGGTCTAAAGTTCGGCAACCAAATTATGTATGTTTTCTTATAATCTGACCCTAGCAATTATTGTTGATAAAGTTCTTAAAATTAATCTTAGTTTTTGTCCCTGAGTTTTACAAATTGTCTTCATTGAGTACCAACGTTTATTTTGTCTCTATTATTGATTTTAGTTTTGTAAATCGTTTCTATTTTCTATGATAATAATTTCTTAGACTGTATTGACCGGTGAAAAATGAATTCGAAGATTTCAAGAAATAGCCTTGTGGCTCACTGCCTTTACATTTATTTCAAAATATTATGGTACGTAAATGTGGTAAGTATCTCACATAGAAATCAGAAGTACAATGCTTGGCATCCTGTATATAGGATCCAACAAAAAGAATTACAAATCATAGTTTTCAAATAAATCACTTTATAACTTGGACATAAAGTGATCAAAGTTTGAAGTATGCGTGTAAATAGCAAGTTAAAACTAGCTCAGCGGTGGGTGTAAGTGATCTTTGAAAATTAAAATTTGGACTTGTGAAGCCCTGTTGACGGAAGTTCTTGCATTTGAATTTGAATCTATGTGTCATAACTATAATTCTAATTTATATATATGTAACCAAAAAAATTAGAATGTTACGATAATTCCTTGCAAATCCACAAATATTACAAGGACTCATGAAAACCAAACTAAATCATTTATTATAAAAATAATTAAATAAGTGTATAACTATAAAATATTAAAGAACTTTTTGAAATAAGTTTCACACGTGTAAATCAAAAAATTAATCTATATAATGAAAGAAGTAGCGTTGTCATTTTTTGACTTCGGTTACGAAGCTTTTGCTTTTTTTACCCTCTATTCAATTTTATAAAGAAGGAATCTTCCTCAGTTTACTACTATAAGAAGAGATAGGGTTTGTTAGGGTTGTCATCGGGTGTAGTTGCTCACCTACTGACTTTGTGGTATGTGCATTACCCCATATGTATCAACTGGGAATTGAAGGCCGCCTTCGCTATGTTGTTGGTGCTTGTCACACCATATATTCGGGATACCCCGGGTGTGTGAACCGAATCAATTGATATCATGTAAGCGTCTTAGAATTTATTTAAAAATAATATAATTAAAGTTTCAAATTCACCGGAAGTCTTTAGAATGCTTTATAAGTTTTTGTAAATAAATAACTCTATCAGTTGATTTTCATTCCAATTATCCACACGTTTTATGTCTCAAATTTAAAATGATTAATATTGTTGATTGATCATACAATCAAAGCCTCACTCAAAAGGTAATTCAACGCTTGGAGTTGATTCAAACGTTTGTTTATTCAAAAAAGGATTAGAAAAGTCCTTAACATTTTACATTGTTTTCCAAATATTAGACATTGAAATTAATATAAAATATATTAGAGCTACAAAGTCTAACTAAAAAGTTTCACATCTTCCTATTTGATGATTCCATGTTACAAAGTCCATTTAATGCATAAACCTTGTTTTAAACACATACATTTTAGTATCTGAAAACTAATTAAAAATAGAAAGTCAGCTTAAAATTCATTAATCATGTTAAATTGATGAATCATTTTACCAAACATTTATAATCATTTACATTAATTGTTTTATAGTTTTCTAATTTATTGACAAAATTTAATCAGACAAATAGTAAATATAATGAAATCATTCAATTCATATATGTTGAAATGAATTCAATTGTATTGTGACATAACAGATAGAGTACCCATTAATATGTGTATCATTGATCGATATTCATATATCATGCCATGGTCACTTAAAATTTTTCTTGACCGATTTAACACAACCACTTGTTGATTTTGTATAAACATAAACATTTCATAAATATGCTTTAAAGCATTTCATAAACATTGTGCACATATGACAATAGCATGTAAATGAAGTTTGGTAAGCATGTTCACCATAACTAACAAGCTAGAACCATAGCTTAATGCTTCTAGAAACTCGAATAACACCTCCACAGATGACTCTCGAGCTTAATGGGGTAGTATACTAACTTAGACAAAGTAGTATAAGGGTGCAAGGTCTTAAAAGTACGTAAAAGTCTTAAAGAAACTTTACAATTTCGTAATTTCGTCTGACATATGTAGGCTTTTATAGCCTGGTCCACCCCACCATCGTGCATCATTACCCGAGATGGTTGCGGTTCGTGACCAAGCTGTCATGGCTTAGGTTATTAACAGCCAATCAAAATTTGACACATGACAACATGTATCAACATCTTATGCATTGTCATCAGACATGTGTTACTCTAGGATGCCACATGACATCATTTGGGTCCTCGTTAGCATGCCACGTGTCAATCCACGAAGAATTTGTTTGGTGAACAAATAGCAAACCGCTAAGAGTTTGCAAGGAAACCCTAATCCATTCCTTAATGGACCATTAACTTGCCTGGTTGCGGCATGACCAAGGGCAAAACCTTAATTCTACAAATTTTCCATTTCTAACCCTGGAGATCCAGGTTTATCATTTTATGTACAAACTTTTCTTGAGGTTTCATAGGGCTCCTCTATTTTGATGTCATGTTTACATCGGAGAAGAAAGCATGAGGGGTAATCAGTGACGGACACTACCACTGACAGTCGTTTTGTCGTCTTGAACAATTTAGGCTTCGATTGGTTGAAGATGGTGGGCCACCTCTCATTTGAGAGGTAGATTTTCTGTTTCTGGGTAGAAACCCTAGCCTATTTGTTAACATTATCGCCGAATTAGACGATGATGATAGGGTGTGCCTCATATGAGACTTCTTGCCAAGTTATATCCATTTAGTTTTGTTAATGATAGTGACGGTTATTTTTTGATTGATGGTTGTGTTGTTGCATCGAATATAATATTGATCTGAGGCCATCCTAATCAGATCTGATTTCTTATATCTCTTTTGAGGTTGATTGTTCTGCTAATGATGGTGACTATTCTTTGTTACTTGATGGTGGTGCTGATGTGTTGATGATGAATACAGATTCATCTAAGGCCATGATAATTAGATCTGATTTCATACTTTTCTTTTGGGGTTGATTGTTGTGTCTATCGTACTACTATGTTATTAAATGTATTGATCATCGATTGCATGTTTGTTGGGTACACCTCTATTGTTTGCTCAGCCTATGGTGGTGCCATTCTGGCGATGGTGTCGTTTCAAGTTTGATCAAAACCTTCAAAACAACTACATTTTTGTAACCAAATAAACAAACCAGATTAGAGTTTGGTTTTTAGTTACATAAATCAAATGGTTTTTTTGGGTTTTGCAAACTATGACACTGTGTTAGTAAAAATTATCCTTGACAATCGAAGGAAATGATGATAAAAAAGGAGATGTGTTCAATGACGTGGTACACGATTGTTTGCATACACAAACAGTTGCTTTGGTGTAATAAGCAATTGTTTTCGGTCGCAAAGAACCAAAATACGTGTCTTTAATTCAGATTTGCCATTCAGCCAAAAAGTAGTATAATGTAGAGTGTTTTCAAATAGTGTATCATGCACTATAAAACTCCACTATTCCTTTCGTTTACAAATTATAGGATGATTGTTTCTTATCACTAAAACATATGGCCACAAAAAAGACGAAAAAATTGGAGATAAATTTAGACTTGTTTGGCAATGATGCTAGAAAATAGATGTCATGTTGATTGTTTTGCCGTGGTAAAGGAGTATTTACAGTCATGACGACTCCATTTCTAAGCGTTTTAATACGAATATATATTGTTAGAAAAATCTTCCGCAAAAAGCAAATGGATGTCATCTAGTTATAGCAAAATACATGTTCCTTTATGACATGAATACACATAAATTAACACATAACAATTCAAATTTATTCATATAACAAAACTTTTATTCTATAGCCATGTTAAAATCTTAATAATACACAAAAAGATAATTGATTCAAATCGGTTCGAGAGAATTGAATACAAAGTAACATCAACTTATAGTCACTTCCATGGTAGCAATCTAATAACAAATGACCAAATCGTTGATCTTTCCATGAACCCTCTTCCCACCACTCGATACGTACTTACAATCCAAATTTCATGTCGCTACTCGTTTATGGGGTCATATCAAGGTGCACTATGTGAACCCCTAAGTGTTAGATTCTGACCCAGTTCAGTATTATGGGGTTCAAAGCTTTGACAGGTTTAAATACTATGTCTATAAATGCATTATAATATGGTACCATCGATGTACACAAATATTTATGCCATAATATTGTACATCACTACTATACTCCAAAAATAAGAGTTGTTACAAAAGAATGTTTTAAAGAGAATATTTTTGAAGAGGTTGACTTTGTATTATGTTTACAAATGTCGCCAATCGGACAAAGTGTCAAGAACTGCAAAACCCACGGGATCTTGAAACACTCTTCTGGCTACTGCAACATGTAAAGGTAGCGTTGGTGAAAATATCTAACATGTCAACTTCATTTTGCATCACTCTTAATTCTTGAGTTTTATACTTGTCTCCATATATCTATCAGTTTTTATAAAAAAAATTGTTACAGAAAATTATATTTTTTAAACTAACTTTAGGTGAATTCCAACCCATTCTCTTTTTATATAAGTTTTATATGCTACGTGTTTGACTAGTTTGTGATAAAACATAGCTCAAATCAATCCGTTTGTAAGTAAATGGGTTAGAGTTGCTACCTCCGGTAGTGCAGATGGGTCACATCCGGTTGGGTTGACCCATACACATTTTGTATTCTTTTGAAACTTATAAATAACCAATACTTTATATATGATAAAAAAACTACATAGTTACAACCACAATCTGATTTTAATAAACCGGTTTAGAATGTTTTATACATGTGGAATGCACTTTTGGTGACTTCCAACCAGTTTTCACTTGAGCTAACTTTAAAACTTAACTTTACACTTATATAGAAAAACTATAAGCCAAATCAACCCATATGCCCATAAATGGGTCAAAATTGACACCTCTAACCTGTTAGCCAACCTGCGTCCCCCGGCCTCCTCTCTTCCCAGCTGTTTTTCCACCTCTAATTGTGGTGGTCGTTGGAATGGTTCATACTGGCAGTCAGGCCAGCAAAACACGGTTCATACCTTTCGGGCCACAATAGATGATACCTTTTCCTTTAGCTTCTCAATAGTCTGCATTTGAGAGCAATTGCAATAAGATCGCTAAAGATGTACCAATTTTCTTTTATCAGAACTCCAAATTAATTCAGTTGCATACCGGGGCTGAGGCTTTTGCCCATTGATCAGCAGAAGCAGCTGCATCCTTCAAGTGCTTGGAATTGGCACCATCATAACTTAGAAAGTATGTCGAGTTGTCGGTCGCTTCAGCCACCCATATATGATTTATTTGGTCCTTGGCGCACTTTACGAGATTACAAAATCCAACCTGCACCAAACATTGAAAATGGTTAGTTGTAACCCTCCTTAATTCTTATATTTTACTTTGATGGATATGCCCTCTACTACCAAAAAGGATGAATACTTTGACTTTTCAAGTGACATTATAACTGCTGAAGGTACTTTTATACTATTTACACTTGGGTGTGGTTTGTAAATGGGATTGGATAGGAAGAGAGGGATGATCAATTTAAAAAAAAAATAGATGAATGATTGAAAGGTTGTTTGTTTATAGAAGATGGTATAAGAATTGAAAATTATTGTTAGTTGTTATAAAAAATAGAAAAAGAAGATAGGCCGGAGAGAGGTGTCACACTACATGTCAGAGCCTCAAACCAAGCACACCCTTAGAACAATTCTGAAAACAAGCACATGATAGTTGAAATTCCAACAACAGGTGTCACACTAAATTGAAAATGTCGAGGGAGTGTGTTTGATGAATCCAGTTGGTAGGGGGGTAAGGAAATGCTAAATATGAAGTAATGCAAATGACTAAACGTGTAAGTTACTGTCGTTGGCTAATAGATCCATGTTACATCAATTCCATAAATCTGCAGTAGAGATTGCAATCATGACATGGTTTACTCATGAATGGGTTGATTCACTTTATGTTCATCTCTATCAACCCAATAAAGTAGATAAAAAAGAAACTGGTCAAATGGGTCAAAAGTCACGGTTAACCCAGAGAGTAGTACTAGCGAAAAAAAACTCTTAAAAACAATTAATTCAAAATAATACTTATTTTATCATTTTTAATTTTGTAATCTAATCAGGGACAAGTCAAATTGTGATCACGTAACTGACCCTACAAAGTAAAGCACAATAAATCCATCTTGAAGATTATGCTGAAATCATTTCCATTAGTTATCATGCACTTGTGAGGGACATATGAAAGGCTGTTATATAAAGAATGATGGATGTCACATACCGTTGATCCTACAAGGTTGTAGTTGATTGGTACAATGGAATCACAGTCGACAGATGGTGAACAGAAGCTTATGGCAAGCAGAGCATCTGACAGCTCATGTGGATGTGATGAAATACTACCATCAGCCACAAAAACCCATTGCCTTTTCTGTTGAGAAGATTTATGCACCTCGCCCACATATATAACAAACGCAGCAATATCAAATTCACTGAAAAATCATGAGAATTGAATGTTGACCATGTTGACTTCCAGATACCAATTGTGTGTTTTTGAAGAAATATACCTGGACAGCGGAACTTCACCCATTTTTAGTAATGATACCGCTTTCCGAGGATTAAAAAATGGCCTGAAAGAACAATTGTCATGCAAGATAGAAGAGGACATAAATCTCAAAATGGCAGGCCAAGCAGGTTGTAGATAAGTTAGCTTTGTCCTAGATTTGTAAAACACTTTATCAACTGATATGTCAAATATGATTACAAAAATTATATTATTTCAATGATAAACAACTTTTTAGATACAATGATTTCAAAGTTTTGTGCATTCATAATGGTGAAATACACATAGGCCAACGCTGGACCTGTTTCCTTTTTATTTGACCCATTAGTGAATTAAACAAAAATCAGATTGACCCAATCATATGTAAATGAGATGAAATTGACATAAGAATAAAATATTCATCCCAATATGGAAAATAGATCAAATAAATGGGGACTTACTGAAAATGTTCAATTGTTAATGAAGATAAAGGCCGCCATTTGGTTGTAGATCCTCTAGCACGCAGATAAATAGTATTTGTATCAGAGTTAATCGGTATGAGACCTGCAACAGCATATGCTTGCCCCTCAACCAATTCTGATTGCTGCAATAACAACAGGTAAATCCATGACTTCTTAAGCAAGCAACGAAAATTGTTGTCATTGGTATTCTTTGTATCGTGCTTATTATTATTATTATTTTGTAATTTGTATTCATTTCATTGTGTTGTACTTTTACAGGCTCTGCTCAAATACACTTTATGTGAGATGGGCTATTTTCCTAAATGGTTGATTGCATATGAAATGATACCAACTCAGTTTTCACCCCATTAAAGCCTCAAACTTTTTAAAAGTTTTGATTCAACTGGTCTTTTAACACCATGTAAAAAAGTCATTTTTTGCAAAGGCATCCATACCAGAAGTCAAAATTTGAGAGTTTGAATGTCATTCAAGAGTGTTGGTTACATTTTTGTTTTCTCCAAATATCTTGAAGATATATTGGAAAAGAAGAATCAGGTTATATGTTATAATTTTAAACATGGAAGAAAGTAGAAATAATTTGATCGTAAGGCATGAGTCATGGCACGTGATTCACCTGTTTCTCAGTTGGGTTCCATATTGTTATCAATCCCTGCTGTGGGCAACTCTTCTGAATATGGCTTTGGCTAGTCAAACCAACCACTCTCACCCTCATAAGTGTGTTGACCTCCCTTCTACCAAGTCCAGCTTCCTCCAATGCCTTTTCAATCAATTTATCTATCTCTGACTGTCTAGTCTCCTACAAACAAACCAGAAACATTTATATATTCAATCTAGAAGCAGCCAATTTATGTGGGGTGGGGTGGGTTGCGTAAAACAAATCAGGTCAAAAGCCTGCAATCTATTGTCCAGTTTATTTTGTACTAACTAATGCTTCTAAATACGATTATATATATTCTATTATTAAATTAACAATCTAACTTTTGCATAAAGCTATTTGTACACTTGTATGCCAAAACAATTACGCTTTGGCAGCTTTCAACCCATTTGACATTTTCCTTTTAATAACAAGTCTTTTTGGTTTGGCCCATTTTACCCACTAGATATAAACATATACCTCAACTTTTGCTTGATAGGTAGCATATGACGTCAGTTGTTCCAAACTCATGTCAGCCATAATAACGTCTGGTTCAGCAGCTTGTTCTAGTAGCTTTGAAATCTTCTGCCCTTCATCGTCATCAATTTGAAAACACTTTTGCCCTGACTGAAACTCAGCCATGATGCCCTCCATGATGCTTAAACGTCTACAAAGTAGTCAATCATTAAGCTTCTCATCATTAATTATATTAACTATAAATGTCTTACTAGAGGCATCCTGGCCCTTTTATGGTATGCAAACATATATCTCAAAGTTAAAGCCTGAAGTGAGAGGAAAGAGAGAAATTAGTTATTCACATGTGAAAGTCTCTCATCTTATGAAAAAGGCACTTATCAGTGAGTAAAATAACCACAACTGTTTTTGTCTTTCTTTCAAACTTTACAATCATAGATGTAAATACTATTACAAAACCTATACCAACAATATAACAATCTAAGTTTTAAAGCGATTTGGGAAGCTATAAGCATTTGAATATAGATTCTAAAACTTTAGACCTTTTCATTTTTAGTGTTTTAGATTTTATCCAATTGACCCACTAGAGATAGAATATAACCTAAATTGATTCGTTTTAGGTAAATGGGTTGAAATGCTACATATAATGGTCCACAAGAAATTAAACACAGTAGCAAGAAAAGGTGGCTATTTTTGAAGAAAAGCATTTGGATAAGACATACAAACTACTGCATCGCATGTCAACTGAAACATATTCATAATAAGAAACTTGGTATGACAACCAAGAAATCAACATGATGTTTATCTAGGGCCTTGGGGAACACCTCAAATGAAAAGCAACTAGTAACAATAAATTTAGTGAGCATTGAATTGAGTCATTAGTGTATAAAGCTGGAGCTGAATGAACAAAGAGAAAGGGCCTTCATATGTAATTGAATAGCAAAACATGTGCTTTGTCAGTAGTGGTCAAATCAGGTTTCCAACACGTCCCTTTTAAGAAATATAAACAAGTAATGCATCAAATATGAAGATATAAACTATATATAATATGAAATTGCCACTTATAACTTCAACTGATGAAACAGATGTACCTCTGGTCATACAATTGCATTCGTTTGTTTTCCACCCTCTCTGATCTCACCACAAAACCTCCATCGCTTAACCTAAAAGTGAGAGAAACAAAAAAACCTTTGTTTATTTTTATTAAAAAAACTTAAGTAGGCCTTTTAGAGTATCTTAGATTAGCTTTGGTATACCTTTCCCTGTATAGAACAGGGTATATCCGAGTGACTCCAACTAATGTGTTGGGAACCACCCCTCCAGAACCTTTAATGCATTTGAACGCTAATGGAGGACTCCCACATTTACCTAGATATATAGCAACATAACCATGGTCCACACATGAGATCTAGAAGAGGCAGTATATTTGGATTTTATTTTATCGATAATAGATCAACATGTAAGAATATAGCTATCAAGGAGACGGATCAAATGGGTGATTGAAAGTTGTCTAAAGGCATTAATGCTTAAATCTCCTAAAAGAGTTTATTTAAAAATATAAAGGAAAAAATATTATTATTACGTTACTAATATAAGTTTATTATAATAACACATTCTTATTAATAGATTTTTTTAAAAATAGACACAATGTGTTGATGGATCATTTTGAAGTGAACTGGAAGATGACCCATTTGAACAGAACCCATGATCTGACCCATTATCCAACCTCCCAAACCCAGCCTTATTTGGCTGGCACCTTTGATGAAAAAACAGAAAGGGGAGACGACATGTATTCTGGAATTAGAAGCAAATTTTGCACATATATGTAATTAATTCTTACAGAATCCCAAACGGTCAGCCCAATGAGCTCTATATGTCCCATTGATGTGCAAGCATAAGCTAATCATCCTTGATGCCTACCAAAAGAAGTTTTAATGAAAGCAGTATTGGTACAACAATTGTATTAACAAGATTAAGGGTGGCAATTACCTCAAGGGGTGAAACAGGTGCATTCCAACCAGATAAACCAGCTCCACAGATCTTCAAACGGTGATTAAATTTAATTTAAAAAAGAAATTGTAAGAAAAGAAGAGCCATTGAACAAATTAAAAGAAAGGGACATGTCTAGGTACCCTAAGTTTTTGTCCAACAAACAATTTTCCAGAAACAAGCTGCTTTAAAAGTAATTCATCCAACAGGGCTTTCACCGAGTACCTAAAAGACACAGAATTTAAAGCCATCCAGAAGATTCAAATTTAGAGACTCAATTTCTCTTTACCATCCGTCTGTTAGTTCTATGCTTGAACTTTCAGTGGCATTTGATGTCTCGGTATCTGGTTCTGCGTTACATGTCAACTGTATAGATGCTATGCAAAGTACTAAAGGAGAAGAAGGGGGAGCATCTCCTTCTAGGATTCTCTTCAGAGCTGATCTGTGACCATTGTTAACTTCTCTCTCATATCTATAAGAAAAACATAAATAGCATTTTCAGAAAAGTTCTTACCTTTCTGGCTTCTGAGGGTTCTCCCAAAATGCAAATTTATATCAAATTGAATCTGTTTTAAACTAATGTACATCTTATAAGAACTAGTCATAATAACTAATTCTCATAAACAAGCATGTAAGTTTAAAGTTGAAAATTTGTCCTGTAATCAATAAATTAGTCAACATAATAAAGGACCCTGATTAGAGAAGTGCAAGTACCGATATTTCAGTTCCTCAAGCACATTGGAAGCACTTAAAAGTTTTCTGGAAAATTTAGCAGGATAGCATCTCTCATAGCATGCAAGTTTCCAGACAATCCATCTGTAGTGATTTGCAATCCACCTACAGTTGCAAATAAAGAAAATCCCTAATGATGGTTAATATCTTAGTCAGATTGATAATAGAATGATGAATAATTCACACAATTAAATAAGCAAATGCACCAGGAAAACAATTAATCAGTGAATGACATTGTAGATTACAATATAATGCAGAACCCTAAAGAGCTTAGAACATGAGGTGGGTAGTTTATATCATATAGAATCCATGTCCTTTAGCATTAACTCAAGTGTCTGTTGGGTACCAGCCACTGGATACATCACCTTGACAGACGATTGTCACACAAGTATACCAGACCAATTCCTTTTCACTACCTAAATTCACGTAACTGCATCTGTGATTACATGAAAAAAAATGAAGAAGCTAATGTAACTGCCCACAAGCACTTATTATATTTTTTGGAACTAGAGAGCTTAATCTCAAAGATAATGAGAGGAAAAAGACCTATTAAGAAATAATATGCTGCTTACTCTTTTGAAAGTACTGAACATCCTGATTGAGCCAACATGTGAAAGAAAGAATCCAGACCAATGCATTTTAAACCAGAGTCATCCTCAAACATGTGTTTGTCTGCATTCTCTGAGTTTATCTTTCTTAACCATTCAGGGAAGTTTTCAAACTATGACATAAATGCATTACAAACTGTGTCAAGAGTGAAATGAAATCCCATATCAAAATAATGAGGACATGTATGTTTAGGGTCTACTAACCATGTTATGACAAAATGGAGGCTCTCCAAGATACTCCTTGATGTACTTGCGAGAAAACTGGAAAGGGTATCGAGTGGAAGCCCGTGTTTTGCAGCATGATCCTTCCAAAACTTTAGGCATTGTACCTGATATAATTGAATAATAAACATTTATACCTAAGGTTTGAAACAGCCTAGCAGATCGGCTCATTTACGTACTGGATCTAAAGAAGCAAATTCGAACATAAGTATTTTAGATTACCACTAGAAACTAGTGTTGACTTTTTATTCAACGGAGGGATAAATTTGGAATTCCGTGGCTTCTTGAATGGAGAAGGATATTTTCGATTTGATGGTATCCTCTTTTCTCCTATGACTTGTTTATTGTCAGCACCAAAAGTATTTGAAATATCCACCAACGCCTTATTCAAAGTTTTTGGGACACCTAATGTGATATCATTATACTGCTTGATATCATGTTCCACTGCATCAAACTCTTTAATCAAATTACTTTTCAGACCTATACCTTCTGTTCTTACTGCAGTCTTATTATCAGATGAAACTGATCTTAACGGGGATATAAAATTATTAGACATTTGCTTTGCTTTTGTTTTTGGCAAATTATCACTAAAAGATGTACACACATTATTGTTTTCTTTGTTCATATTAGATGAAAATACCACATTTCCTTCCTTAAAGAAATTCCCCAAATCAGGATCTCCTAGAAGGCTCCTTGCTTGTTTCAATGCATGACCAGAAACTTTTATAGATCTTCCACCAGCTGTTTGAAACTTAATAGGTGGTGGTTGTGATCTTCTATCTTTGATTTCACCTCCTGAATGAAATTTAAAGTTTGAATCTGGAACAAACTTAGACTTTTGAAACCCTAAATTAGTTCCAGCACTTGCACATCTTGATTGTTCGAGGCCTTTGGAAGCATTATCAAGAGAAGAATTTTCTTCCAATCCTAACAGTGTTCTGGCTTTAATTAGACCTGTAGAGCATATATTTACGGCATTCCCTGACCCTGTTTTGAACATGCAGCCGAATCCATCATCTGGACCAACTGTGTAATCTGTCATATTAAAACAATATGTATTACATATAAAAGTGCAAACAAAATCAGAATGACAGATCGCTATGTAAGGCTCTAAATGCATAAACGTAACTGGAAAAAACCATGCTGTACTCCATTCAAAGAAGTTTTACATTAACTTGTACAAGCTATACAGCAGAAAATTTGTGGTGTTGAATATGCAAGCGCCCAGTATTATAATTGTATCCTATATTCCTACCAGTCTAATGAATCATATACAGATTGTTTCAGACGACCATTTTTAGCCAAATGAAGAACATATATGCAAGCGTATGTTTTGCACTTTTCTTCAATTATTGGTTTAGAGGCCAAGGTTTAGTGATCGTTTATTATTTTTTTCTGACTAATGCAAGTTCAAGTTGAATCCACTCGGACTGAGTCGGTCATAGACTCGCGTGTCAACGACCATGTATTTATGAGTTGTGCTACCAACTCAGCTCACTTGAGTGTTCTTTGGGTTGACTCGTATGAGTTTAACTATGCCCATAGCCTCATAAGAAAACCATTCTCTTGATTATAAAGAAGTGGGAATTTTATGTTTTTAACTGAAAAGAATGAGAAAGAGCAATTAACTGAGGGGTACAACAGCAAAGAAAAGATTGCCTTTCAACTAGAAAAGAGAAGTGACACATTACCTGAAAAGGCCTCATCATCTAAGTCTCCAAGAATAGAGTATGCCGCTTCGAAGGAAGACTTTCTTGCTGCAACCAATTTCCCTGATCCGGTTTGAAATGTTACAGGAGTCTCAACATTATCATTGTTATCTTCATGTACCTTAAAGCATCCTGGTTTGAACAAACAAGACAGTAGAAATCAGTATGATATATCCAGAACTATACATATATTAACTAAAACATTAATTGCTGTTTTGTTCAAAACAATAAGATATATGCATATTTAAAACTTCAATGTCCTCTACATTGACATATCTTTGTGATAAATTAAAGTACAATTTGAAACCAATTTTAGATACTTTTAGTCCAAAATCTTTTAAAATAAAGCAGCCTTGATAGCCTGTATTCCTTTCTCAATGCTACAGATGCTATTAAGACCATTTAAGTCCAGCATTATATGAGGAAAAATGCAGGATAACGAAATGGGTATACAAAATTTACTACGATCACACAGTGAGTTTCTTTTATATTGATAACATGCCATAGCCAAAATGCCACTTCGTGTCTCTTTCTTGGATGATTAGCAAAAATAGTATAGCAATTACATTGTCACAGCAATTCACATATCAACTTTCATCACCATTTACAGAAAGATGAAGAAAATATTTTTTTAATATTCAAAAATAAAATAATTAAAAAAACCTGTATCTAACAAGGCATCATCATCATCTTGGCCTCCAAACATAGATAGTGCTTTTGCCATGGAGGACTGCTTTATAGCAACATGTTTCCCTGATCCGGTCCGAAAGGTAAAAGGGGTGCCAACTCCATTCGAATTATCCTCTAGCTTTGAAAATTCTGCTTCAAAACAAATAATACTCCATCATTCAATACTGAGAAATTATAAAATAAAAAATGGTTATTGATATCATGAGCAAATATTAATTTAACTAATATGCTTAGGTTGTAAAAAAAACTATTCTCCTCAAGTAAATTCATTGAAGTAACATTTATGAACGTTAACTAAAGCTTACAAACCAAAGTTACCTGCGTCTGCATTAGCTCCAGCGTCTTGATTTCCAAGAATACATGACGCTTTTGCTAAGGAAGAATGCTTCACCGCAACGGGTTTCCCCGATCCAGTTCTAAACATCGGAGGGTTTGTGATTTCAACACTTTGATTCTCAAATAGATTTGCGCATCCTGCTTTTGAAACAAGCAACATTTTAACTGTTAACACTCTACTATCTATGTATATACAACTGCCACTCAGTATGTATGTACATATAATTTTTTTCAACAGCAATTTTTTTACTCCTAAACACCACCTAATTTCACACTGAAAAAATTTGAACTCACACCACATTTGTAGAGGGCAATCACAAATGTCACTAGGCTACAAGGCTATGGGCATGTACAAATACTTGAACCAAGTAGCAAGATTGAACCTCGAACACAATACAAATAAACAAGCATACCAAGTAAAACCCCGCCCAATGGTATGGTCTGAAGAGACTAAAATGAGGGCAAACCTTACATCTATCCCGTAGGATAAAGAGGGCTGCTTCTGGAGAGACCCCGGCTCCAGAAAACCTCTATGAATACATATAAATATACAATAGGAAAAATAAAACAGAAATAAAAGACAAAAGACAAAAACAAACAATTATCATATCAGCAATTAAACATGGCAAAACATAAAAGAACAGGAGCGCCTAAAAACTCCTAACACTATAAATAGCTAGTTCGCTACGCCTAAAGGCACGCTTAAAAATGCATGTGTATGTGTTTACTCAGTTTCAAATGCATCTATTCGGTGTATTGTAATCATTATACTCAATAACCTCTCTCAGATTACTCATATGCTACAAATATACGATTTTCACATGTGAAATTGAGACTTATGAAGATAATACCTTGAAGCAATAGATCGTCGATAGAAGGAAGATGGTGAGGAGGGTTAGGTTTCTCAATTAGACATTTCTGCGGTTCACTTGAGAGCTTCGTGTGGGAACGTTGCCACTTGAAGTTATTTCCGGCGTCGGAGAACACTTGCCACGTAGACATTTTCCGGCGAACGGCGGTTCGTGATTCGCCGGAGACGGTGTTGATCGGAGAAGACGGATGATTTCGTTTTGGGGATTTTGAGCTGAAAATGGAGCGAGAATTTCCCCTTTGTTTTTCTCATAAGGCGGGATGTATGATGCATCATATAATAATTAGGAAAGTTTCACATGCGACCCTCGTTTCTTCATCTTTTTACATTTATCTCTATAGTTTTTTTATTTATTTTTCTAGTTAAAATAGACCCCAGTATGAAAATCATGATTTTGTTTTAGCCTACATGTGTTAGAATATGCATATGTTTGATAACGTTTAGCTAAATGGTTTTAGCCTACATGTGTTAGAATGTAGTGAACCATTAAAGTCAATCACGTTTTAAACTTTAACCATTAAAACTAATGGTTAATTACTAGGGAAATTCAATATGTGAATTGTTTACAATTAAAATATTTTGTTTACTCACTCGTGTCTAGTTATATTTTAATATTACGTTAGGTTGTTGATTTATACAGGTAATTAAAATTCCACGCATCATACGTGATTTTACGGCAAGATATCACCATTGACGTTTGATATAAGATTGAAGAAAACAAAAAGATAAAACAAGGTTATTGACCATGCAAGGAGACCAGTAACTCCAATTACAATAGAACAAACCACGAATACTATAAACACACTAATTATAAAATACGTTTTACAATATATGCACCACCTGATGACCTGAACATATATACATGTGGCTACTAGCACCTTGTTAAGCAATGAGTTATATTTCATGCCACATAGGCAAGATCTATAAATGGGATTTACGGAAGACCCGATTTCTACAAAAAGACTAAGATTCTACCAAAATCCCATCACAAATTCAATTTTTTTACCCACTTAAGAAATCGCAATTGAGCATGACTCTTTGTGGTTTGCGATCCACGATATATTTTTTATTTGACAATGTCTATGAGCCACTCGTCGAATCTCCTAAACATGCATTCTTAGGACATATATGCTTGTAATAATATTCATAATTTGATGATGATGGTATGTGTATAAATTCTTAAAAACAAATACACTTATGTCATTGCAAAATTCTCTCAAGCTCTTGCATGACTCAAAGTGTGCTATGTCCGAAATAAAAATAAACAACTAAATGACTTCAACGATATATTAATCAATAATTGTATATCAAAATAATAAAGCCAATCAAAATACAATCGTTTTAGCGATTGTGGGTCGTCAAACCATTAGAAATAACTCAAAAAAAATACAACTTATATCGAGATGAAGCGATCATAAACTTACATTTTGTTAATATCCTTAAAGAAAACACAAGGGATTTCACATATCATGATACAACTTAATTTCCAATGGTTTCTTATCCATTAGTTTATTTTTCTTACATAATTCAAGAGGAATAAAATTGATCAACAATTCTTTAGAGCAAAAAGAAACTGACAACCGTTGAAGCACCCACGATGGTGGAGACCCTCAATGTAGCAGCTGCAAATGAAGCTTCACCTTCATCACTCGCGGCTCCATCGTCGGACGATGAGCCATCTGCCTTGGGAGAAGCTCCACCAGATGGTGTTGAATCGGAAGACGGGGAAGTCGCAGGCGTATCTGAGGATGATGGGGTTGATGCCTTCGGGGAGCTGTCGGCCGCAGCACTGAGTCCCACGAGGGCGATGAAGACAAGCGCAATAACGATCATTTGGCGAGACATTTTTCGAGATTTTAATGGAGAAAACAATCAATGAGTTTGTGAAGAAACAGAAGTATTTCAATATAAGGTAAATGTGGAGAGGGGATGATGTTATATATTAGATAATTTTGTGGTGGAGCAATGAGAGGTTGATATAGTTATGAATGGTGATGGATGGTAGAGCTTTGCTTTTAATAATCAATGGAGGACACTAATATTCACAAAAGTAGGACGAATACTCCTAAAATTGTATACTCTTGTAATCATCACAACGTATGATGTATTTGCATATATATATATATATATATATATATTATATATATATATATATATATATATATGCTATAAAGATAATACCAACAGTGTAATCATTAATACAAAAGTATGTAAAACAATCCTAATAATGTAATCATTAATTAATACACTAAAGTATATAATCACCAAAACAAGAATACAATATCAAGATGTAGCATAATCACCAAGACATATAATATGTACAAAGAAATATAAAAAACAATACTAGTACTCCAATAAGCAATGCATGTACTATATAATTGTAACTTCATACTATAGTAACTAAGTTTTCTAAGTATTTTACTAATTTCATACAATGTTTTGTTGTTCGTCTAAGTATTTACTAAAGTCATTTAGAAACTTTTGTTCCTCTAAGTATTCTACTGAAGTCGTAGCTGTTTCATTCTTGTGAATATTTTTTATAAACGTAAAAAGTTACATATTAAATGACATAAATGAAATATATACGAACCATGATTACTATTTGTTGATTATTTTTTATGGATTAACTTAAAACAACAAACAATACATTATAAAACTAACTAAATAATAACCGAGTTTCATAATTATTAATTTAAGTTTAATCTAATGAAAAAATAATCACTAAATACATAAAGGATCTTGGATTGATTTTGATTAGTGAAACACTTAAAATACTTTCTTACTATTATGTGTACTTTCTTCTATACAAAAGTATCGAAAACAATATTAATAGTATAATTACCATCAATGCATTGAACAATAACATGTGTAACATATGCCATTATCAATGCATATACAAAAATATCAAGAACAATACCCGTACTATACTCATCTATGTGTACACTAATGCATAATCAAGAACTATGTAACGTAACTATCAACAAATATATCATGCCCACACAAAGGTACCAAATTCCCAAAAAGTCACATTTATTTAATTAAAGTTCAATAAAGGGTGATGTGTGATTTTCAGGCTGTAAACCCACATCACATCGTAATGGGGTCATTGGGTATAAGTTATTGTGTGGATTTGTGGGTGGAAGTTGTATATATTACTTGGATATAATTGGAATATCGTATGTTAATTTCTTGGTATATTTCTCAAGCAAATCCGTGTGCCATTTGCATCTCATGGCTAATAGAACTTTTAAGATCGGTAGAAGAACCTCTACAGTGGGCAAAAGATCAAAGAGTCGACAAAACTTGGTGAATAATAGGAAAACCAAAGTGAGTGCAAGATCTTAAGTTGAAACGACTAAAAGTTATTGCAAACTCACAACTTGTATCGACACCAAGTCCAAGGCCAATATTTAAGGTGATTTTTGTTGGTAAGTGATCATCCACTTTTTGTTAGTTAGTACGTAGATTAGACAAATTCCTCTAACTTTCGTTGATTAACCAATAACCAAGAATTTCACAAACTAACAAACAATAGTGATAGAAAGACAAATTATTTTTATAAACTTCAAAAATTGATCATCTCCCAAGTTTTAAGGGAATATAAAATGCAAACCGGAATTCGAATGGCCCTACAAACATAAACGGGCCTCAAAACATAAACGGATCATAAACAAAGTTCAATAAAATTAAAAATAACATAAAAAAACTAAAATACTCATAGAATAAGGTGTTTGTGCCAGAGCAATGACCCAAACTGCCTACGACTCCTTGACCCAATAGTCGTTTTGACTAGTCATACACCCAAAATCAAGATTTCTAGCTCAAGTTATAACCATTTTGATAAAACCCTCTTGGACATGCGATCCTAAGCCTCTAAATACAAAATGATTTGCTCCTCCGTATTTGGACCCACACCGGTTTACAAAACAATGGCATGGGTACATAAATCATATGGCTTCCATCATGAGGTGTACAAGCTTCCTCTGTATTACAAAAGCCATAAAGGCTCTCATAGTCACATGTAAAATAGGTTTTGATACGGTGGTATCTATGCTCTAATTTAAGAAGTCGTATTGAAAATATGGTTACACACTTGTTGAAACGTGATATGACTTATGGTCCTCTTGTCTGGACCAAATATTGTTATTTGAATGTTTAGAAGTAGTTAGTTCAATAAAATGACCCGAGGTTTGTAAATATTCGGAACCATTTGGGTTATTCCAAACCATTCATCATATCTTCAAGCCATTTGAGGATTGTGTAAACTTCTTGCTAAACAATCAATCAAACACTATAAACTTCCGAAATCAACCAGACAGTAACGAAACAACCAAGAAATGAACAGAGATGAGAGTTGTGATCTCAAACCCTAAAGAAAGAGATGAATATATATTGCAGTAGAAAACCTTGAATACCATATCAGCCTTTGAACAATCTTCACTTTACATAACAGCCCTCAAACTTTAAAACACCATCAAAACTACTTGAAAACAACACTTAACCTAGAAATAAAAAAACATAACCAAAAAGACTAGCTTACCACTTGAAATGAACATACCTAGAACATCCAACAACTATTTTTAACAGATTGCTTAATGTTTTTAGAGCTGGATAAAATATTAAACTAGACGTCTTACAAATTCATTGGCCGGACTAGTTTGACTAGTCCGGATGCAATAAGATTCAAATAACGTAATGAAACTTTTAAAACTTAAACATATATGTAACAAAATTAAAATATAATGCAACAATATGTTACTTTTTGGGGTACGCCATTGTGCAAACACAATATGAATGTATAAAACAGAAAGCAAAAACAAAGGGGATCCAATCATTTCTCAAATTTGTATGGCTTTTCAACCATCCATTGACGACCACAATGAAGCTATGCCACCCATCTTGACTATATATAAAAACCCTCTTCATATTCACCAAACACCATCATCCATCAAACAAGCAGTATTTCTCTACATTAATCCTAGAGAAAATACTGCATTTTGCAACCCATTTTCTTTCACTTTTCTATAACAAAACACCAAAATGGCTCGCCAGATGATTGTTCTTGGTCTCATCTTCGTCGCCTTCGTCGGGTTCGCCTCCGCTGGCGGTGGTGACAGCTCTTCAGGGGATGGCAAACCATCCGCTGGCAGCCCCGCATCGACCCCATCCGACAGTGGAGACGCTCCAGCGGTTGGTGGTGGCTCATCACCCAGTGATGCACCTGGTGCTGATGCTGCCAGTGAGGCTTCAACCACCGCGAAAATGTCCGTTGCCGCCACCGTCGGAGCTGCAGCTGCAGCAGGCCTTTTGGTTCTCTGAATTGTTGTTGAATGTTGATTGCGATGTACAGCAAGTTTCTTATGTTAATTTGTTGTTTCATAATAATGTACTAAAGGTTCTTTGTACAGGCAGTCATCACTAAGATTGTCATTTTAAGTTATTGTGAATAAAAACAAAAAAGAACGATGGTCTTTTGAATATATGTTCTTATGTTCGTGTCGTCGTACATTTACTCAAATTTTTTGTGTCAAGTTGTATGAAATTGACTTCTATATATATTTATATTTACAACGAGAAAATGATTACACTCATTAATCATTGTAACATAAAAAGTTATTGGATCGATGTATCAAAGCGTGTTGCATGATATACATCTCGATCTAAAAAGTTAAGAGCTCAAATTCTTTTCATGAACAAGTAGTATAGATTTGAACAGGTTTTAGGCTGTGTAGATTTTACGTAAAAAATGAATAAACGAAGGATATAAGATATTATTGTTTCTCTTAAAGTATATTATGTAGTTATCACCCCCACCCCTACTACCTTATCCTGAAAAAAAAATATATCGTTCAGTTAGCGACATATACTAGTTTTTTACAGTATTATCATTACTTTAAAACTTGTTAGAAATCATAATTATTATAACATACTACATTCTTTGTAAAATAATAATTGTTTAAAAGGTTATGTGAAGGATTTTGTTTGTTTAACATTAAACGTACAAATAAATAGACACAAACACCAAAAACAAATGTATTTCTATAACTGAAGTTTGTTCTATTAATAATATATGAATGTTTGCGTGTACGTTTACATTAGTTCATTTAAGTTCAAAATAAGTATATAGGAACACAAACATAAGCGAATATAAACAAACAAACGTAAAATAACAATAACAACTTTAGTATGTAATTCCAAACATTTTTAAGACTAAACATAAATATCTTAAGTGTAGGTTTGTCGAATGATTGAAAAACTAAGTCAAATACAAGCTTTAAGATGTTCATACAGGTGTTGGTTTGACAATATACATCCATGATGTTAATCCACAATTTACCGTCCGTATTCATGATACGTAATGAGAATGCATCAGGGTACAATTTGATTTACAAAATAATGCATCTAAAACAATATTTAAGATTCTTCAAAAATATAAAAAAATTATAAGGATTAAACGATGATTCTTCAATAATAACAATCAATAATAACATTTTCTATTTTTTTCTCTCACAGCCACTCAAAACTATTTTATATAATATAAAAAACATACTTAATATATTATTAGGGATTCCACTTTGATTGAAACGAATGAAATGAAATAAAACGAAATTTAAAACTAATATAATTTTAAAATAAAATTGTATTCGAACGAGTAAATAAAAGTAAATCCAGTTAAATATTTCAAACTCAAATTGTATTATAGAAAAAGTATTGATACAATATTTGACCCGTTTCCTATTCGACCCGCATGAAAACGGAGCGAACCCGAAGACTACATACAAAGGCCAAGAAGCAGTCACCGGTTATCGGCACCAATCAACAAAATGTCAGCCGGATCCGACTCCGGCAACAGCTTCACGTCCGCCGTTAACGGCGGCATGACGGTGGAGGAGTGCGAAAACATGATCCAAGGAAGCCTCAGAAGTAATCAATCGATTCTAGTTTTGTTATGTTCATAGGGTTTAGGGTTTATAACTTTCATTTGCTCCTATTACGGATTGAATCTGTCGTCCCATAGTTATGTGATTTGAAATTGATATTACAGCTCCAACTGTGAAGTTTCTACGGGAGCATCTGGAGAAAAATGGATGCAGTATGGCGCCCAATTTCATCAAGGCCGCAAACTGCAACCAGCGGATGAGTGGTGGCTATGTTCGTGGAGAAGGGGTAATCTTCTCTTGTTCCATTGATTACTCTCATTATGTTGATAATGATTCAGCTTAATCAAGCTCGTTTGATTGTTATTCCTGTTTATACTCTAGATTAGGCAAATTAGATTTTAATACTCATCGGTCAATGATACATTCTAATTGGTCGATAATACATACTAACAGTTATCCAATAACACTTTCAACTTTCATTTTTGTTACCAAGACAAATTTAGTAGCATAATTATCATAGATTTATTGTTGAATACAGTTGATTCCCAGTCTATTTCACTTGCACGTCCCCTTTTTGAATAACATTCATCATTATTAGTAAAATCGTGTGGAAATCAAAGTGAAGATTATTGCTTGTGGGATTGCCTTTGGTAACAAAAGTGAAAGTTGGGAGTGTTAGACTGTTAGTTTGGATTACTTTCGGCAATTGGTCATAGTTTGGATTACTAAAATCTAGTGTTTTCTATAGATTAAGATTGAAATGCCATCATCACTCAATTGGGCACATTTATTTTACTGTTCTGTTCTCATGATAAATGCCAAAGTAACTCAGTTACGTAAGGGATCTATGTTTTTCAATTGTTAATGGCTGATCATAGATTGGTTTATGCTTTTGTTAAGTATAGATGTTCTTTTGATCTGAACGTATGCTCGTGTTGATTGGAATTCCTTGAATGTTGTAGATAGTAGTATGTAGTAATCATTTGACCATTCAAGATGAGGTAACTCAAGTGGTTATCCATGAGTTGATTCATGCATACGATGACTGTCGGGCTGCAAACTTGGATTGGACGAATTGTGCTCATCATGCCTGTAGCGAGGTCTGAATCCTTATCGACCTTTTTATATTATTTCTTAATCTGTGTATTCAAGTTCTTAATCCTGAACTGGCCTCGGGTTTTTCTCGATTATATCTGAAACAGATCCGTGCTGGCCATCTTAGTGGTGACTGCCACTATAAGAGGGAATTATTGCGAGGTTTTGTCAAAATAAGAGGTCATGAACAAGTAAGTTTGTTTTCAATACATGACATTTAGTTAGATGGGTCAGCTATCTCGCCTCACAGTACATTGCTAAATAGAAATTCTATTCGTGGTTTCTTTTTGTTTGAAAGTTGAGCTAAACCATATGGAAGCAACCTCAACAACCATCTAGTTGTTATTCTTTGCTCCCCGAGCTCTGAATAAGGTTTACTCACTCTAATTAATCTTCTGAGTTCGACACTATGCTCTAATTGAATTATTACAAAATTCAATTCATAGTGTAAGATGTTAAGAGAAAAGACAAAAACATAGGAATTACTTTGTAAATATGCTGCCTTTGATCTCCAGTCCATGACTAGCTTACATTTTTTTTAACATTTAGAGGATTATTTACAAAGTTTAGCGTGCATTCTCCTTTTCACATAGTATACTTAATTATATTAGTTAATGCGAATGTTAGTTTGCTTGAACTGCAATGCCAACAATGGCAACACTAAGTCATTAATCATGTCTAATCTGAGTTGGCATAGGATGATTCAGGTTTTGTTTTATTTGTATCTAGGTGAAATAGGTAATATAAAAACGTAGCTAAAACAGAAACAAGTCAAATACTCAAATGGGTTTTAAGTGTATCTTTTAGTTCATGAAACCTCCCTAATCATTTTATTCAAAAGGTTTATTTTTGAAAGAATATAATTCTTGTAATAATATTTGACAAATTAATTGCTCATAAAAAAACAAAAAGACTGGACAAAAGGTGTTCGGATGAACCCAACTCACAACAAAATCGCCTATTTGACCGACTCACTTGTTTGTGCCACCTCTAGTTCTAACGTTTCACATTTCCCTTTCATTCCTATTCTTGAATAAGTATTAGGCTGGGCTCTGGAGAGAAAAGTGAAGCTAGGACATTCATTTGCCTCATAATATGTGTTTAATGAATTCCGTTTCGTTTGATGTGTTATCTTCCAACATTATCAGACTCCCTCTGTTAAACGACTACTTTTACATTCTAACAAATTAACGAATCTGTGTTTTCTAATTAAGGAATGCGTGAGAAGAAGAGTAATGAAGTCATTGGCGAGCAATCCTTACTGTTCAAATGCAGCTGCTAAAGATGCGATGGAAGCTGTTTGGGACACATGCTATAATGATACTAAACCATTCGACAGAGCCCTTAATGATATAAATCTATGCTTTTAGCGCCATATATGTCGCGTCATTAGCTTCCTCATTTTTGTTCAGAACAGCTTAGTTCTAAATAGACTAAAACATCAACCCCCAGTGGATATCTATTATGATATTCAAGTTTATTTGAGCTTTTCCCTGAGATTTGTATCTCTATGATGCCGGCAATTCTATAATAATTTTTGTGCTGATTTTGTTTTTCAATTTAATTTTAAAAGTATCGTCATTTCTATAGTTGCTGATGCTTGTTCAGGGTTCTCTTCAGGTGATAGCTTGTATATATGATCATGGAGTATGGGGCTGTCTTCCTTTTTTTTAATTATTATTATTTAATAGATTTTAAGTAAACATCAAAATTCTACACATAATAAATGGGTCTATTTGGTTATGTGACATCTCTTAACATGCCAAATGGCCCTGAGGTAAACAAAAATAGGAGTGGTATGGGTGGGTTGAATGGGTTATAAACAAATTAAAAGTCGTCTAAAATGTATCTATATGTATAAAATCTCTTTAGTATTTTAATTATATATAACTCTAGAAAAAAACGCTTACCTTGTGCTTGACTTACCTTTTGTTTTACAGAGAGGTTTGATCGTTTTGTGATCTAATGTATGTACATTACCTTACAATTTGTGTAAGAGACTGGTCGTTACAGCTTGAACCCATGAACCTCATTTATATATATTGTTAGAAAAGGATAGAAAAGTGTTTATGTTATTACCTGATTCTTGGGATCTTCTTAGATAAGGAAATGCATTCAAAAGTGTGTGTAGTCTTAAGGGGCGTCTTTAGATGTAGCAACCCTTCTTTTATGTTATGCTATAAGTAAAAGCTTGTTATGATGCCTTGCTTAATTTTCACCAGCATGCTTATTTGTAGTTTTTCCCAAAAGAAAAAGAGAGATAAAAGAATATAGAAATGGATGTTTTTCTGACATGAACGTATTTTGGAAAGCGATCTCTTTATTTCATTTGATAGATATAAGGTTTGTTATTATTTTCTTCTCCTCACACTCTGCTATTGAGTGATTTTGGTGTTGGGTATATTTGTTTCTTTTATTTAGTTTGTCGCACATTCATATCACCGTATCAATGCTATTTCTTGACTACAATATTACAGGTTTGATCATTAGTGTGTTGATGCATCCATTTTGAGTGGTGAATCCTAAACCAGAGGTGGGCATTAATCTTGAACGTTTTAGCAAATTAATATTGACTCATTTATTTAGTAAATAAATCAAATATTGGTTATGTTTTACAAGTATCATAATAAGTTAGCAAAAAATAATGGCAAATCAATTAAAAAGAGGTGTAAAGGGCTAAGGAGCCGAAAGAGTCTTTTTCCTCTGAAATATTCTAGTCATTTTATTGAACAAAAAGATTAGTACTGAAAAGAAGACTTTTTAATGGTATTTGACATATTTATTATCTATACCACATTTAAAAATTAAAAACTCTAGAAGATTTCAATTATTCTTAACAGTAAATATATGACTGCTTCAGAGGATAGGTGTTATCTTAATCGTGTCGCGACCGCACCCACAACCCTCCTTAGGAGGAAACCCATTACTGAAAAAATTCATTGAACCTATGACCTCCTAATATTTATATGTCATATCTGTAAAACTATACTGTAAGGGCTTTTTGTAAATAATTAAAGTGTGGTGGCCTATTTTTAAACCTATAAAAAACTACTGTAGGCATCGACCTAGTGGTATTATAGTATTAGAAATCAGTAACTATTGTACGTCTTAATTAAGTGTGCCCTTTTTAAAACCTGTGTGTTTCTAAAAACCTTCACAAACATGTTATATGTTATATTGTTATGTTTGGAGTGCATCCACCTTTAAAATTTTAAAAGGAAAAAGTTTGCAAATTTTGAACGCAATTTTTTTTACATAAATTAATTTACAATTATAGAGAGAAAATAAAAGATCATCAGAGAAGAGGCGATTGTTTCCTCCGGTAGTTGAGCCTTCAGTATCATTATTAATAATAAAAAAAATGTTAAAAATTAATTCATACATTTTTTTTATTTCTTTTACAACTTCTAATCAATCTTATATAATTTGAATCACACCTGTTATATAAAGTAAAGTAGAGATGTGAATAAGACAAGCTAGGTTGAGCTTAAGTTTGGCTCGTTTGAAACAAGCTAAGTCAACCTTTTTATTTAACCAAGCTCAAATTGTGGGCTGGCTCATTTATAAACAAACCATTTTGATTTGTGAGCTAACTGTTTATTAAAATTTTTTATTTTATTGTTTTTTTATACATTTATGTATAATAAAAGGAAAAAAATGCTCTTTTATATATTTGTTTCCATAAAAGTTCGTTGAAACATTTAGACGAAATTGATATTCAATTAACTATGATCATCATTAGTATGTTTGTATATAGATGCTTTTAATAATAACAAATACGGAATGACATATTAACCATTAAGTTAGAGCTCATGTATTACATGGGTAAATTAAATAAAACATATCAAAATCATTAGTTTTATGAATGTTTTATTTTCTAGATGTTATTATCCATTGGTAAAATAAAAATATAATAAATATTTAAAAGTTATAACACATAATGTTTTAGAAATTATGACTATATTTAAAGATAAAATATGTCTGAAATCATATAATTTAATATATATTAATAAATTATTAAAATAAGAACATTTTTATTTTAGATGTTTAATAATTTAATTTACTTATTTACAATAATTATTGTTTAATATAAACACAAAATCTTCATCTTCATCTTCATATTTTAATAAAAGACTAACTTGAGGTGCCATATGCCAGCACCACAATCATTATCACTAAAATTTTATCGTCTATCTCTCATCTTAAATAATTACCTTAATTATTAATAAATTATTCACATTCTTTTACATTTAATAAAATAAAAAGCAGATCTACTTTTAATGTTATTTCTAAATAAATAATTTTTTTATAAAATAATAAAAATTTTAAAGCATAAAACCTTTTTAAAAATACTAAATATTTTAATAAGTGGTATTTTTAAAAATTCAATTTTTTAAAACCAAAAATAATTAATTTAGAGTTATAATAAGAAAACTTTTAAAAATTACTTTTTATACGGTTTGTTTTAGAACACTTTTTTTTATTTTTTGGAAAACTTTAAAACATAATTTTAAAAAATTGATATCATTATTTTATTAGTTATATTCATTTCTCATACGTAATTTTAGCCATATCATCTCTTAAAATATTATTTTATAATTAATAAATTTTATTATATTAGTATTTTATTTATTCAACCCATGTAATACACGGATTTACTAAAACTATTATATATATGTTTGTTTTAACATATTTTAATTAGTAAAATGTCATTTTCGTCCTTGGCGTTTTGTTGAATTTGTCATTTCAATCCAATTTTATTTGCCATTTCAGTTACTGTAGTTTAACAAATGTTTTCATTTGCATCCACTCAACTAACTCTGTTAAGATCTCCGTTAAATATGAAGGTTATTTAGTGTTTTCAACACCGTAATTAACCAATTAAAACAAAATAATCAATTGTATATAATAATAACATATGAAGTCATCTTGAAAAGGAAAGTCAAAGTATTTATAATTTCTTATTTATTATAAGAAAGATGTGAGAAAATGATTTTTTATATGCTAGAATTATAACACGTGTACTTTGTTATGCTAGAATAATGACATGTGTCTTGAAAAAATATTCTTTTATTATATGTTATAGATATGACTATGGTCTATATAAATATACAACATAAATTATACTATATATTAAAAAGCAACATGGTTGCTACAATGCATTTTTATGTTTCATAGTTTGACCACTAAATTTTTTGATTTGCATGTAGGTCAATTGTCGGAGTTCTCGCCGGTGACAGAATCTACAGTCACTAGCAACCAACTAAAGAGGTCCGACACAAGTGACCGGCTTATAACAATCGACGGGAAGTGAAGAACTATCAGCGAGAGACTCTCCGGCGTATCAAGTATCCGGGGTGTAACATCTCGTTTTTCATTAAGTTAAAAGTTAATGTCGTTATATTCTTGTAATGACCAATGTTGTCAATTATGAGACTTGTGGGCTATTTATGTTTGTTTTCTTTATTTTACATTATTTTCTTTAATTTAGAAGTTAATATTTTAAACAATTAAATTGTGAGCAATGATGATAATTATAATACTAATAACAATACTACTAATAACAATAATAATAATAACAATAATAATAATTATTATAATAATTATAATTATAACTTTTGTTATTATTGTAAGTTCTACCCTAAATGATAATAATAATAAATAAATAAAATAATAATAACAATAAAAATAGTTTATAAATTTTAAGTATGTTAATATAAAAAATATATATAACTTTAAATAAGTTTATGGATCCTTAATGTCAATTTGAAAACCTAAAATGAAAGTTTTAGCATAAAATAACAACAATTGAAAGTTGAGGGCCTAATTATGTAATTCCCCTAAAAACCCAACATCCACACCGGCCGAGCCTCCAGCCAAGCTCCGGTGAGCTCCGACGAGGCCCAAATCTGCTTAAACCCGACGAATTGCACAGCCAAACCTTCCCAATCGCTTCGTGAACGTGATTCGAACACCATTATGAACCTTAAACACGTTTAAACAACGGTTATGAGCTTGTATGAACCGAGTAACCGTTGTCTGTAAATCATAGAGTCGTTCGAACATTAAACACCAATAATAATCCAATTAATTGAACCTAAACGATCGTCTATCTATCTCTAATCGATTACCCCTTCCAATTTCACCTGAAACACAATTGAACCTCTCAAATAACTCCCTTTCTTTATGGCGCCTACAACAGTGGTGCTCATCATCATTCAATCGGTATTAACTGAAATTGACAAAGGGCTTTTGTACAACAAGATCCTTGGAAGCTTCATGTGCAAGAAATTTGGATAATATCAACAATTGCAACCTGAACCGTTTTCATCACAGTCGCGACTTGTTCCTAATACGTGCACATCGAATTCGTTTAAATTCGAGGAACAAAAACCCCAAAGTTAATTTGGTTAATATCATTGAATTGATGTTCAATTTTGATTCAATTGTTATAGGGTTCATAATGATTTTGGGGGATTCTTTGTAATTATTTATTTAAAATCTAAAAGCCATCTCTTAGCACGGCCACAACCCTAGCTTAATGGTAAACCACACTCTTCACAAGAGGTTCCGGGTTCGAACCCACGCAACCTCCCTTATTTTTTTGGGCTTTCTAGCCTTTAAATAAATATAGAAAATTTTCTAAAAGATATAAAAATTAGTTTTGTAAACTTTGTTTATTTTTAAAGCTACTTATTTATTTTTTGTAAATTATTTTTGAATACCTTAACAAAATATTTATACAATATTATTAACAAATGTTGTGTTTAGTTATTTTTACAAAAGTAGATCTTAAATAATAGTTTAAACCATTAAATTATTATTGGTCACTATGTTATCTTTAGTTAAGGGTTAATCATGATATTTATAGAATTTCCATACATCTTATAATTAAATTTCATAACTTTTTATAAAGGATTTAATTTTTTAAAAAATTATATAAAAATTACTTTTCTTTTACTAGACTAAAATATATACATAATTTCACAAATTAACTTTATTATTTATAAAAAAACCCAAATTTCTTATCAAAACCTTAGGTCACGTTAAAACTTTAATCCTATTATTAAACTTAAACTAATAATATATATGTTTAGGTATTTTGTAAAGGAACTCGTTGGAACGTCGTTTAATTCTATTTATCATCTTATACACTTATACGTCAAGTGAGTTTTCATGCCCCTTTTCATATTATTTCACACCTTTTTGGGGTGAAACATGTTAAATTTATCAACTTACACTTGTAAACTTTTTACACTTGTAACGCACATGCAATTCATACTTATTTTTGTCATGGTTATTTGTATTATTGTGAGATTTATATGAGATATATTATATGTTGACAATCATTAACTATTGCTACCCTGACGACGTCATAGATCTATAGGTCTGACAAGCCTATTTGGTGCTAAAGCCGATGTTAGTGCCGGCTCCTGATGACATATGCTTGTTCATCATGAGAACCAAATACACTTAGTTAATCGTTATAAACTTGTAATCTTATTCTTGGTCAAGGTTTGATTGTAGCTATATGTATTCTATAAACTTGTATAATTCATAACCATTGACATGAATTACTACTTGTAAATCTTTTAATATGTTATGTATACTTAACTCATGGAAACTCACAACTTTCAAAGTTGACTTTTTATTTTTAACATGTTTCGAGAAATGCTCAAGTTTGATGTCATCTATTGAAGTGTGCTCATATCTAGAATTTTTGGACCTAGATAAATGAATAAGTTGTCTTGGAATATTTATCTTATGTTATGTTTATTTATTGTTTGGGACTTATGATTGTAATTTACTTTTTAAAACTTATGATAATTATATTTTTATTAAATGGTAGTGTTGTGTGATTGTAAACAATCTTAACCCTTACATCTCGACGATTTTACCGTTAAGGTTAGGGTGTGACACGGGGAGACTCTGAGAACCTAGAAACGAACTCGAACCCGAGTCCCAACGTGCTGATCTTGAGGTTTTATAGGGTGTTTCTCCGTTTGTATAGGTTCAACGTTTTTTTGGTGGGACCCGTTGGGTGCAATTGGAGATCTGACGACGGTGTCGGATCGGGTGGTGGCGGCGGCGCTGTGTGGTGTTTGGTTGTTTCCGCCGATCCTTTCTTCAATGATGGTGGGGTGGTTGGGGTCGGATCTGGGGTTGTGAGTTGGCGACGACAATGGGTGGTGATGGTGGTGGTTGAGGGTTGTGGTCGGATCTTAGGAGTATAATTGAGTGTTTTTTGTATCATATGCTATAGGGAGTACCATTATTGTTATAGTACTTCACTTGTCGAACCGATAATGAGTGAACATCATAGTTGTCTATGTAGATATTATCAAAATCAGTACCGGTATTCACTTTTGTGTTTTCTGATGTGTTGAGCCGACAACGTAAAAAATCATGTCATATAAGATACAAAAAAGCAACCAAACTCTTGCACGCGTAGCGCGAAAAAAAAACTAACTTAATTTATAAATAGACCGATTTTAAGCAAACTGTTTTCAAACGAGTCATGATATGCACTAGAATGCAAACATCTTATCATTTTTTTGGGACATCTTTTATAATAAAATTATTACTCACATGATTAATAATTACCATGTTAAGAGCATTTTAAACATGATCTTATCAAGGGTATCCTCCACGTCAAGTTTTCTTCAAAAAGCTTAAACCCCCAACACTCCAACACAACATTCAACACAACAAAACCATCATCATCATCATTTATCATTCATCATCATCATCATCATCATCATCATCATCATCATCATCATCATCCTCTTTATGCGTTAGGTTGAACAATGTCGTACGATTACCTTTTCAAATACATAATCATCGGCGATACAGGTATTCACTTCACAATCCTTTGTTCCAGTTCTTCTACTATTTCAATCTCTCATCATGATCATGTAAACCCTAACAATTTACGTACATCTTTCACATCAACAACCCTAATTCAACTCTTAAACGGTTTCGTTTAGCTTTTTTTGGTGTTTGGATGCTCAGGTGTAGGGAAATCGTGTTTGTTGTTGCAATTCACTGATAAGAGGTTTCAACCGGTTCATGATTTGACTATTGGAGTCGAATTCGGTGCTCGTATGGTCACCATTGATGGCAGGCCTGTGAAGCTTCAGATTTGGGATACTGTAAGTGTTTTTGCTAACTTATCCTTAGGGCTTAGGGCACCACTTCATTTGGTTCATGTTGATAGTAGGTTTTTTGTGTTTCTGTTATTGCTTGATGATTACTGATATGGATTCACGAATTAGTTCAAAGTGGTGCTGGTTCTTGTGTTCTTGGTTTTGATGATATTGAGGAGTTTTATTAGTTTATAGTACTGTAAAATAATATTATTTCATTGTTGTTATCGGAGAAAATTCCTTTTAGCCTGCGATCTTTACATTTATAATCATAAAATGGGTATCTCTAGGGGTTTTCAGTTTTTTATTATGTACTGATATAGATGGTGTGGTTGTTTAGCACGTCATGCTCTGAATGTGGTCAGATATTGGTGAAAATGCAGAGTAGGTTTTTTTAACTTGGATTGTTTTGGTTCAGTCCAACTCTTGTTCTCAAGCAAAGATATCGGTTAGGATCAAATACATGTTCCAGTCACATAACATCAGGTTACTTATTGACAATTCTTCTGTTTGGGGGAATGAGGGTGGACAGTATTTTGCAACTCTACATGAATTACAAGGCGTGTGATATGCAGTAAGTCTCAAGGTGAGGCCTGAGGGAGAAGGAAGCTGGAAAGAAAGAAATGACTCAATAAGGGTTAAAAACTGTAAAAGATTGTGGTTTATACCTATTTGTGAATAGAAGGATTAATTGCATCCTTGATTTAAATGGGTATAGGATTGATGTAATCAAGGATCATAGACTTAGTAGTAAGTAGCAACAAACTGATAGAAACAAGGCTATAGACAAGAATTAATATTTACTTATGAAAATGTCAGTGTTGTTGGAAGTGTACGTTCGAAATGCGGCTGAAGTTTTATAGAACCAAGGCCATAAATAGTTAAAGACGGAAATAATAAAGATAGCTGAAAACATAGGAGCTTGGGATTGCAATTTAGATGGATTATGGGATATGATAAATTGATAATGAAATAGTATGCAAATTGCAAATAGGCAACGAAGGAAATAAGAAGGGTAAAGGATTTATGAGTTGAAATAAATAAACAGTGCTAATTGGTTCACATGTAGTGAAATAGCTATGCTGTTTAGAAGAAAATAGGAATGTGTAATTAGGATCATATTCAAAGATCTTCTGGAATGGACTCTGGAAAAGCTCCATGGAAGTTGTCTAAAAAGATTATTATTGTATGACAAGGCATATTTGAGTGTAAATAATGGTGATAGATCCTGTCATAGGGATGAAAAAGAAATATGATACAAACAAAGATGATTCTTTCGCTGACATTTTGATGGAAGATGTAAAAGAACTATGCAGATATCATTAAGGTTGTGAATTTTATATAGGTGTGATCTGTGCGTATCTATAATAGATGATGACTACTGAGGGAACAGTTGAAAGCTGAGATGTTTAAGTGTTTCTGATGGCTGATAAGAAATAAAGTGTTCACTGTAATAAACCAGTAAATAGAATTATTAAGACAATCTGAGAAGTCACAGAATCCACCTTAAGAAAAGGCTAAAAAATAAAATCTTGAGATGGCGCCAAAACTGTAGCAGAAATTTTGCGGTGGTGATATTTTGAGGTTAAACCAACGTAAAAAGATCTCGAAGAAGTTTTTGATTAAATAGGTAGTACTGAGGGAAATAACTCTCTAGTAAGGATAAATGGTATATAGTTGGATCAAATAGTTAAAGAATAAAAGTTAGAAACTTGAAGTTGTTCTGGTATTATGTGGTTCTGATGTGATTTATCATGGTTTTTAGACTCAAAGATGTATCATTGTATAAACTTGCAGAATGCATGAACATTGCATCATTTTTTGTTGACTGTTAGATTTTGAACAAAAACCTCTTTTTTTAATTATTCAGGCTGGACAAGAGTCATTCAGATCAATCACTAGGTCATATTACAGAGGAGCAGCTGGAGCACTTCTGGTTTATGACATTACTAGGTACATGTAATTATGCTATCCAGTTTTTGTTGCACATGAATTTCACATAAACGGGTTGTTGTCATGACCTAGGCATCTTCTTGTTGGTTAAAACTCGAGCTTTCATCTGTAATTTAGGATAATGTTATGATGCATAACTAGTGTTGTGTGGTTTAACTTTTTAGGAGAGAGACATTCAACCATCTTGCTGGGTGGCTTGAAGATGCACGTCAACATGCCAACCCCAACATGACAGTCATGCTTGTAGGGAATAAAAGTGATCTCTCCACCGAAGGGCCGTCAGTAAAGAGGAAGGAGAGCAGTTTGCAAAGGAAAATGGCCTCTTATTCTTGGAGGCATCTGCAAGAACATCACAAAATGTTGAAGAGGTACGATTCTGTGTGTCCCATCTCTGTGCTAAGACCAACACATCATCTTGTATAAACGATACCTAAAAATGTGGGTCGGTGTTAGGAACTCGAACTTTCTGATGAGATTAATATAAGAACAAACAGGATAGTTGGCCCTATTCGAGAGGGCTAGTCTCTGATTACAAGAGTAACTTAGATAATTGTTTACTAGACAAGACAAAATGCAGGAAAACAACAATATTTAAGCTAAGATTTGGTGGGAACAATTAGGAGTTGTTGCACCACCTCCTGATTTCATGGACTGCCCTTCACATGCTGAATTTCAAATGCTTTCCCTCCAATTATTTTCCCTCCAACCCGTTTCCATCTATTCAGCAGAGAATGGGTCTGCTCGACCCAGTTGGACCCAACAGTGGGTTCGTATCAGTCGGGCTAGTTGGGGAACATGTTTGATAAGGCCTTAGGTTAGATGGGTCATTTTTTGTATTGGTGGATCAAGAAATTATAGTGGTTGAGAGATTTAATTATGAGTGTTAATGCATTATTGGAAAAATTAGACTTAGGAGGTTGTAAGCATTGGAAATAGACTTGGCAACGGTTCCCCTTATAGTTAAATCTTCTGTTTGAACCGTTTGAGATAAGACGAAATCCCAATCAACCCATTATAAGTAAATGGGTCAAAATTGCCAACAGTACTAATCTCTTAACATTTTTTTTTCATCATACAGGCTTTTCTAAAGACTGCTGAGAAGATACTTGAGAAGATCCAGGAAGGTGTGTTTGATGTGTCGAATGAGGTAAACCCATGAAATGTTTTCTTCTTTTCTAGTTTGATATTATATACTTGGGCTTTATTAATACGGTTAATTTGTTTTTGGGTGATATAAAATGATTAGTCGTCTGGGATCAAGGTTGGATATGGGCGTCCTCAAGGCACAGGAGCAAGAGATGGAACAGTTGCTCAGAGTGGCGGATGTTGTAGTTGATCTCAAAAATCTCAATCAGCATAATATTTACATATCATCGTTTCCGAATCTTGGAACATGTAATATATATTAATAACTGGTTTCTGCCATCTTGAATGGACTCGGTCATCATGTTGTGTGAATGACATGAAAACGGTTTTCATGTGTATATAATGTTTGTTGTATTGCTTGATGAGAGCCTTTGGGTGGATGTTACATATTTGAGGTCAAAACATCAAGTATTATACTTCTGGGTGCTTGTTGATTGCTTGATTAAGAACATGTAACACCCATTTTTTTTCACATTCTACTGATGGTATGGTCAAATGACCATAATTCATGATGAAATCTAACCCATATGACTTTCGTCCTTTATTGGTCAAAGTTCAAATTGATAATCACTTGCAATCTTTATCTCATAAGTTTGTCCAAAGATTGGAGCCGCTCATGAGGTATTTGAGATTGACTTGCTAAAAACTCAAATCATACGAGTTCAAGCCCAAGCTTGAGCTTATAATGAGTTACATTTAATAAACGAGCCCGAACATAAGCTTTACATATTGAGTTTAAGTGGACTCTTTCCAAAACATGCCTTTTATTTCTATAGGATTATCTTGAAGAGTTCAAACTCCAAACTATAGAACTAGTAACATGACTACATTAGCCTAAATGTTGCAAGATAAATCAACAAACTTGATCCCGCCACTTAATTTTCCCTCATAACATCCCTTCTAAGGTTATGGTGTGTATTAATACAAAGGTGAAGTTATAGCATGTGTTCCGAAAAAACCTGTTGTCTACTTGAAAAATATCATTACAACACATTGGGTGCGTGTGTAGGGTGTCTGATGGAGAAACTATATTTGCCTCCAAATTTGAAGAAAGTCGAAAGAAAATGTTCAAACAAGGTTAGTGAGTACTGTGTATCACGTGCAGTTCCATGCTTAAAGTGAGAATGATTTAGACTCTCAAGGATATATTGTGAGCATGAGTGATTGACTTTACAGGAAATTTGAAATGCCTACCTGACACCGGTGGAGTTTTCTTGCAATAACATTTATCTCTCGAGCATCAGGAAATGCCCTTATGTGACGATTAGAAGAAAATTTAGGGCCTCAAGTTGTTGAGGTGATATGGGTCAACACGAGTTCAATGGAGTTGAAATTGTTATGGTAAGAAACAAGAAAAGAAACCAAAATCTGTATAAGGATGAAAGTTCTCAACGCCAGCGAAAGGCTGTTGCAAACAAGATAGGAAGACCTGCCGGATTGGATATGGGGAACCACTAGATGATATTACAGCCATGAAAGCTCAACTACTTAAAAGAAGAGACGATTGGCTATTTTGGACCGTAAGATGAAACAGTTTAGATACAATGGGTTAGTTAATATGCAATGAAAACACCAAAGGCGCTTCAACAACACATGAGGATTAGCAGATAAAAATGAAGAAATATTACGCCATTTGTATAACGAAATTGGATTTTTGCAACGAAACCGAAAACTTAATGAAAATGAAGAAGTTGAAATACACGTTAAAACAACAAAACAATACTTTGAGGGGGTATAATATCATTCGAGTCGACCTGACCCGTCTGTATGTGCATATTCATGAACATAAATTTTAGTAGAGCAACAAAACCCTCCACTACCATTTATTGGCATCGTGAATGTTTTTGTAAAAAAAGTAAACTTTGTCAGCCTAGCAAAATTATATGAGGAAAGAAAAATAATATCCAAAATAAATATCAAAACTTAGAGCCTAGATTACAACAAAAGGAAATACTTGATGAACCTTATCTTCATCTTCTGTCTCCAAATTGTCCTGGATTCCTTCCAAATCTTACGCGCAAATTGTCAAGAGTACGTGACACCACCAATAGTCTTGGATCATCTTCAGGTATCTCTCGATCCTAATTGTCCATGCGAAAACCATCAATATAGGAACAAACAAGGGCGTGCAAAACCACATTTTCACGTATTGGTCGCAGCTCAAACCGTTTTCTTAAGAACGGGTCAACAACAGGTCAAATGGGCATAAGATTAAAAAAAATAATTAAAAGGAAAACATATCAAACATATCAAAAGTAATTCAAAGTGCATTTACAATGCAGAAAACCTCTTACATTGTTTATTAAAATATACTGATGAATTATAACTTTAGTCTTGTCAATGATCCAATAATTACTAAAGTTATAATTCAATGAGTATATTTTAATAGACAACTAAACATCACTGTGATTAAATCAAACGAGGTTTACCTTTAAGCCATTGTAATATGCTTGAACAGCAGGAAGAGATGGAGTTATATTACGTGCTTGCATCATATCCCATACCATATTAGCAATTGTGTATCCCCCAGTCTGCAAACAAAAATTAAATTATTTTATGAAAATATTTGAACACTTAATATATATTAAGAATAAAAAACTACACAAGCAAACCACTATAAGATAAATACATTAATTAAATGCTAAAAGCTCACTTACCTTTTCACCAGAAGCTGCAAGAAGGAGGGCATTGCCTGTTGAGGGAAGCATGATAAAGCCCCTAGAATTCATCTCTTTCTGAATTAACAAAAGAAAAAAATTAGCAACACATTAAACAAGCATTAACATAGTAGTCTATATGTACATATATGGTGCCACAGCATCAGTAATTTACCAGTTTCTCAAGAGCTATTTCCATACCCTTAGGAGTGTAACCAGTCATGGCTCCCTCTATAAGCGTCTACAGTAAAAAAGAAACCCAATTGGTCAAATATAGGCATAAATAAAGTGCAGCAGCAAAATAATCGTTTTTGTTGTTCACACTAAATGCGTTATCCCAAACGTACAGCATAGAGCTCTGGCATAGGTGGGCTGCCTGAGCTCATGTAGTCTTCAAAGACTTTAAGTCCACGATCGATGTCTCCAGAGTTTAGGTAACACCTACAGTTAATAATTATAGAAAAAAATTAATCAACTTATTCATGTAAGATATGATGCATGACCCAAAAAAGATCAACAGAGAAATGATTTTAGAATGGGCGTTCAACATGGCAGAATTTATTTTCCTCCGACAACCAATATCCAAATGCATTAAGTCACTCATCATCACTGACTTATAAAATAGAGAAGTGTGCTTTATAGGGGTGTGTCTTTTACCATAACCCGATTAAATACTAACCCAAACAACCCAACCCAATTATTACATCAAACCAAACCCGATTTTTTAAATGGTTTGGTATTTGGGTGCATTTATGAGAATCGGGTCAACCGATTAACCCGAATGACACCGCTACTTTAAAATGATTAACAAAATGTCATCACCGACTCCTACAACTTATTACCTCAAGACTTGCATCAATATAAAGACATCAGGATTTTTATTTTCCTTCTTAAGCATCTCCAAAAGAGTATCCACTGCCTGCAACAATGAACAGGGCAAAAAGATTAATGGTTGTAAAGTAGCAACGCACTAACAATTTTTTGATGATGATTGTAGTAAAATATAAAGCAAACCACATGCAATAGGTTCAACAGTCATTGCACTTTAAGATTCAGAACTACTAGATAGTAAAATGATAAAGACTGACAATTAGAACTACAAATAAAGTTGTTGAATTATCATTTCAGTAATCCAAAACAAAATTGTGTACAACGTTTTGCTAACAAAATGTATTTCATGTAACAGTAGTAAGGGTTTTTCACGTTCAATTATAACAAATTTAAGTTTTTTTATAGTACCTGAACATCCTTTAGGTCAGCACAAGCATGGAAGGCAACATGATACACCGTGAGGAACCTTAACACAAAACCACCCCGTCTATGAATGTAGTTAGCAGTAGGGATATTGTATAACTCTTCCTCGGAAATGCCCATCATGACATTTTCAGCACTGTCCCTTGTCTGTTCCAGTGAAGACCACCCTTTGGACTGCTCAACAAGCTCCAGAATCTTTTTCATGCAAATGAAAACATTTAAACTTTTGAAACTGGTAACACAGAATATAACAGGATTAGTTTCTTATTTACCTTGGCAGCTGTGTCCTTGGCTAATGGTGTCTTGTTCTTATGTGCAGCTATGAGCCCCGCATAGCAAAACTTGTTTAAACCAAGACCAGCAGCAGTCATATCACGAATAATCGCATATCTGAAATGTAATACCAATAATAGGTAACCATCAAAACACATCTCCTGTGAAATGGGTAGAGAAAGCAATAGATTCACAATGGTCAACGTATCATAAAAACAGCTTATTACAATGAACACCAACAATTCACATCATTTGTACTAATATCCATTTTGGGAGTGATCATATGTCACTGAAATTCTGAGCATGATAATAACGAATTATTTTCTTGTAATGTGAAACATCAGAATTTGCAACAAAAGGATGAAAATGTTGGGCAAACACTGAAATGCATACACTTGATCTAATCGACCAGCAGCTGCACATGCATTAATCAAACAGATGAATGTCTGCCCATTAGGCTTTACATCAAGCTTCTTCATTTCTTCAAAAATCTTCAATAACAGATACAAAAAAGGTTAAAAGTTCATAGCATATCATAGTTACACCATCATATGTCAATGCCTACCAACGTATGATAAAGATACAAAAAAAGATACCCGTGTTGCCTCAACAGAGTTCTTACACTTCCCACACGTTGAGATCATGAAGTTGTATAAAACAACCTATAACAGATATAAACATTGTCATCGAACAATAAAGAGTCAAAAAACCAACCGACGAGTAATAACATAAGCTACCAAACAGCAGTACAAGTGGCAAAGCAACATACACGAATTCTATATAACCTAAGACAATAAAGAGTAAAACACCAACTGACGAGTAATAACATAAGCTGCCAAACAGCAGTACAAGTGGCAAAGCAATGTACATGACTTCTATATAACCTAAAGTGCAAAAGGTAAACCACAAGCTGTGTATAAACATCAGTAAATACAGCCTCACGTTATAAAAGCTATATTCAAGTGACGTTATATTTCCAACATCAAATACTTTTCCAAATCAATGCAAAATTGGTTACAACATTCACAAGGCTCATAAGGATAGATGTGAGAAAAGAAACTTACATCAGGAATCAAACCATGGATTTCATTTGATCACGAAAGAAGAAACAATCCTGCAAACGAACACCTTTCATACTCCCAGCAATCAGCGCACGAAAAGTATCCTTTTCCGGTTTCACTCCATCCAACATCATATCCTCATAAACATCCCTCAACAACCAATTCCTACACGAGATTTTCCACAAAACCTAAACGAAAAACAAAAAAACTGATACCAGAAACCATTGAAATCACAATAGAGATTGACATACTTCCGTTGAGAAGTGATAGATCCTATAACAGTGTTGTATTCCGACACATTGTTAGCGTAGTTTCTCTTCGCGTAATCATCGGCAGCAACGGCGAAGTTACGACGGCCGATTGCTGCGAGCAGTGATTGGCGATTCGCTGAGGTGATAACAACACAAGTGAATGTATATCGGATTAGTGATGAGATTTGGAGAATAATGAATGATGAAATGGAATTGATCGGAAACCTACCGGAGATTGATCGGAGAAACTTCATAGGTTTTAGAGGTTAAAGTTAGAGATGATGAGGGTTCTTGTGAGGGTTCTTGTGAGGGTTTGGGAAGAAATGGTAACCAAAAGAGATGAGTACCCTAGAAACCCTCTTTCACTGGTATAATTTTATATTTGTTAACCGGTGTATTATATACGTGCTTGAATAGCTTTTGTTGTATAGAGAATTTAAGATTTTTTTATATTTATGGGGTTAAATTTAAAATATATTAACTTGTGGATAAATAAATGTAAAAGTTAACTTCAGGAATACCCACCAGTTACACTGACGAGTTCTCCCTCTAAAATATCATGCCCTGCCAAGATTTCAAAACAATTGTAATTTTCCTCAGAACCCGTCGGTGCCACCGACGAGTTCTGGCCAAGCATAAATGCTTTTTCTTTAATGACTTTGATTGGGTCTTAAAAAGAGAGAATCCGCCAATGGGATCGGCAGGTTCTTTTTTATTGGGTTGATCGGATGTTTGGTGTTTAATATAAACACGTTCAACCATATTACCTTTTTATAAAATTCCGAATCCTCAAAAAAAACCCCTCAAACCAAAAACCTCCTCAAACCAACAAAAAAAATTCATATTATCTTCATTTAAAAAACCTTTATCCTCAAACAACTCAAACCAAAAACCTCTTCGAACCAACAAATTGCATCATGTCTAGACCTTATTTTATCCAAATATATTAGGGTGGTGATGTTTCTTTTATGAATGAAAATATTATGTGTGATGCTTCTACCAGAAGTACCACTATGTTCTTCAAAAAAATTCTTACAAAGCGTTTGTTGATTTCATTTATGATCATCTTCAACTTTCACGAGATATTATAATTTGAAGTTCAAACTATTGTACACATACGGTGGTTTTTCTCAAACATCTGAAATTTTTAATGACTCGAGTCTTGAAGTATTGTATCAATTGACAGATTGTATGGAAAATTTCTTGGAAATATTCACGTAATTTTGGATCCAATAATGTCACTCCAACAATCAAATTGTATGGATCTCCTACAAGAGTTTTCTGTATCTGAATCACCTGAACAATACAATTACTATTTTTCCAGGCAATGCAAGTTCACGTGATCATCAAGCCAATCCGTCAAGAAATTTTAACATGGGGTATATTTCAAATCAGCAATCAAATGTTGATCTAAATGACATAAATACAGGAACAAACAGATACTACCTTTCCAGATAAACTAATACAAACACAAAATTTAAATTGTTAAAGTCTTTCATAATATGTATTTTGTGATTAATAATAATAAAAAATTAATACCATGTTATTATTTATCGGATATAATGATGATCTATATGCGCTCAGGCAGTTCAGGGTGGTTGAAATATAGCTAAGTTTTTCACCCTGTCATCTTTAAATATAATTCAAAACAAAAATTGGTTAAACAAGAATAACAAATATAAATTCATAAAAATAGAATAATAGTTTTTATATGATTTTAACATACTTTGCACCATATGGTAATGCGTATGGTGTATTAGGGTCAAGACTACGGTCATTAATCGGAGAAAGGGTAGGTAACCTTTCCCAAACCCATAATTGTAACAAAAATAACAGTCCACTAACATTAGTAGCCGATATTTTTATTGTTTTGCATAGCTGTCTGTACAACCATGCTAAAACGACACTCCACTAACTTAGTTGGCCGCACTTTTCTAAATCTTCTACATGTGTTAAAATATTAACATGCAACCAGTTGAAAGATGCATCAGGGAATAAAGTTGCGTCAATTATGTATAATATATTAATCGAGCATATTACTGACATTGCTCAATAGAGGCATTTGTAGGGAATTTTTTTTCTATTTCTTTTAAAATGGCAACCAAGTTTATTTTTAAACCTTCTATATGATGGGAATCAAGTAAACAACCTGTCAGACGCCCGAACAAATCTATTATTTCAGTTTTGTTCATCACTACATCAATGCAAGTAATTGCATCACCATCAACTTGCAAACCCCATAAAACTTGAACATCTTGAAGCTTCCCGTGTATTCTCCCATAGGTAAATGAAACGTGTGGGTTTCAGGCCGCGATCTCTCCACCAAAGCCGTAATCAAACCACCATCAAGTTTAGGATAATCGCAATCAATAATACCACAAAAACCCACCATCCTTATATAATATATAATATTACTGGATATAGGCTTGTGTTTGATGAGTCTCCAAAATTTATTATCCCTCCGTCTAGGACACAAGGCACCGGCATCGCTCATTGGATTCTAAAACTAATGAACAACTCTATGCTCACCAACCAAATATAACAGTTCTCTATTCAAAGGACCCGATGTAACACCTCAATTAAACATAGAATCAAATATGTGGGTTTGTTGGAAAATAGAGAAAATACGAAAGATGTTTGTTTTGTGAAATGGAGTTGTGTGTTATGAAAAAAGTGTGGTGGTTTATATAATATATGTGGGTTTGTTGAAAAATAGAGAAAAGCAAAAAAAGTTTTTTTAAATAAATGATGTCCGGACCAAACCCTAATTTATCCAAGAACTTGCCCTTCCTATTGGCGGGTTCTTGGGCGTTAATAGAGACATAGACCAGCCACATATCAGTCAAGTCAATGAAACATTTATGTTGGTGGTTGGCCAGAACTCGGCGGTGGCACCTACGGGTTCCGAGGAAAACGATAATTGTGTTGGAATCTTGCAGGGCACGATATTTAAGAAGGGAGAACTCGCCGGTGTCACCGGAGGGTACCATTGAAGTTATTTTTACATTTATTTACCCCCCAAGTCAATAGCTTTTCAAATTTAACCCTATAAATAAAAAAAATCAAATTTAAATGATAGTACCATATGTGACATTACTATAATTATTTGTTATACCTATGTGAATGGTATAAATGAGTTAATGACCGGTAAGCTATCGACTATTTGAGTAAATAAGCGAGTTTGAGTTCTAATTTTATGGTTTGCTCTGAGCATGTGTTTGGCTCTACACCTACAAAAGGCCCAAGCTTAGAAGGAGACTAAAGGTCTTAATACATATAGTATATAGAGTTAATTACACAAATGATCCCTGTGGTAAGGTTGTTTTTCACGTGTAGTTCTTGAATATCATTTATTACAAGTTAGCCTACTAAGTATGTCAAGTTGTAACAAATGTGCCCCTAGCTCTAACTAACGTTAAATTTTTAAAAATAATCATAATACCCCTAAAAATCAATAAACCTAAAACATTTGTCCAACTCTTTTCAAAAAAACATTTGACCTTAAACCCAACCATCATCATCATCTTCTTCTTTTATAGTATCTCACCATTCTCCGTGGAAGCCATTCATCATCTCTGGTGGTTGTTACCACTAAACCGCCACTGTCTCGCCACAATCAAATCTGAAACCACCATCATCATCTTGTCACCGTTATTATCTTGCACCCATCTTTCAAATTTGAAAAACCAATTTGGGATTTATTCTTGTGAATATCCACAACTACTCGATCCACGATTGATGCTCGTAAAGAGGATTCTCGCGTACGGATATGATTGGAGATAACAGGGCAAGTGAGGGAGACACTAGTGAAAGGGTTGATGGTTGTTTGGAGATGCAGTGATGGGTTCAAAGAGGGTATATTGATAATCGGTTGTTGGTGGTGAGGGGGAGGTGTCCAGAGAGTAGCGGAGGCTAACTCTAGCGAACGACTAGGTTGACAGTGGTGTGGTGTCGGTGGCTGTGGGGGTGGTCGATAGTGGTTGTGCTATTTTCATGATAGTGATGTGATAGCAATGCAATCTAGATTAACAAAAAGAAAATGAGTATAATAGTCATTTTACGTACATTTAACAGAAAAAGTTATCATTCATCCAACACATAGATAATTTTGTTACAATTTAGCATATTTAATGGACTAACTTGTAATAAATGATGTTTGGAGGACTAAACGTGAAAATCAAACTTCCCACAGGGGCCATTTGTGTAATTAATTCAAGTATATATTTATATTTCTAGATAGAAAAGAGAGGTTAAAGATGAAACACAAATTATAAAGGATAATTTTGTAAGTTGCTCTAGTTTTTGTTAAGAAGATGAAGCGGATAACATCGAAGAAGGTGACTTTTATTACAGTACATTTTTTTACTTTATCTTAATTTGATTATAAATTTATTACTTTTTCATTATGTTATTCTTTTTAAAAATATACAATTTGCTATAATGTAGGGGTAACAAAGGTCTTCCTCAAAAAGAAATTATATTAGGACCTCTCGATTGAATGAATCAATGATTACCACTATACTAATGAATTTTTAAATTTATATATGTTTACCGGGTTAAAAACACATATTACACAGATTTGACTAGGATCAATCACTCACGGGTACTCTATTAGTTACACCATGATTCACACACCCTTTCTTGATTTATGGCTAAATGGTCATTTACGAGACCCATAAATGTTCGTTTAGCTTTTTGATACCTTTTCAGGAATCTCGTAAGCATACATTTATTAGACAATTCAATAAACGGCTATTTAGGCCCCTCTAAACAACCATTTACTTTAAGAAAATGTAGAATCCAACATCCAACCACCATCTAAGCGAAATAATTCACCACCATTTAAAACAAAAAAAATTAGAGTAAATGTTTACATTCATATTCACTTTCACTTTCAAAAGATTCAAAAAACTACTCTCCATTCTCCACTCAAATTTTTCTAACTTATCAAGATCAAGTATAAAACAAGGTTAGATTATTATATTATTAGCATACATTTTAGTTAAATACATCCACTTTTGTGACTAATTGTAATTATTTTAGATAATAATTTCAAGTTCATGTCAAAAGATAATATTGATTCGTGTTTCAAATAACCATTAGCTTTAGTTTTGTCAAAGATCAGTTGAATATATCACATAAAGAATTTGAGACTTCACGTTCAATATCTTGGAACTTGTTATGAGTCGTCTGAGAATTTACTCATGCTCGTAACATGATGAATGAGCCGGGGAATAGGTTTTGCGTTATTATGTGTGTGTGTGTGTGGGGGGGGGGTGGGGGTGTGCCGCGTATGTTTTCAGTGGCCTAGTTTGGTTTTTGGTGGGTTTATACACATTAAGAATATTCAGTGTGATGACGAACTTGACATGTACCAAAAACTTACTAGAAATAAGAAAATCCCATGATGAAAAGGTACCGGTTAGAAAGACTAAAAGGCATAAGGGATCTTAGCAGCATAAATATTAATGAGCCTACAATGCAAAAAAACACTCGCGAAAGACTAACAGACAAATCTCAAAAATAAAACTGACTGTTCACCTGCTTAACATATGCTATGTTGCAGCTACATGACCAGAGATGATTTTATCAGCTATGATTTCATGAAGTCGACCCCCCATACACAGTTCATACATAAATAGCATAATTCAATCATCTTTGTATCACCACTTTACTAACACAAATTTCCAAAATTTTCCATTAGTACATTACACATATATAAAACATAAATAATGATGGTAACTATGAGTTTCATGAGGTTTTTTCCCTTAGGATTCGATGAGGAATACTAGCTAAACATGATATATGAGCTTTAAAACGAGTTACATAACAATTATAATTTATACAAAATTGTTTTTCTCACCGAACGTACTTTATCATGGCAACAACCTGATTCGGCTTCTACTTAACACTGAATACTCATGCCTTACGCATGAATTTTGATCGCCAACATATTTAATGTAATTCTTTGGTTCATATCCCTCAATGAAAACATGACTGACTTTCTGCTCTAAAAGGTCCACACGAACTCTAGTACCACCAATTTATTACTATTGCACATGTGTATATATACCACTAAGTCTATATGTGCACAGAGAGTGAATGCTTGATGCCTCTAAAACGCCATTATGGTATTTTATAGAAATATATAGTTGGTTGGGAAAAAATATATGATGAGAGAATTCAAAGTTTTCATCAATATCTACTTGAAAATAAAAGTATTAGTCGCTTCAATATATATTAGTCTCATTTGTATTTTTTAAGTATTCGTAATTATAAAAACTAGAAATTTATTTATTTATGTATTTATTTATCTATTTTGGTTCTAATAATATAAATCAGAGTATGTTAAGTTATATATATATATATATAGGGGATGTATCAAATGAGAATTAACTTTTTTGTGAGAACTCTAGGAACCAATTTCAACCACTAGTTTTCAATTACAAAATTATAATTAACAAAAACATATTTAAAAAATTATAAATCGAAAAATAACATAAAAATAAAAAAATAAAAACACAAAAATGTTCTCCTACTTTCTCTTTTTCATAAAAAAATAAAAAAATTATAAAAATAAAAAAAATTCTCGTTTTTTCACGAAATTCGTTTTACACATGTGTAATATCGGATTCACATACGTGTAAATCCAGTACTATACACATGTATAACTAGATTTACACATATGTAAACAATGGATGAACGATTTTTTTAGAAAAGTATATCAATACGGTAGATGTTGGAAAGATAAAAAATACTGAATTTTAGAGTGAATTTTTTTGAAAAAATGATGTCGTGAAAAAAGTTATGAACATTTTAAAAAATAGGGAAATTGACATGTGATTTTCATATGATAAAAAATGAGTGGCTGATATGAAGTTCTCACAAAAAAAGATGGTTTTCATTTGAACCATCCTCTCTCTATATATATATACGTGTGTATATATATACACAACATATATATAACATACACACACACACACACACACACACACATATATATATATATATATATATATATATATATACCAACTCTGAGATACATAAATACAATAGAAATTGTTCAAAAAAGATGTGATAAAGGAAATTTAGATTTTTTAAAGAAACAAAACAGAAAAAACTCAATAGAAAACGAGTCATTAAAACTCTTAACAGATTTCTTAAGCCATGAAATAGAAAAAGGACAAGATATTACAAAAAGCATAAATCATCCTATGATATACATTTAGAAAAAATAGGATATATTGGAGAAGATATAACAAAATCAAATATAAGTTACATCTGTAAAGTTAAATTAAAAAATCTAGACATAATAATTAAAACAGCTAATATTGAATATAGTCCATTAGACAAAGAAGAATTTAAGAAACAAATCCCTGAAATGATTAATTAAAAAATCAGAAAGTCCTCGTAGATCTACAACTTTTTTAGTAAGAAATCATAGTGAAATAAAAAGAGGAAAAGCTAGGATAGTTTATAATTACAAAAGGTTAAATGACAATACAATAGATGATGGATATAATGTTTCTAATAAAGACAACTTATTAAATCTTATACAAAATAAAAAAGTATTTTCAAAATTTGATTTAAAATCAAGATATAATCAGTTAAAATTAGAAGAAAGTTTTAAACCATGGACAGCTTTCACATGTTCTAAAGGGCAATATGAATGGAATGTCCTTAGTTTTGGATTAAAAAATACACCTTCAATTTCCAAAGATTTATGAACAGTGTATTTTTAAAATTTGAATTTTGTCTAGTTTATATTGATTATATTTTAGTTACAAGCAATACAATACAGGAACATGAGAAACATCTACAACAGGTTTTTGAAGAAATAAAGAAAAATGGTATAGAAATTTCAAAAAGGAAAATGGAGTTATTTAAAAGAAAAATATCCTTTTTAGGATTAGAAATTGGTAATGGGAAAATAGAATTACAACCACATATTTCTACAAAAATTCTAAATTTTTCAGAAAAATTCAAAAACTTAAAACAAATACAAGCATTTTTGGGATTAGTAAATTATGCTCGAAAATTTATTCCCAACTTATCAAAATTAGTTGGACCTTTATACATAAAACTACAAAAAATGGACAAAGGTATTTAACCAAGAAGACATTAATTAGTTAAAGAAATAAAAAAAGGCAGTAAAAGATATTAAACCATTAGAATTGCCATTAGTCACAGATTATATAATCATTGAAACAGATGGATACAAAGAAGGATGGGGAGCAGTCCTTCTATGTAAACCAAGTAAATACAGTGCAAAGGAAGAAGAGAAAATTTGTGCTTATACAAGCGGCAATTTTCAAAATAAAACAAATTGGACTACACTAGATTTTGAAATACAAGCATTAATTAATGCACTGGAAAAATTTAAGATTTTTCTTGATAAAGAATTTACAGTAAGAACAGATTGTGAAGCCATAGTTCAGTTTGTAAAAATGATCAAAGTAAAAAAGTAAATAGAACTAGATGGGTTAATCTACAAAACATTATACAAGGAAATGGATATTCTATAAATTTTGAACATATTAAAGGAAAAAATAATGGGATAGCAGACATGTTGTCTCGAAATATAAACAAATAGTTTGTTTTAGATGGACAGGAAAAAAGATAAGGGAAAGATGAAGCTCATATATCCTAAACAGCGAAATTCATCTTCAGATGAAGAAAAGATTCAATAGTCATATCAGCAGTCAACTAAAAATTATACAGTTTATCTCAAACCTCACTACCACAGATAGTGATGCGACCAAATGAGATTTCACAGTCACAGTTTTACAACATCAGACAGCAAAAACATATGGGAAAACGCCATACACTAAACCAGTACTTGAATTTGGAACATATGCTCTACAGGTATGCAATGAAGCTGACAAAAAGTTTCGTCTTATAACAGGAATGAAACTTACAGATAAGCAGCAATGCTTATTAGACAATTTATGGCATATTCAAACCATGCCAGAAGCTTCATATTTAAAGTACAAGTTTTAAATGCTTTAAGTATTTACTTTTAGGAACAAAGTTTAAAAACACCTGAAAGACAGTTTAAAACAAAATAGAATTTTACACATTATGTTGTATATAGAGGAACAAAAATTGGAATTTTCAACAAATGGACTAGTGTTTTTCCTCATATAACAAATATTCCTGGAGGAGAAACATGGAAAGGCTTTACAAGCTTCTTTGAAGCTTTAACAGATGCAAGGGATAAATTTAGCATAAAAAACTTCTACATAGAACCTGAAGAGGTTAAGAGTTTTTCAGAAATTGCCAAAAACAAATCCTGAACAGTATATACAGGCTCAGCAGGAATTCATTTCCATATTAAAAATACAGTTAGAAGAAAAAGCAAAAAATAAACAGGATATACAACTAAAAATCGAAAACAGTATGCTAAAACAAAAAAATAGCTCTTCTTGAAGCAAAATATACACAGTTGTTACAAAAGCTTGAGAAAAAAGAAAATAAAACAATAGAAAATAGAAAGTTTGAATCTTTCAGAACAAGGATTCTTGATACGCCTTGGTGGCAATGCTTGAAACTAGTGACAGAAAGATTCCCAGAATTCGAAAACCTTGTATCACAAAAAGTTTGTACAGAATTTCCTTTAATTCTGTATAATCTACAACAGCAGCTTATAGACATGGCTTTCAGATTTGACAACAAAGCACAAGGAGTCACAGTAGTAGAAAGAACAAATGAAGCAGGAGATGGAACAGGTCTTTTGTTACTCCAAATACATCATCCTACAAAACTAACAGATGAAAAAATAATTCAATTCTACCATCATGGTATGATTGATTATTTGGAAATCAAGTTAAACAAAAGAACAGAAGATCTTCTCAATCAGCTTGGAGAGAAGATTATTTTAACAACAGGAAATATTGCAACAAGGTCAATAACACCAATTATTGGTTGCAAAATAATTTCCTCTTTTCCATTTACAGATTCTTACACATACATACCGGCTAGAAAAGGAATCTTCATCGAACACAACAAACACAGCAAAACAAGTAATTATCTTCAAACAACAATGACAAAGACTGGTATAGACTTTGCATCTTTACCATGGATAGACAACGTAAAAAGTCAGCCTGCTACAAACTTCTTACAGTTTATTAAAGATCATCAAAAAACTCCAGAGATCCCTGATTACTTTCCTTGGAAAAATTACAAATTAATAGGGGAAGGACATTATATACAAATATATGCAAAGACCAATTGGAGTATGCTTCTACCATTTGCAGGGGAAGGAGATACTTTACAATTACAGCATATCATTAACTTAGAAGATGAAGAAGATGAACGAGATTGCTCAAGTCCACAGTCAATCGATAGTTTTTTTTATATGTTGGAATATAATATGAAGAACCAGAGAAAACTGGGATATTAAGGAAGTAAAGTTAAAGAGTTGCGGGAAGTTTTTAGTGTGCCATCAAAGTAATATACCATTAACTTAGAAAATGAAGAAGATGAACAAGATTGCTCAAGTCCACAGTCAATCGATAGCACACACAGAGATTTCTAGAAGTCATGACGCATGTAATGACGATAGAAAAAACAAGACAAAAATTATGACGCAAGCCATGATATAATTATCATACATGGCAGACAACTTTTTCTTTTTAGACCTATAGACTTTTTGACTTTTGTAAAAGTTTATTATTTGTTTTCTTTCTTTACTTCGCCTATATAAGAGGCATTCGTTTCTCAATGTTAAAAAACCCCGGAAAAAACCATTGAAAGCAATAATATTACTTTGATGGCAAACTAAAAACTTCCCGCAACTCTTTAACTTTACTTCCTTAATATCCCAGTTTTCTCCGGTTCTTCATATTATATTCCAACATATAAAAAAAACTTTCTAAACCGCTGTGCCTACTCTCATTCACCCTCCGCTGTGCATATTCTCATCGTAAGTTCTGCTTCTATTATACATTTACATTTATTAAAATATGCATTTGCATTTATTAAAATATGTTTATTATCCACCCCCTTCTCTGATATATTTGCATTTATTAAATTTATTTTAAATGTCTCAAAGAAATTTATGACAAAGATATAGCTACAACATCTAAATCTAAGACAGTTTGTAAAAACGATGAAAATGAGAAAATAGAAAAAATAGAACTATCACTACAATTGCATGACTTAAAAATAAAAAATTTAGAAAATAAAATAAAAGAAATTGAAAAATTAATTAAGACAGAAGAAATAAGTAAAATGGCTATACAACAACTAGAAGATCAAACCTATATACAAACACAAGGATCAACCAATATGATAAACATTCAATGCCGGTTATGGTTAGACAATAACAAATACATAGATTTAAAAGCATTAATAGATACAGGAGCCACAAAAAGCCTAATATCATACAGTTTAGCACCCATAGAATATCATAAAAAATTATCATATAAATTAAGTACAAGGACAGTAGAAGATAGATTAATAGAAATTATATATCAGAGAAGGGGGTGGATAATAAACATATTTTAATAAATGCAAATGCATATTTTAATAAATGTAAATGTATAATAGAAGCAGAACTTACGATGAGAATATGCACAGCGGAGGGTGAATGAGAGTAGACACAGTGGTTTAGAAAGTTTTTTTAATATGTTGGAATATAATATGAAGAACTGGAGAAAACTGGGATATTAAGGAAGTAAAGTTAAAGAGTTACGGGAAGTTTTTAGTTTTCCATCAAAGTAATATTATTGCTTTCAATGGTTTTTTCCGGGGTTTTCTTACATTGAGAAACGAATGCCTCTTATATAGGCGAAGTAAAGAAAGAAAACAAATAATAAACTTTTACAAAAGTCAAAAAGTCTATAGGTCTAAAAAGAAAAAAGTTGTCTGCCATGTTTGATAATTACATCATGGCTTGCGTCATAATTTTTGTCTTGTTTTTTCTATATTCATTACATGCGTCATGACTTCTAGAAATCTCTGTGTGTGCTATCGATTGACTGTGGACTTGAGCAATCTTGTTCATCTTCTTCATTTTCTAAGTTAATGATATATTACTTTGATGGCACACTAAAAACTTCCCACAACTCTTTAACTTTACTTCCTTAATATCCCAGTTTTCTCCGGTTCTTCATATTATATTCCAACATATAAAAAAAAACTATCGATTGACTGTGGACTTGAGCAATCTCGTTCATCTTCTTCATCTTCTAAGTTAATGATATGCTGTAATTGTAAAGTATCTCCTTCCCCTGCAAATGGTAGAAGCATACTCCAATTGGTCTTTGCATATATTGTATATAATGTCCTTCCCCTATTAATTTGTAATTTTTCCAAGGAAAGTAATCAGGGATCTCTGGAGTTTTTTGATGATCTTTAATAAACTGTAAGAAGTTTGTAGCAGGCTGACTTTTTACGTTGTCTATCCATGGTAAAGATGCAAAGTCTATACGAGTCTTTGTCATTGTTGTTTGAAGATAATTACTTGTTTTGGTGTGTTTATTGTGTTCGATAAAGATTCTTGCAGGATCGGTGTTTGTCACTTAAACACAAAGGTTTTCTCTCAAACTTGCCTAGAATCACACTTTGGTAAGAATCAATAAGAGTTGATCACAATATGAAAAGTAACTAAGAACATAGAAAGATAATTTTCAAGATACTTTTATATATTGATTCTCAACTAAAGATACAAAGACTCTTACAAGCAGATGATAATCTTGCCTCTATGAGTTACAAGGAGAACCTATACATAATACTATCTACAACCGGATATACTTTGATACCAGCTGGGATCCTTTAGCTAAAGCCTATATTACAAGACTATAGTTAAGGTATCTCGGATAAAGTCTTATCTGAGATTTGGTAGTCAGGACATGTCCCTGACTTACCTTTTGTCACCAACTAAAGATGGCAACTGTACTATCATGAAAAGGTAAACAGTGGAATAAAGTATGGTCAACTACATGGTTCTTAGGAAGAAGCCATGCTGTATCAGAAGTCTGCAGTGGAGTGTCAGAGACCATACTTGTGTCCACTGGTTATAGCAGTGTCTTCCGAAGGTTAAATGGCTTCGGAAGAGTAAGTACTTCCGAAGCCACTTTATACTTTGAAAGAGGTTGATTCTTTCAAAACTTGGAGACTTCTTCTTTTCATCATACTTCGGAAGTGGTCTTTACTTTATTCTTCTAAGTCTTGAACTTCGGAAGTATGCATTTGTCTTCGGAAGTTGAACTTTCCCTTTGTCTTCGAAGAACTCTACAACCTTCGGAAGTTCCATGATAAGCTTCGGATGAGAGCACCAAAATAACTTAAGTGATCTTGTTTTGGTTGCATTAGCCTTCTTCTTGATCCAACAAACTTCCCCTAAGCTGATGCTACCAAAACTTCACTTATCTCGACTTGTTAGGATTTCATATTTAAACGAAATACAAACTGATTAACGTGTAAACCAACCCAAATAGTGCGGATTCCTATTTGATTGGCGATCCAATCAGTGAGAACACACGTAGAAACAATAAGGAATTGAATCTAACGTTAAGAATCGATTAGGAATCGATCTGCAGCGTTCTATGAACTTGGAGTACAAAATTCGAGCCTTCTGGACGACTAGGGTATGTTTGGAGTCGAATAGGAATCAATGCTTACGTTTTTCCATGAATTAGGTGGTATTTATAGGTTAGTATTGCTCATTCAGGCGACTGAACCATTTGCATGGTTCATTTGTGCGATTGAGCTATGCGGTGATTCATTCGTACGACTGAAGGTTCAGTCGTGCGATTGAGTCAGTCGCATGAAGTTGTTCAGGCGTATGGACTATTTAGGCGCATGGACACTTAGTTGCATGGCCATTCGGATGCATGACAACTTCACTTAACCAAGTTTGAATGTATTCATTAGTATAACATTATGTGTATCAATTCAAACAATCACAGACCTATATAACCAATTCAATATCAACTCATTAATGAAATATTAAACATTATAAATCACAAACAAACATTTTGTCTTTCATTAAGTACCCAATAGTTATATAAGTGTAAGACATATTACATTCAGATCAAGATCTAGGTACATATATGTATCAACAAACTCCCCCTTGGACCTAGATCTATCTAATGTCTTACCTTCTGCATCACACCTTCATACTTCTTGTACTTTTCCTCTCTTGTGACTCCTGCATGTATCTCGAACGCAAAGCAAAGTCTTATGACATTTTGGAATTGGAGGGCTTGTACAATATCTTGCGGGTCATAGAATAGTGGCCACTTGTATAATGTGTAGACATCATTATCAGACAAGTTAGTGAGCCACATTGGTCAAACACCTTGATGGTATCCATTTGTCCCTCTTTATTTAGAACTATGACCGCCTCCCCGTTTCTCCAATCATAGTACCACCACTTAAAGTGTGGAGTGAAGTCCTGTGGCATTTCCCTGAGAGGGATTCTAGACATTGTTCTTGGGGACTCCACTTCAGCACTATATTGGGCTTACCAGTGATGGAGTCAACTTCAGATCGTCTGATATACCTCGTAGGTTGTTGAGGTTTGAAGTTGACCCACCTGGTGTGGTCTCTTTCTTTAGGGCAACCTCAAACCAACCTGACATCTTCCTTGGGTCAACATATAATAACTTCAATTTCACCAGCTGGTTGAGCTCAAAACCAGGTAGAGTATTTAGATCATGTGGAAATCTAAAGTACTCTATGCCCTTTTCCCTCTTTATTGCATAAACATTTAGATCCTCGAAATGTGCCCACACAATAATCCTGCCTGATACCTTATGATGTTTCTTCACTCTGTAGAGTTTGGTGTAGACATTTTGTTTAGGAGCTGCGCGTTGGGCTCGGATTTCTTCGAAACAAGCAGCTCATTCTGCCTTTCTGATATCAACATCGTCGTTTGAGGCTTGGGATTTTCCTTCAATCTTCTAAGACTCCTGCTCCATTTGATCCAATACCTCAAATGTATCACTGACTAGGGATTCACCCAGATTGGGAACCACATTCCCTCGTTGTCAGCGTACTGAGGATAGTGCTCTGCTGTGATGTCTTCTATCTCTATCTCATCAATGTCATTTAGCTCTTCTTCAGTGGTAGACTCAAAAGTTGGAGCATCCTTAATGATCTCATCTGGGTTCAGCTTGAACATTTCAGCCAGTTGCTCATTTGAAAGATCATGAATTATTTCCCTTTCTTCAGGGGTATAACTCAGAGATCTCCTGACGATCCCTTGCAGATCAAGAATCATAGTCAATTGAGTCTTGATCTGCTGAAGGGAGCAACATCAAATTCCTCCCTTTGAAAGTTTGGATCTGCTTGTTGTAAACATGTAACACATCAAACATTAGTTAATAATCAAGACAGAAATACATTAATCTTAATATAAACATCAAATACATAAGTTTAATACATGATTCAAGTACAAAAGCTTTCAACATAATCATCTAATCATTACTTTTATCTTGAATCGCTGGATCATCACTTGGTGAGGCATAAGAGGAAGCTCGTTGGTCTTGATTTCTCTTTGATCTTCTTTCTTGACCCTGAGCTGAGGCAGATGTAGCTGCATCTCCTCCTTCATCATCATCATCCTCCTGCCTGTCCTCTGTCTTTTCTTCCTCATCTCCTTCATCATCATCACTCTCTTCATCTTCATCCTCATCATCATCCTCACCCTCATCACCATCTCCTTCCTTTATCTTCAGAGGCTCATCTTTAGTTCCTTTGAGCTTGAGCATGATATACTTTTTAGCATCCTCCAACTCCTCAATCTTCTTTACTGATATGACTCTATGCTCTTGGAGTTAGGCAATCTCTTTGCTCTGAGCAACCATTTGCTATGTCTGCTGCTCAATCAGCTGAGCTTGCTGAGAGATCTGCTGGGACTGTGCAGCTGTGAGATCTGCCAGCTGACGATTTGCGCAGTCTTCTCGTCATTGGCTGCTAACAGATGCATCACCATACGGTTCAGCGCTGATAGCTGTTCCTCTACCCCAATGGGAGGTAGAGATGATCCATATAGGTGGGTGGGATGTGATGATGGCCCGGCTTGGTGGCTAGTGGTAGTAGTGGTGGCAGTGGTGAAGACTGGGTTAGGTCTAGATGATAGTGGTGGTGATGTAGGTGTGAATGATATGGTGGTGGATGGGATATATGTAGTGGTGGGTGGTGTGGTGACAGTGGTAGGGGGTGTGGGAATGGTAGTGGTTGCTGTGGAGGTGGCCGTGGTGGTGGCTGTTGAGGTGGTTATGGTGGTGGCTGAGGTGGTGATGTAGGTGTGTCTGCGCTTCTTTTTCTTCATTCCGTGGGGCTGAGCCATCCTTTTCTTCCTTGATCCTGTCGAGGAGGATGCTCCCCCTAGAACCGGCTGGACGGCTCTGGAGCATAGGTCGGGTCAGCAGCAGTCTCTCCCGATCCGCTGGGGCGTTCACCAACCGCCCAGAGTCCATGTTCTGTGGGAACGACTTTGCTTCCCACAGTCCTAGTCAGTGGCTCCTCATCTGACTCCTTATCATCCTCACCAGGTATAAAATCATGGTGAAACCCAGCTGACTCTGCTATATCTCCAGTGGGGGCAGATACTGGAGGTGTACTATCAGTTTTGCCCCTCGTGGATGGGCATGGTATCTCCAGCATCCCCGCTATTATCATCATCAGAGTCATCGAAGGTAGAGCAATCTGCTCAACATCAGAATCACTATCATCGTGGCGCCACTTCCTCCAAGCTGGCACCACATAGTCCTCACGGGCCAGATGCCCGAACAATCTCCTGACAAAGGGTTTCACCTGCTTCCCCCTGTACACCTTCATCCGGCCTAAGGTGGTATCATCCATCACCTCAAGCACTACTGCATCTTCCTTCTCCTTTGGTAGGAAGGGAGCTTCTGGTCTATAATCATCTGCATGAATCGGGGATACATGCAGAAGCCCTCCTTCCCTTTCCCCTTAATGTTCTCCACTAAGTATGTGAAAATCATCATGGAGAAGCTAAACGGATGGTTCAGCACCAACACTACATAGGCGTTCTGGATCTGATATGACAACTCATCAAATCCTCCCTTCCTGGACGCTACGCACTTCAGCAGTACGTGAGCAAGGTACTTGAACTGGGGACACAGGTTGCTCTTGTTGAGCACCCCTGCATTGATGTCCCCAGAGTACTTAGCTCGAAGAAAACATCCTCTGACAGTAAGGGGTGTAGTCTAGTAGGATAGTCAGCATCTTCCCCCAACTGCAGCACAATCCTGAGATCTTCCTCTGTGATCTCAATCGACTCTCCAAAGATAGTACTCCTGATACAGTGAGGCTCAGAAGATCGGTCAACTACTGCACCTTCCCAGAAGGCCTGCTGTATAGAACGATATGGAGTACATGGAGCAGATATAGCATGTGCAATTCTCGATCTCCTTAGAAAGGTGATAATGTCAGAAAAGTCTGAAGCATTTCTGGATGTTAGATCTAGATGAGCACATATATTGTGCTTCGTACTCATTGTCCATCAACTCGCCATCTGTTACACAATGAAAGTAAACATTAGTATCCATTGGCTAAGAATGTCTTGAATGACTTGGACTTGAAACCTTCTTTTCTGTCATGCGAATGAGGTTGTGCGACTGAGATCATTGAACTCTAGTCGTGTGAATTAACCCATACGTACGACTGAGTGTGTTACTAGACTCATGCGTATGTAAACTCATGCGGTTATACCAATCGTGCGACTGATCTCATACGCATGGTTCAGTCGTGCGGTTTAGCTAGTCGCACACATCAGTCGTGCGACAGAAGTTCATCAACCTGTCCATTCGCATGTTGTTCTGACTGTTCAATTCAAATTCAATTTTCACCAATTTTGAATTTTAGACTTCGTGCTCTTGTTCATTAGACTCGCAATCCACCGACAAAAAACATTATAACATTTAATTGCACTGGACTTAGTTTTTAGTTATTTGTCAATGTAGTCTCGGTTTCTTTTAGGGTTCATATTTGTCAATTTTGGTCTTAAATTGATGGATATTTTCATGGATTGCAACGCATTATACCTGTATAGACAATAGAAATCGTCAGTACACAACAAACAATAGTCTTGAAGGCTCAGATGGTGATCAAACGAAATTTGGCAGAGTAACTTTAGTCGTGCGAATTAGGGCAATTTTGGGAGTGGTGACTCTGCGACCGATTCTCCCTCTATTTATACTTAATTAAATTCAATCGTACGACTGGGCTAATAACATTTCATTCGGGCGAATGGGCCTCAGTCGTGAGATTGGTTCAGTTGGCCCCCTTCAGTCGTCCGACTAGAGTTCAGTCATGCGACTTACTCATTCGTTCGCTCTTAAACATCCGACTGGGTCATTCGTATGGGTCATTCGGTTGAATGGTCCATACTCATGGTCCATTCGTACGAATAGCTCCCATTCGCATGATAAGTCCATACTCATGGTCCATTCGTGTGAATGGGTCATACTTATGAAATTTTCTGCATTTCTTACCATTTGCCACTTAAACCCTTTTTAAGCTTTAGAATCAATATTATACACATTTAATCATCTCAGACATGATCCTTTTATCTTGAAAAACTTTTGATTCACCTCAGACGTGATTATTTTAAACACTTTGTCACCTCAGACATGACCCATTTATCTTTTGAAAACACATGTGGTCATCTCAGACATGACCCTTTTAAGTGAATTAATCCCTTTCTGAATTCCATGATGTAGTCTGACAACAAATAAACTGAAATGACTAAATAAATAGAAAATTAAACTAAAGTACAAAAATTAAACTTGTTTTTTTTCTTTTTTTTGTGAGAGGTAAATCCTAAGATAGAAATCTACTAGATTCGTTTCTGGAATAGGCAATTGCTATTTAGTTTGACCATACCTGGATCAAATCAATTTTGGGATCATACAAGCAAGTCAAATCATTTGGGACTTGTTATCAAAACCATTTGATGCTCACTTCTCGGTTTTCATCCTGAGTCGTTAGCAAATTTAGGAAATCATACGGTACTATTAGATTCCCACATTGATTTGGACTTTCAAGAATTTGTATCCACGATGATTGTCAGTTTATTTGTCCTCTTAAATCCATACACAGACTTTTGACACAGATTGGTGATAGTTTAAGGTTTATTATTTCAACCAACATTTGTGGATCCCACGCTTATATGATAATCAACATTCCTCAGGAGCTTTTGAGCGGTCTACGGGCATTTTGACAAGAAGAGACTATTCTTAGGGCTTTCAAAGAGAAGCCAATCCAGGTCAGTGCCATCGCACAACAGAGGCGGCAAACAACAATGAATTCTAGAATATCTATGTTATGCTTATCCTCAGTCAGTGCCATCGCACAGCAGAGAGGCACACAATCTATCTTCTTGTTAGAGCATCGTTTTTCTTTAGCATAATGCACCAACAACATAAGTTATTAGCTTGATAGCATTTGCCTTTTATTTTTTTCGTGCTTTGCTCTATTTATGGTCATCCGCACACATTTGTGGCGTTTACATGCTCGTTACCCCTTATTGGAATATTGTTATTGTGTTAACCAGTGATAAGATGGAAGCCCACAGTCAGTTGAACAACTTAATTTGATCTTGAGATCACCAGTCAGGTCTAATCATCTATTGTGTTAATCTACCGACATATCATCTGTGGTTTAGCAACCTCTAGGTCTACTTTTATTGTGTTACTTTAGTAGATACCAGTTTTTCTATCATATTTCCTTTTATATTGCTCAGACTACACAGATTTAGACTTTGAATTTTGCATCTTTTCTAAATTAAATATTTAAGTCCCTCTTGATTTGTTCCTGTGTACTATCATTTTCCAAAGTATTTGAATTAGTATCACAGATACGATCTACCTTCTGTCAGCTAGCCTCTCCTTCTCCTTTTGTTTTTTTTAAATATTACTGGCTGACTTATTCTCCCCCTAAAATTCTAAAATCATAACCGATTTACATATTTTAGGATTTTAATAGACAGCTAAATAACATGAATTTAATTTAAAACAAAATAGAATAAATAAAGAAAATAAAAAGAAAAATAGACTAAATTGTATCGGACTACACATGCTCATCATCAGGAATAACATCACTTTTCTTTTTAACGCCGTTGACCTCTAACAGATATAGAAAACGTGGTTTATCAAAGGCTTTTGTATAGTGGTCAGCGCGTTGAAAATCCGTATTTATTTTTACCACATCGATTAAATTCTTTTCAAAACAGTCCCGTATAAAATGATATTTTATACCGATGTGTTTGGTCTTAGGATGTTGTACTGGATTTTTAGTTACTGCAATTGCAGTAGCGTTATCAACAGAAATAGGAGTAGAAGAGTAAGTTAAATCGTAGTCCCGCATTTGCTGTTGAATCCAAATGATTTGAGAACAGCAACTCGCAGATGCAATGTATTCGGCTTCACAAGTTGACAGCGCAACCGAGGTCTGCTTCTTACACTGCCAGGTCACTAATCTCCTCCTAAGAATTGACACCCTGCTGATGTAGACTTGTAATTCATCTTGCAGCCCCCATAATCCGAGTCAGTATATGCCGTGAGCTCAAAGTCATCATCATGAGGATACCATAACCCAAGTGTGGGTGTGCCCTTCAGATAATGAAATATCCTCTTGACCCCGATCAGATGGTTAACCTTGGCTTAGCCTAATATCTAGAACATAGACATGTAGCATACATGATATCAGGTCTAGAGGCAGTAAGGTACATGAGAGATCCAATCATTCCTTGGTACATTGTTGCATCTACCAGATCTCCATTTTCATCAGGTGCTATATCATGTTTTGTAGCAAGTGGAGTTCCAGCTACAGAAGCATTCTCCATGTCAAACCGACTGAGAATGTCTCCCACATACTTGGTCTGATGTAGAAAAATCCCTTTGGGTGTCTGATCCACCTGTAACCCGAGAAATAATTTCATTTCCCCATGGCACTCATCTCAAACTCCGACTTCATTAATGCTTCAAATTCTTTGCATAACTCTTCGTTCTTTGAACCGAAGATTAAGTCATCGACATAGATTGTACTAGCAGTAAGTCTCCATCCTTTTCTTTGATAAACAGTGTGCAGTCAATGACTCCCCTGCGAAAGCTGTGTTTCACCAGATGAGTCGAGAGTTTTTCATACCAGGCCCTTGGAGCTTGATGAAGCCCGTATAAGGCCTTGTCAAGTTTGTAAACTCTGTCTCGATGATAAGGATCTTCAAATCCCTCGGGTTGACTGACATAAACTGTCTCTTGAATTTCACCATGAAGGAATGCACTCTTCACATCTAATTGATAGACTTTGATCTTCATATACGATGCATAGGCAAGGAAGATGCGGATGGCTTCCATCCTTGCCACGGGTGCAAACACTTTATTATAATCAATCCCCTCGACTTGTCGAAATTCCTGAACTACCAGTTGAGCTTTGTTCCTGATAATGACACCTTGGTCATCCTTCTTGCATTTCAAGACCCATTTGGTGCCAATGACCTTAGCACCTTTAGGTCTATCTACCAGTGTCCATACACCTAACTTCTTGAATTGAAGAAGTTCCTCTTGCATGGCACTCACCCATGCCTCATCATTTAGTGCTTCACTAACGTATTTTGGCTCAACTGCGAGACAAAACACCGATAAGCACCATCGTGAATGTATCCTTTTTCCATTACCGAGGCATAATCAGCTGAGTACAGCTGATTTCTGGTCTGCACTCCTGATCTGACATCCCCAATGACATTGTCTAGGGGATGATAGACATTTAGACGTGATCCTGGAGTGGTAGGAACAACTACCTCAGCCAAGATTATGAACATTTGGTTCTGCATCTGAGGTAGAAGGAGTTTGAGGTTCCGAAGTCAAAGAGGCATCACTGTAGATGTTTGTGGACTTGCAGGAAGTGGAACCTGTCTCTCCTGATTGTTCTGGACGTCCTCTTCAGCTTCATCTTTTGAGGAGGAGTCACTGTCTTCTAGTGCTCCCCCTGAGTGATGAGATGATTCTCCCTGTGAGCTCGATGATGTTGGATCGAGATATGGTGTATTCAAGATATCATACATCATTCGTGTAGCTAAATCATCATCAGAAGGAGAGATAGGGATGTTGAAGGACTTGAAGAATCCATCATAGTCAAAAAAGTAAGCGGGTCCTTTTCCAGTAGGTGGTGTGGTATATCTCTGAACATCAACATTACACCACACTTCTACTAAACCCGTTGAGTTGTTGTAAACTCTCTTGTTCGGTATGTTGTATCCTAGGAAGATCCCTTCATCAGCCTTCTCGCTGAATTTTCCTTCTTGAGTCTTCTTTAGAAGTGTGCACGGCGCGCCAAATGGTTCGAGATACTCCAGATTAGGTTTACGTCGTTGTAGTAACTCGTAACATGTCTTGCCATGGTGCTTGACTACCAGAACTCGATTTAATGTATACCATGCATTTGCCACTGCCTCATTCCAGAATTGGATAGGCAGTTTCGAGTCTGCTAGCATTATCCATGCTGTCTCTATCAAGCTTCTATTCTTCCTCTCAGCAACACCATTCATCTGAGGCGTGTAGGGAGAAGTGAACTGGTGCCCAATTCCCTTTTCCTTGCAGTAAGCCTCCATCCACTGATTCTTGAATTCAGTTCCGTTGTCTGAGCGTACCTGTCTCACCTTCAGCTTGTAGAGAGATTCCAGTGTGGTTACTAATTCCTTGAATGACTCAAATGTTTCTGACTTGGACTTCAGAAACATTACCCAAGAGAATCTTGAGTAGTCATCAGTAACCACATAATAGTACAAGTCACCTGCAATGCTCTTTGTACTGACTAGACCAAACAGATCCATGTGAAGAAGTTCAAGAGGAAGCTCGATAGAATGAACTTTCTTTTTCCTATGAGACTTCTTCGTCTGTTTGCCTTTCTTGCATGCTACACAGAAATCCAAGTAGGAAATTTTTGACGTTAACACCTCTCACTAGATCCTTCTGAATCAAGTGATTCATCTTCCATTGATTAATGTGTCCCATTCTCCTATGCCAGGAAATGGAGTCCTTCTCAGTAGCTTTTGATAGGAAGCACTGAACTTCATGATCCATTGTAGAAGCCATTGAGAGATCCAAAACATAAAGTCTTTATATCTTGAAGCTGTCATCAGAACTTGGTCCTCCGGAATCACATAGTCTTTCTTTAGGACGTAACACTTCTTGTTGTCGAATATGAATTTAAATCCTTTGTCACATATTTGGGAAACAAAAAGTAAGTTGTTTTGAAGTTGTTGAACGTAGTTCACTTTATCAAACTTAACTTTCTGATTTCCAACCTCTCCCTGAGCTGTGATATAACCTCCTTTGTTACCAGCAAATGAAACATGCCCGCCTTTTATTTGTTTGATGTTTGATAAAAGAGCCCTGTTTCCTGTCATGTGCCTGGATGCTCTGCTATCTACAATCCACGTGTTGGTTTCAGCACTGTAGCAAATACCCTGCATATACAATTTAAAGCATTAGTTTAGGTTAGGAACCCTGTTTCCTGTCATGTGCCTTGATGTATTGTCTTGTTTAACAAACTTAACTGTTTTGACATTCTTAACAACTTTTCCATTTTGGTTAACTGGACTTTGACATGAGACTTGAGAAAGGTTAAGAGTCTTTTTAGGTTTAGATTTGACTTTGTTTAACCCTGACTTTATATTAGCCTTTTCAAATTCTTTTTCCAGATTAACACAAGGCATTTACCATTTGCCTTTGAAGTGGCCTCCTTTTGTTTTGTTCTAGATTCAATTAAAAACATGAGGAATTTGGATCACTTACAAGAGGAGTAGACACCACATGATCCTTGATGGGATTGTATTTATTGGTTTACACTTAGTGTTTATCAGGTCTCAGGTGGTGGTGGAAGCACTTTATAACCTAAACCCTCCCCATTGTTACGCTATCTCACTAAGTGTTGGACAATATGAGATGAACTTGTCCAACTGTGCAGTTTTTGCTTTAAAGAGTTGACTTCTACTTCTAAAACTGCTTTTTGTTTCTTAGTGTCTTCTAGGGAGTTAGATAGTACCTAATGTCATTAGCTTGGTTAAATGCTACTACTTCAGTTTCCCTAAGCTGTTTATTCAAAAGGTCTATCTTTTCTTTGTAACTATGCTTATTTTGTTTTAAAACTCTATTTGCCTCAGTGCACAGTTACAAATCCTTTACTAAGCTGTCATTATGATCTAATAACCTAGCAAATTTCTGATCTATGCTTTCTCTAAATTTATTACAATCAGAACAAGCATGATTTTTGAAAAGTTGGTCAGTAGTACTTACCTGAGGAGGTTCTGATGAATTAGTCATCAACGCAGCATCAGATGTCTCTGGTTCTGATGATTCTGTCTTTGTTGTAGACGTCCCTTCTTCCAGCTTGTAGCTGACCTCTATTGCAGTCTCTTCACTGTTTGACATCGCTATCTCAACTGCTATATCTCTTTCACTTGCGGAATCATTATCTAAGTCATCCACGCTCGCAATATTTGATTCTCCCAGAGAGACAAACCTAAAGCTCCAGTCCTGTCCTTCATCATCATGGGCGGTCAAGGCTTTTGGATCCTTGCTTGATGAAGTAGAACTGCTAGCTTGCTTGTCTTGACAAGTGAAAGACGAGAATGGATTCCTGTTTCCAGTCTTCTTTGGCTTCACACATTCTCTTTTGAAGTGCCCCTTTTCTCCACAGTTGAAAAAGGTCACCTTGCTTTTGTCAAAGCCAAAAGTAGTGTCCTTAGTAGCAACCAAATTTTGTCCGGTCTTCTTCACGAACTTCTTTGCCCTCCAGACAACACTTGCTAAGGCCCACATAATATCCATCCTCTCCAGTTCAGTCTCATCAACCTGCTCGTAGTCCTCATCTGCCAGGTGGCAGTTTCCAATTTTCCTAGCAACAAGTCCATCATAGGAATGGACCACTGCTGCCAAGAGATCCATGTGCTCTCGAGCTACTTCTACTGTCATGTTTTCGGGATTCTCAGTCTTCAGTCGTGTAGCATTTGCTTCAGATCCAATATATTGGGTACTAGAAGACCCTGACGTTTCTGATCCTGAAGGAGAGACTTGTGAAGGACCAGATGAGCTTGACACAAAGGCAGTCTGAAGAGGTGCTCCAGATGTCTTAACTTGAGGAGTGGCATTGTACAAAGCTGGATTCTGAGTGTACGAAGACTTCTGAGCTCGATACTTCATCCTTGTGCTTCTTCTCACAGCTTTAGTATGAAATCATTGATGTCCAACTTTGATAGCAATCCATTCTATCTCAGATTTGAAACAAAAGAAGCCCAACTTTTTGGCAACCCGTCTGCAAAATTTGACACTTTATCTTCCATGGTAGTTGTGACACCATGTGTGTGCAGCTCGCTCATCAAATGGTAAAATCTATCAATGACATCGTCTAAACTCTCATTCCCATCGATGAAAAGTTGTCAAATTCTTTCTTCAACTCCTTAGCTTTAATGGCCTTCAACGAAGCATTTCCGTCATATCTTTTCTCCAGCTCATCCCATAACTTCTTGGCTTGCTTATTCTTTGAGAATTGGTGAAAAATATCCTTAGGGATAGACTGTGTTAGCAATGCATATACTCTCTTTTCAGCATTATATTTAACTTTCTGTGCATCAGTCATTCCTCCTAAAGTAAGTTTCACCCCATCGGCTCCCACCGGCATACTGTATCCCGTCTTAATAGCTTCCCACATATTTGGATCTACTCTATTGAGGTAGATCTCAAAACGTTGTTTCCAGTGGGGAAACTCATCTAATGTTATAAGCTTCGGGGGTTTATTATGATTTCCCACCTCACTCTCCGGTAGCAATAAGTTCTGAATCCGTGAGTCCTTCCTGGCTGTAAACGCTGACAACTGATCCTCCATCTCGATTAACTTTAAGTCTCTTAAACAATCTATTAACTGGTGTGAATGGAGCGATGCGAATGGGCTACCCGTGCGAATGAAACTATGCGACTGGTTCAATCGTGCGGCTGAACTAAGCGATTGGTCCAGTCGTGCGAGTGAAACTGATGCGTATGAACAATGCGACGGTAGGATTGGTCGTACGAATGAAGATGCGACTGAGTCCAATCGTACGTCTGGGGATGCGAATGAAGTCTAGTCGTGCGATTGGGTCAATCGTGCGACTGAAGCTGCTGTTTTTCGAAAATTTCTAGGTTTAACGTGTTTTGGCCGTAAAAACCCAAATTTTCACCGGCCCTAATCGCCTTATGCCGTAGAAACCAAAACTTGATGAGCAGGGGATGTCCAAGACAACTTTTGACACAAAAAGATTACGTTTTTTAGTGAAAAAACACAACCTTTGTATCAAAATTGATTGAATCACACATAATCAAGAGCCAAAGCTCTGATACCACTTGTTAGGATCTCGTATTTAAATGAAATACAAACTGATTAACGTGTAAACCAACCCAATAGTGCAGAATCCTATTTGATTGGCGATCCAATCAGTGAGAACACACGTAGAAACAATAAGGAATTGTTGGACCAAAAGAACCAATGAGCCTGATCAGAAAAACCTCTAAGTCCCACAGACATTACAACTGCTGAAGAAGATCACAACAGCTGAAGACATCAGCTGATTACAAGGTCTGAAGACAAAGTCTGAAGACAAAGTCTGAAGACAAAGTCTGAAGACAAGATTTGAAGATTTCTACTGAAGACAAAGTCTGAAAGTAAAGTACTGAAGACAAAGTCTGAAAGAGAAGTACCGAAGACAAAGTTTGAATCTATCAGCTGAGACAACGTCTGAAGTAAAAGTCTGAAGAACAAAGACTAAAGACAAAGACTGAAGACCAGAGTGATCAGTAGTTGTCACAACAGCTGAAGTTATTAACTTCAGTAGTTGTCACAACAGCTGAAGTTATTAACTTCAGTAGTTGTGATGGTTTTCCTTTAGTACTTGTAATTTACCTTTTCAGTAGTTTTTAGTTTAGTAGTTTTATGTTCTTGTACTTAGCATTCTCTGAGATGTGATCAGTTGTTGAGAACATTCTCAGTAGTTTGCATAGTTTCAGTTGTTTGTATAATTCTGTTAGATGTCACTATCAAGTGACATCAGCAGACGTCACATTCCTTATATAAGGAATGTTGACCTAATTGTAACGTGTGACATTCAGCCACCACGAAAGTATTTGAATGAAATATTCCTTTTGCAGAATTCTCTCTCTCTCTCTATAACCGTGTGCTTTTCTTTTGAATATCAGTTGAGTTCTTGCTAAATTCTCTAATTCATTATTCGAATTTCCGCTGCAATCTACTCTAATTGATCAAACTTAGATCACTGATCCTAACAAATGGTATCAGAGCTGGTTAATCATTGATCGATCTAACAATTGATCATTGAAACTGCTATTTCGATATCTAAGTTTGATCGAATTAGTATATTTGCAAGAATTGGTTATAGAGATTGAATTTCTGCTGCTTTTGGTTATTTGCTTTGAGATTTCTCTTGGTTCGTATTGAGTTTGTTGTGTTTTGCGGTAAATCAGTTAAAACTTAATTGAATTTGATTGAATCTAAGAATGACTACTCCTTCTAATGACCCTCACAATACTGGTTCCTCAACCAAGCCTCCGATGCTGGTTAGGACTGAGTATAACATATGGCAACGAAGAATGCTCCATCACCTGTCTGTTAACAGTTCAAGTTGTTGGACATCTGTGGTACATGGTCCACACAAGCCTATGGTGAACAATCCGGAAACCAACCAAATGGTCCGAAGAAGAAGGAACAATACTCAGATGAGGATCGAAAACTGTTTGAGATTGATGCTAAAGCACATGGAATTCTGGCCATGGCACTGCCAAATGAAATCTATTCTTATGCATCATGAAACTGCTCATGACCTCTGGAATGCATTGAAAGAACAATTTGGTGGAACAGATGAGGTCTTAGCAAACAACAGAGAAATCCTTGCCCAACAATATGAGACATTCTCTCATAGGAAGGGTGAGACACTGACTCAACAGTTTGAGCATTTTTCCTGTTTGATCTCTGAGCTGAAAATGGTCAAACATGAATACACTAATAGCCAGATGAACAACAGATTCCTCAGATCACTGCCTGAGAGGGGACACATATACCATTGTCCTACGCTCCAGTGCAAATCTGGATAGCCTATCTCTACCCAACTCCATGGGAAACTGCTTACATTTGAAAGAGAGATAGAGCAGAAAAGGAAACTGGCATCATCAGGAAAGCTCACTGATGACTTTGTACCAGGGAACACTGCCTTGGTTGGTCATGAGTCAGAATATGCTGCATCAGAAAGCAATTATGATGAGCATATAGATTTCTCTTCAAACAGTTCTGATCATGCATTTGTTAGTGTTGATAGTCAGTCAGGCTGTAATAGTGACAATTTGTGCTTCATTATGGATGATTGAAAGGTATTGCTGATGATGACTTAGAAGAGATGGATATTCTAAGCCAAATGGCCTTGATTAATATCAGATCTCAAAAGTTCTACAAGAGAACTGGTAGGAAATTTCCAGGACTCTCTGGCAAAACCAAAGTTGGTTTTGACAAGAGTAAGTTGAGGTGTCACAAATGCCACAGGCTTGGGCACTTTGCAAGAGAGTGTAGATCAACTGGATCTAACTCCTCTGCACCCTTTGTGACTTTTCCAAGCAATAGTTCACAAAACAGAGGGCAACATCCTGCTAGTTCTGGTCATCACTCACAACCTAATCTCCTGCATATTTTGTCCCTCAGGGTCCAATGCCATATCCATATCCTGCTATTACATGCCACAGCCAAATCAAGTTCAAGTTCCTATTGCACAACAACCTCAAGCCTTACCTGAGCCTCAACCATCTCAATCATCTCAATCACAACCTCATCACAGCTTCTTCACCCTGGTGCTGTTGACTGGAGCAGTCTACCAGATGATCTTTCTGGTAATGAGCAATTATTTGCTAGTGATGGTCAACATGGTGGTGAACATCCTTTTGGGAATCTTGCTCTCATGGCCCTGGAGTCTACTGAGGGTTCATGCTCCAATGCATCTTCATCACAGGTAACCCAGGTATCCTCTGAGGCTAAGGCCAAGCTATGTTCTGAATCTTGCATAGCTGCATTTATCTCTATTAGAGAGGCAAATGTAGCTTTAATAAATCAAAATCTTGAGCTTGAGCAAACCCTTTCCAAAAGAAAAGCTGAGTATGAGTCTGTCCTTAAAGATAAAGATGATGAGATTTATAAGCTTAAATGCCAATTAAATGATGAAAAGGCTAAGCTAGAGGTCATTCTTGAGAACCACAGAGATCTCAAAGAAACACTTGCAGCTACCCAAGTTGAGTGTGACCGCTGGGTATCATCCTGCAAGGGATTTGAAATGCTTCTCAGCAAGCAAACAGCTTCAATGTGAAGTTTGGAATAGGTTACAATCACATTGCACCACCTACAGATTTTACTCCAAAATCAATAGTAAAACCTGAAGGTGAAAGTAATTTCCAAACCACATCATCATGTGTATCATCCTCAAGTGATCACCCAAGATCAGAAGATGAAATCAGTGTTGATACCTCAGCAAATCAATTGCCTGATGGGTTAACTACTGATAAGCACATGAAGCTGAGTACTTCAGATGTTGTCCCTCAAAGTACCTCAAGTACTGAAGGGCAAGTCACAACATCTGAAAAGCATTTCAAATCAACTGAAATAAAAGGTTAACAACTGCTGAGGAATCTATCATACGGTCTTTCAGGACGGATAGAGAACAGCTGAAGAACAAGTCTTCAGTTGTTACAGATCCTTCTGTACTTAACACAAGTACTGAAAGGAGGAAAGTACTGAAGATCACACCTTCAGTAGTTTCCACTTCAGCAGTTGATCAATCCAAATGAAGAATAAGCCATGTGAAATATGTGGTAATTCAATCATCTTTTGATGAATGTTGGTACAAAAAGGGTTCCAAACTCAACAGAGATAAGCTCATTAAAATGCAGATGGATAAAATGAAAAATGAGTTTGAGACCAAGTTTGTACCACAGTCATCCCAATGTGATAAACCCAAGGCTTCACCCAAATCCAAAAAGAAGGATAGGGTTTATCATAAAACAGCTGATAGTGTTCCTCATGATAAAAATCAGACTAAGTCTGTGAATTTCAAGGAGGAAATGGTGGGTCACAGGAACTCATCAAAAACAAGTACTGATGTGTCACAAGAGCTGAAAGCTTTAGCTACAAATCAGACACAACTTGTTATGATGGTTCAGCATTTGTTGGGGAGAGTTAACAACTAGATGCACCTGTGATCAAACCACTGAAAAGGTATTCCAAGCCCAAATCCAAGGAATCCATTTCAGCACCATCTCCACCTTCATCAGCTGTTAATCATGAGAAACAAGTTATGGTTAAATCTGTTGATGAAAACAGACCCAAAACCAAAAAGGTTTGGGTCTCAAAACCTAACTAGTTCCTTGTGATGAATGCAGGGTTCTTCAGCATGCCAAGGAGCATCTGGTATGTAGACAGTGGAGGATCTATGCATATGACAGGAGCAGTTCTCTCTTTTAATGACTACTCTCAAGGAAAGAAGGGATTTGTTTCATTTGGAAATGATGCTAAGGGTTACATCATCGGGAAAGGATATGTGTCTAATGGAGAATCAGATTTGATGATGTTAACCATGTGGAGAATCTCAAGTATAATCTACTGAGTGTCAGTCAGATGTGTGATAAAGGGCATGTTGCACTTTTCACAAGCCAGAACTGCAGGATTCTGTCTTCCAAGTTCTGAGGCTGATTGACAAGGTATTGGATGAACATACTCTCCTGAAGGCAACAGGATTGGAAGAGTATATGCCCTGGATTTGTCAAAGAAGATTGATTTGAAGGGTCATCCTTGCTTGTTCTCCAAAGCCTCTCCTCAGGAATCTAAACTGTGGCAGAAGGCTGGGTCATGTAAATCTCAAAAACATGAATCAGCTGATCCACAATAGTTTAGTGAGAGGTCTACCAATAAAGGAGTTCCACTGTGATGAAACTGCACTGCTTGTTTGAAAGGAAAACAGCACAAAGTCTCATTCCCTCCTATTGAAGAACCTAAGTCCACTGCCTGCTTGCAGTTACTGCACATGGATCTATTTGGTCCTGTGAGTGATGAGCATGGCAAAGAAGAAATACTGTCTGGTAATTGTGGATGATTACTCCAGATTTGTATGGACTTTCTTCTTGCATTCAAAGGATGAGGTTGCTCAGACGATTATAAACTTTGTGTTGTATGTTGAGAAGCAGTATTCCCTATCAGTCAAGTGTATAAGGAGTGATAATGGAACAGAATTCAGAAACCATACACTTGATGATTTTTATCTCTCAAAGGGAATCAAGAGGCAGTTTAGCATCCCAAGGACTCCAGAACAAAATGGAGTAGTGGAGAGAAAGAACAGGACCCTAATTGAAGCTGCAAGGTCCATGTTGGCTGACTCTGGTTTGCCATTGACCTTTTGGGCTGAAGCTGTCAACACAGCTTGCTATGTGCAGAATAGAGTTTTAGTAAATCAGAGGTTGATGAAGACTCATATGAAGTTCTACATCATTTGGCTCCTCTAATTTCATTCTTCAAAGCATTTGGGTGTCCTTGTTTCATTCTCAACACAAAGGATCAACTCCACAAATTTGATCCTAAGGTGGATGCAGGGTATTTTGTAGGATATTCATCCACATGCAAGGCTTACAGAGTCTTCAACTGCAGAACAAAGATAGTTGAAGAAACCTTGCATGTGAAGTTCAATGAATCTCCTAAGGATAAAATTCCACAAAACCCTGTGGAGTTGTTTGATCTGGATATACTGCAATATGTTCCTTATCAACCTCCAGCTGTTGCAGATCATGTGAATAAATCATCTTCTGCAGCAAGTCTTCACCTGGTGGTACTGAAGATGATGATGATATCAGTACTCACTTTTCAAGTTTAGTGATCAACTGCCTGAGTCCACTAAACTTGATGTTCCTGTAGCTTCAGCAGCTCCATCCACAACAAATGCTGATGAGATTTCTGACTCCTCTACATCATTTGAATTGCCATCTCATACTTGGTTTCAAGAGTCTGGATCAACATCTGCTGCTGCTGAACTGCTACAAACACTTGCACTGATCTTATAGTGTACCAAGAGCTGAAGAATCACCCCATGTCTCAAATCATTGGTGATATCAATGCTGGTGTCTCAACCAGAAGTCAATTGTCCAACTTCTGCTTCTATGCTCTTCATCAGTCAGCTAGAGCCAAAGAACTATCATGTTGCTTTAAGAGACAATGGATGGGTTGAAGCCATGCAGCTTGAGCTACTTCAGTTCAAAAAGCAGCAAGTGTGGGAACTGGTTCCTCTACCCCCAGGTAAGTGTGCAATAGGCACTAAGTGGGTGTTTAGGAATAAAACTGATGAAAATGGGCTTATTGTCAAGAACAAGGCTAGACTGGTTGTACAAGGGTTTTCACAAGAAGAAGGTATATTTATGATGAAACCTTTGCCCCTGTAGCCAGACTGGAGAAGCAATTAGATTGTTCTTAGCCTATGCTGCATTCCACAATCTTAAAGTTTTTCAAATGGATGTCAAAAGTGCTTTTTTATATGGAAAAATAAAAGAAGAGGTTTATGTGTGTCAACCACCAGGTTTTGAGGACAATAAACATCCTGATTGGGTGTATAAACTTGATAAGGCTCTTTATGGGTTGAAGCAAGCTCCTAGAGCCTGGTATGAAACACTTTCAATTTTTCTTCCAAAATAATTTCACTAGAGGCTCCATAGATAAAACTTTGTTTGTTAAGAAAGTGGATCAGCATAAGCTACTTGTTCAAATTTATGTTGATGATATAATTTTTGCATCCTCTGATCCCCAGTTGTGTGATGATTTTACAAGTTTAATGAAACAAAAGTTTGAAATGAGTGCAATGGGAGAATTACAGTTCTTTCTAGGCTTGCAAATCAAACAAAAGGCTGATGGAACCTTCATTCATCAGTCAAATATACAAAAAATTTTGAATAAGTTTGATTTACAAAACTGTAAGCCCTGTTCTACTCCCATGTGCAACACCACACAACTGGATGTAGATCAGAAAGGTAAAGCTGTTGATGATGAAACACTTTACAGATGTATGATTGGGTCCTTGATGTACTTAACAGCTTCTAGACCAGATATTATGTTTGCAACTTGTGTTTGTGCTAGATTTCAGGCTGCTCCTAAAGAGTCTCATTTGATTGCAGTCAAGAGGATCTTTAGATATCTGCAAGGTACAAATCTCTAGGTCTTTGGTATTCCACTGGACACTCTTGCAAATTAGTTGCTTTTTCTGATAGTGACTATGCAGGGTGTAAGTTAACCAGAAAGTCAACTTCTGGTGGATGTCAATTCCTAGGCAACTGTTTGATTTCTTGGCAGAGTAAGAAACAAACATCTGTTGCTACATCCACTGCTGAAGCAGAGTACATTGCTGCTGCAAGTTGTACATCTCAGGTACTCTGGCTTCAGAACCAATTATTGGATTATGGCATTACAGAGACTAAGACTCCATTATTAATGGATAGTGCTTCAGCTCTGTGTATTGTCAAGAATCCAGTCCAGCATTCTAGGACCAAACATATAGAGATCAGACACCATTTTATTAGGGATTGTTTTGAAAAAGGTCTGATTGATCCAAAGTTTGTGCCAAGTGCTGATGAGCTTGCAGATATATTTACTAAGCCTTTGGATAGTTCAACTTTCCAAAACCTTGTGTTAAGGCTTGGTATGCTGCAGCTAGAATAAGTGACAACTACTGATGATCTCAGTAAACAAGTACTGATGCATTAGTAAACATGTCACAAAATGTACTGATTCTGTTAAAAGAAACTGATGCAGTTACAACTACTGATGTAGTTATAACTACTGATGTCAGTTAAAACAGATAAGTACTGATGTCCTATGAAACAACTGAAAACAGCTAACAAGTCTGATAAGTAAGTGTTGAGGATAGTATGAAACAGCTGAAAAGCTAAGAATTGACGAAAACTACTGATGAGAATTTTCTCTTCAGTCGTTTCCACAAACTGCTGTTTCACCTTAAACAACTGATGACAAAACCATGTCTTCAGTAGTTTCACAACTACTGATGACTAACACCAAGCTTCAGTTGTTTCTACACCTGAAGACAAAACCAAGGTTTTCAGTAGTTTCATAACTACTGATGACTAAAAACAAGTCTTCAGTTGTTTCAAATGTCTGATAGTTAAAACCAAGTCTTCAGTTGTTTTCATACAACTGTGACAACACCAACACTTTCAGTCGTTTTCTTTTCAGCCTTTTCTTACCTATAAATACTGCACTTATAGCGAACGTTTCATTAGCCGTTTTCTATCCTTTTCTCTCTCAACAATGGCGACCATGAAACTCAAACCTAGACACAACTGTGTTGCCTACCTCTCGAAATCGGCCTTCTGGAACAAATTTGATAATGCCATCGATCTTATGGTGGATTCCCAATACCGAACCGCCTTTCTTTTGAATCCTACCATATACCCGATTCCTACACCAATTCTGGACCAACGTCTCTGTCACAACTGGTGAAAATGATAGCCAAATCACTCTCCAGTCGTTGGTTAACCAGAAACAGGTGGTAATCACCCCTGACATCATTCGCAAAACCCTAAATTTGCATGATGCCACCTGTATTATAGAATACCCGAAAGGCACCATTGATATGTCTTTCATCAACAACGGGTATGAAGGAGACTTAAGTGCTACAACCATTCTCAAAAAGCACTTCCATGATGCTGAAAGACTTATCTTCCACATGGTGAATGTCTGTCTTGCTCCAAAGACATCTTCATGGGATCAGATGTCCTCAAGATGGCAACAGGTATTGTATTCTATCTTTGAACGACAAACTCTAAATTTTTCTGAGATAGTGTTTATGGAACTAAAGGATCTGGCTCAGAAAACGTGGAAAAAGATGGCTACTATATCCCAGGTTTCTGATGGCCATAATTTTAAATCAATTAAAATCTGACGGCCTTGTTGGTCTTGGAGTCCCTGCTCCAGCTGTTTTAGCTGAGGTATACTCCAGACATAACTCTGACCCTACTCTCAAAGGGGCTGCCCGGCTGCTCAAACCCAAGCAGAGGGAACCCACAGCCTCCACCTCCAGATCCAAAGTCCCCACCAAACCCAAACCTCAAAAGCCCAAAAAGGCTACTCAGGGAGATGAGTCCCTGAGGATGCCCCTGTACCACCAATACAGGAAACACATACTGGTTCTAAACCCCCAGTCATGTCAAGACTCAACCAGCTGAAACCACACAGGTATCCTCTCACAGGATCCTGTTGCAACCAAATTTAGGGATACCACATTACTGGAACCTATCTCAGTTGAGAAGGTTACCATGAAGAGCATCTCTCACCCCGGGTGCAATCTGCTTCTGACCAATCTCCAACTGCAACCGCCCTCAAAGCCCAACCCTTATAGTTGCTAAAGTGCTGAGTCAGCTGCATTCCTCACCCCTCCCCAGAAACCAATTAACACGGGAATACCTCAACAATTGAGGGGGAGGACCAAAATGCTGCTGATAACCCACATCCAAGGGGATAATGTTCAATCTCCAAGTGTAGAAGAGGAGGTTAGAACATCTGGTCAGGCTGCCACTTTACTGATTCAGCAAATGAACAGGATGAAGTTGGTACCATATATAAGACCTCACCAGAGGCAACTGCCAATGAAGGACAAAGTCCTAAGGCAGGAAGTCCCCAGAACCAAGAACAAGGGGCACATGCATATACTGATCTACACTCAGGGCATGTACATCCTGATTTAATCAGGAGGTCAGATGATTCACAAAGACTGATGATGACCTGGGCTTTTTCTTCGATGTCTTAGCCCATAACACAATCCTAGAGACTGAGGTGAGCAGACTCAAAGAGCTGCTAGCCAAAATGTCTCAGGATGAAGTCCATCTATCCCAATTAACCACAGATGGCACCTTCATTTGAAGGTTCACCAAACACACAACCAATACACTTAACTAAGCCACCAGCCACTGCTTTTGGCACCACCTCTCAGGGACAGAACCCCTCTGAGCAGATGGTTGCAACCTTTCAAACTCCTTACCTCTCATCACTCCCATCATCACTGAGATAGTACATAAAGCCATTGATGAGAGGATCTCCTCAAATCTCCAACACGTTGATGATGCTGTGCAAAAGTCACTTTCTGCCATTCAAACCCCTGAACCCAATGCACCCAAAAAGGGGGAGTCTAAGGCAGTAAAAGAAAGAAAGAGAAAGAGAGTGGTCGATGAGAAACAACAAGAAAAAGAAAAGGAGCTAGAGAAAGAGAAAAAACTGATCACTTATAAAAGGAAGAAAGTGCTGAAACACAAGAGCTGTTGGAGAGAAATCCTTAGAAGATCTGGTTAAAGAAGCTGATGAAGCTCACAGCAGATCTATGGACAGAATAATAGACCAACTCTTTAGACAGGGCTTTGATACAGCCACTTTAGACACTGAGATCAGAAGGCTGGAAGTTAAGGAAATACAAGAAGATGGGCTAGTTACAGTGTGATGGATAGGGAAAGGTGGAGATAATGATCAGATTATTGCAAAATACTTGGGAAGATCATTGATTGAGATCAAATCATGGACCAGAGACAGTATTCTGGCAATAACCACCAGAATCTGTTCTTCTGAAGCATTCAATAAGGGTTAATTATAGAAGCATTGGATGAGGCAGGTGTTGGGAAGAGAACTGATATGGCCAAGCTCTCCAAAGCCAAACTTACCACAAAAATTGCTAGATCAGCCTTCCCTAACTCCACTCATAAAACAACAACTCCAAAACCTGCCAACCCTATCCCTAAACCAAAACCACTCACAACTCAACCACAAAACCAATTCCATTACCTCAAAAACCACCTCAAACCACACCCAGTGATGCACCCAGAAGGAGGAGAAGGGTGTTGAGGGTAGAGAAGAAGAAGAAGAGGATGATAATGAAGACAGTCTGCCAATCTCTGTTGTTCTCAAACTTAAAACACCTGAGCCCAGAAGTCAACAGATGATCACACCTGACTTGCAAATGCAAATGGTGAAAGTGAAGATTGAAGAAGCAGAATAGCAGAGAAGCAGCATGATGAGCAATTTCTCAAAATGGTTGACAAGGACTTCCCTCAGTCCTCATCCATTCAAGAAATGAAGAAACAAGCCTGAGGCTGTACACTCTTAGGCATACATTCCAACATCAAAGAGAAAGAGTGAGGATTTGGCCAGACCCAGGGTAAGTTCCAGAATTCACAAGAAGAACATACCAAGTAGATATCATGGCCAAGTGAAAAAGACTTTGAATGCTGCAATTATGTGGCCGGTAGTCTCACCCTGGGAGATTATAGAAGAATTCAAGAGAGCACACAACTCAAAGACACCCCTCAATCTATACTTGAGAACAAAATGATCAAGAAGGGGTGTTATACAAGAGATGAAGATCTTCAAAAGAGTGAACTCCAGTTGTTGCTAGAAGGCTCTCATCCAGGTGAATTCGCATACAGAGAGATCACAACTGTTGAGTTAAAGAATGGGAAGACAGTAAGATATCTGTCTGAATATTATGGCCCAGAGTTCTTCTTTGAGGGAGAAGCAGAAGAACTCATCAAGGAGGAACAAGTTGTTCTCCTTGAGGCCTATGCAAGAGAGTCTTATAGACTCATTAATAGGAATTAGGTTTCATGGTTGGAACAAGACTCTGTGTCCAGTTTCCCAAGACAGAGTTCCCTTCCATACTTAGCCAATCAAGAGATCAGAAACCTTTTCCCAGGCCTGTGCTTACATGATTACCTCTGAAGCTGATCAAGAGGGTGTTCCTGCCAAAGAATAAGTGGGATCATCAATAAACTTAGAGGTTTTGGCTGCATTGGTTCAGGGGGAGTTTGTTGGACCAAAAGAACCAATGAGCCTGATTAGAAAAACCTCTAAGTCCCACAGACATTACAACTGCTGAAGAAGATCACAACAGCTAAAGACATCAGCTGATTACAAGGTCTGAAGACAAAGTCTGAAGACAAGACTGAAGATTTCTACTGAAGACAAAGTCTGAAAGTAAAGTACCGAAGACAAAGTTTGAAAGAGAAGTACTGAAGACAAAGTCTGAAGCTATCAGCTGAAGACAACGTCTGAAGTAAAAGTGTGAAGAACAAAGACTGAAGACAAAGACTGAAGACTAGAGTGATCAGGAGTTGTCACAACAACTAAAGTTATTAACTTCAGTAGTTGTGATGGTTTTCCTTTTCAGTACTTGTAATTTACCTTTTCAGTAGTTCTTAGTTCAGTAGTTTTATGTTCTTGTACTTAGCATTCTCGAGATGTGATCAGTGTTGAGAACATTCTCAGTAGTTTGCATAGTTTCAGTTGTTTGTATAATTCTGTTATCAAGTGACATCAGCAGACGTCACATTCCTTATATAAGGAATGTTGACCTAATTGTAACGTGTGACATTACCACCATGAAAGTATTTGAATGAAATATTCCTTTGGCAGAATTCTCTCTCTCTCTCTATAACCGTGTGCTTTTCTATATAATATCAATTGAGTTCTTGCTAAATTCTCTAATTCATTATTTGAATTTCCGCTGCAATCTACTCTAATTGATCAAACTTAGATCACTGATCCTAACAGGAATTGAATCTAACGTTAAAAATCGATTAGGAATCGATCTGCAGCGTTCGATGAACTTGGAGTACAAACTTCGAGGCTTCTGGATGACTAGGGTATGTCTGGAGTCGAATAGGAATCAATGCTTACGTTTTTCCATGAATTAGGTGGTATTTGTAGGTTAGTATTGCTCATTCGGGTGACTGAACCATTTGCATGGTTCATTCGTGCGATTGAGCTATGCGGTGATTCATTCGTACGACTGAAGGTTAGTCGTGCGATTGAGTCAGTCGCATGAAGTTGTTCAGGCGTAGGGACTAATAGGCGAATG
>CM046456.1:14188871-14204460 GCA_025506515.1 Flaveria trinervia | reverse complement strand
TGTTCCTTCAAAATACTACCTCCTTCTGCCTAGTGTTGTAATGGATCACTCGATGAGTTTTGAGGTCACTTGTTGAAGCTTCACTATTCCTTGATATAGTTAAACTATCGGATCTATGAATAGTGGAAGCTTGATGTATTGCAGCACTTGGAGAATTTGGTCTAGGCCTGGGAAGCTCAAACAGTTGATCATTAGCAGCAGCATCAGCATCATTTGAGCACCTATTCCAACTGAAACATTCTCACAAGAGGGTTTAGAATAGTTTGGAAACAATTCTAAACCAAAGATGTGATCAGGTCCATTCCCCCTAACACAAGGAGTGTGCCATTACAAACTATATTGGATGACTCCTCAAATTGTTGATTCTTAATGTTGTATACTCTGTAAGCTTTGGAGCTAGAAGAGTATCCAACAAAGATAGCATCATCCGATTTTCAGCAAATTTTGCTAAATTGTCTTTTGTGTTAAGTATGGTACACCTGCTGCCAAAGGACCTTAGAAAGCCAATGAACGGTGGCCTCTTGTTCCATAGCTCATAAGGGGTTTTTCCATGGGGCTTAACTACAAGAACTCTGTTCTGCACATAGCATGCAGTGCGACTGCCTCTGCCCAGAATGTTAGAGGTAGCTTTGAATCAGCTAACATAGTTGAGCAGCCTCAATAAGTGTCTATTTCCTCTCAGCAACACCGTTTGTTGAGGAGTTCTGGGAGCACTATATTGCCTGGCAATCCCTTTTGAGTTACAGAATGAATCAAGAACGAGTTCTTAAATTCAGTCCCTTGATCACATCTAATAATTTTAACCTTGTGATCAATTTGATTTTCTATTTAAGAATAAAAGATTTTAATGTTTAGTAGTTTCATCTTTAGTTCTTAAAAAGAATACCCATGTGAATCTTGTAAAATCATCAACTATCACAAGGCAATATGATTCCTTCCAATGCTCATTATACTTGTGGGACCAAAAAGATCCATGTGCAATAAGTGCAATGGAGTAGTGATAGAGTTAACATTTGGATTTATGAGACGTCCTGTGTTGTTCCCTTCAGGCATGCAACACAGTTCTTTGCAGAAAAACTCCCTTTTAGGCAAACCATGTACCAGGTATTTTTAGCCAATATTCATTGTCTTAAAGTTTACATGACACATACATTTATGCCATAGTGTTGACTCATCACTATCAGCTTTGGAAAGAAAGCATGATACTTCACCCATAGGGAAGCATTGTTCATATCAAGCTTGTACATATCCCCTTTCTGGGAGATCTAAGAAGCACCAATTCCGGAGGAATTGTCATCCCTGGTTTGAGGATAATGCACTCATGTTCTGTGAAAAGCATTTGGTGCTTTTGATCACAGAATTGAGAAACACTTAACAGGTTGTGTTCAAGCTGTTTGACAAAGTTAACTTTGTCAACTGTTAACTTAAATTGGATATACTCTCTGCCAGAAATATATCCCTCTGCCAGGATATCCTCCGGCCCACCTCCAGACAGGACCTCCATCGTAATGTTGAAATTGTTGAAGGAGAGATCTGTTCCCTGTCATGTGCCTGGAGCATCCACTATCTACAATCCATACATTGTTGTTCTTGTCAAATGGATGTTCCTGCACATAAGATGAGATTTCAGTTTGTTTGGATACCCAAGCCTTGCTGGTCTTGGGTTCTTCCAAGGATAATGAATGAGTGAACCAAATATGCATGGGGTTCAACAGAGGTCTTTGAAGAAGAGGTTTGGGCTGCAACATCTTCCTTGATCTTCCAGTCCATCTTTGGCTGATCTTGAGGATGAGCTTGTTGAAGCTTTTGCAGCATGGTCTTCTTCGGAAGCTTCTTTCTTTTCAGAAGAAATCCTCACCACCTTTCTTCTGTAGCAGTCTTCTTCTGGGATGGTTTCAAGGGAGCTTTCTTGTTCTTGCGAACCTCAGTAGCTTTTGCTTCCGAAGCCATTTTCCTCGGAAGAAGGAGTTTCTTCGAAAGCAACTGGCTTTGGAAACTAGCTTTCCCTTCTTCAACACTTGAACCGTATGGAAGGGTCCAAATGTGAAACCTTCCCTGACTCCTTCTTTTCTAACATTATTTGCATAATGTTGCTTGCAGGATTGTATTAACAATCTTTTGCCATGTGATTTTGCAGGCCACACATGATGCATGCAATGTTAGTCTTTGGGAAAGTGAGGATTGCTATTCTTGGTTTTTTTCTTCGTCAGCAACTTTTCCCTTTAACTTCTGATCTTTGGTAGGACAGGAATGCTGGTATTACATTCCTTTCCTGAATCAGAAGTACCTAACACTTGGAATCCAGCTGAGACAAAGACACCCTTCGTTTGGGGTCAATTTTCAGTTTGGATTCAGCCACTTTCTTAGCAGTTCTCCTAGCAGCTTTTGCTCTGCTTCTTTTGGCTTTGGTGGTTAGGATTTGATCATCACAGGAGGTGATGGGTATATCTACCTGTTCCTTCCCTGTGGTGGCCACTATTGGTGCCTCATCCTTCAACTCTAGAAAGAGAGGGTCAGCAGTTGGAACCTCTTGCTCTTCAGTACCACATCTAGGCTATCTAATAGACTCATAGGAATGTGGTGGAGCAATTTCATTGGTTCCCAACCTTCTTTGTTATGATAACAGAGTTTGGAATGGGAGGATGATGCAAGAATAGCTTGGAAGTTCTGCTCAGAGATAGCATGCTTCCTGGCCTGAGCCTCAGCAGTGACAAGCTGGGGTGAGCCTCAGACAATTTGGATATCAGATCCTTGATCTAAGTCTTGTAGTTGGTGTGTTCATGTTTCAAAAGAGATACAGTTTTCTCTAACTCATAATTTTCTTTTGATAGTCAGATTCAGCTCTTTAAAATCAGATTTTAGAATATTTAAAGACTCAATGTCAGATCTGATTTCCATATTGTAATCCTGATAGAGTTTAACTTAGCTATACAGGCTGGAGTGCAGAGATGTCATATACCTGGGCATCATTTGTTCCAGCCATGAGAGCTGAGCAGGAGTCATATACGTACATGAAGCTCCAGTCAACTTCTTGAGCCATTGCGGCTGTTTTAGTTGACTTCTCAGTGGGCTTTGAGGTTGAGGGATGTGTGGAGGCCTGTGGGGTTCCTGGATTGGTCTTGGGAGCCTTGCATTCCCTTGCAAAATGACCCAGTTGGTTACAGTTGTAACACTTTGCCCTGGTCTTGTCGAACCGAACTTGCTGGTAGTTGGTTTTGAGGGAAATGCCTTCCAGTTCTCTTAAAGAACTCTTTGCTCTATAAGTTAAAAGAGCCATTTGCTGGACAATGTCCATGTATTCTATGTCATCTGGGCTAAAACACTCAAGATCATCAAAGCAGTATGAAAATCTCCTGGTGTCCACCTCCTGAACAAAGGCACAACTTTCCTGGAAGGGATTGTGTTGAGCTGTTGAGACCTTGGAGTCTCAGGATAAGTGATGTAGGGACCAGAAGAGCAGGATGGCTGCTGATAAGTCAGGAAATGCTGAGGTGAGGGGTTAATGAGCCTTCAGCAACCATTAAAGCGTTGCTAGCAGGAAGATCATGGGTCTGCTTGTTTGGTGGCCCTTCTTACTCTCCATCTCTAAACGGATCCATCAAGGATGCCATAGAGCTCAGTCATGGAAAGAGTGTTCAACTTTTCTGTTCTCTTGATAGAGACACAGTAGAATGTCCACCATTTGGAAGAGCACTCATGAACTTTGGTGAGATCTCTAAGTTCAGGAGTGATCTTCACAGACTGAAGGGAAGAGATAAGATCCATGTACCTGAAGTACTGTTGGCTGAGGGTCTCTCTAGCAATATGAGTGAAGTTCTCGAACTGCTGCTTCAGTGAGTCCTTCTTTGAGTCGTTGGAGCAAGAATACATCTGAGCAAGTGCATCAAACAATTCTTTGGCAGTCTTGCAATGCTCGAAACCACCATAATAGAGTTCGGTATCACAGTCATGAGAATAGTCATAGCATTGCTATCCATTCGTCTCAGAATAGTCCTCGACAGCTTTTCTATCATGGCACCGTTTCCACCAGGTGAAGCCACCTTGGCTTGTACGGTCCATTGACAATAGAGTTCCAAATTTGCTGTCTGGTATCTAATGAAGCCTTCATTCTTCTACTCCAAGACCTGAAGTTTCAGGGGTGATGATTGGGTTTTTTGGTCATCATCCCATCTCTACTTCAGATTTGTTGAGGGCCATTGAGTGAGTGGTGGTAGGGAGGAGTGAAAACAGGTTGATTTGGATGGTTAGATCATGCAATCAAGAGCTGAGAAGCTCTGATACCAATTGCAGGATCGGTGTTTGTCACTTAAACACAAAGGTTTTCTCTGAACTCGCCTAGAATCACACTCTGGTAAGAATCAATAAGAGTTGATCATAATATGAAAAGTAACTAAGAACACAGAAATATAATTTTCAAGATACTTTTATATATTGGTCTCAACTCAAGATACAAAGACTCTTACAAGCAGATGATATCTTTCTATGAGTTACAAGGAGAACCTATATATATACTATCTACAGTGGATATACTTTGATACCAGCTGGGATCCTTTAGCTAAAGCCTATATTACAAGACTATAGTTAAGGTATCTCGGATAAAGTATATATGAGTTGGTAGTCAGGACATGTCCCTGATTACCTTTTGTCACCAACTAAAGATGGCAAATGTACTATCATGAAAAGGTAAACAATGGAACCCCACTCGAAAGGTTTATTCTTTTGTGTCAAAGTAGTGAGCGGCTTCGCGATCCTCGAGAAATTGGCGATGAATTGCCGATAATAACCAGCAAGACCAAGAAAAGAACGAACTTCGGTAGGAGTTGTAGGAACACACCAATTCTTTACAGCTTCCACCTTGCAGGATCAACGTGAATTCCTTGGCTTCACCACGTGTCTAGAAATTGAACTTCTTCGAGCCAGAAATCACACTTCGAGAACTTTGCGTACATTGCTCTTTCTTTAAAAACTCAAGAACCAATCTCAAATGCAGCTCATGATCGGTGTGGACTTGGAAAGATAAGTATGTCATCAATAAAGACGATCACAAACTTGTCTAGATAAGGCTTGCATACTCGTTCATGAGATCATGAAGACAGCAGGAGCATTGGTTAAACAAAAAGGCATCACCATAAACTCATAGTGTCCATAACGAGTACGAAAAAGCGTCTTTGGGATGTCATCCTCATGAACTCGTAATTGATGATATCCAGAACGTAGATCAATTGAGAGAATATGGCAGCTCCTTGAAGTTGATCAAACAAGTCATCGATGCGAGGAAGAGGATAACGATTCTTGATGGTAGTTTGTTAAGCTCGCGATAATCGATGCACATACGAAACGATCCATCTTTCTTCTTCACGGAAAGAACAGGTGCACCCAAGGCGAAGAACTAGACGGATGAAGCCCTTCTCGGACAGCTCTTGCAGTTGACAAGAGAGTTCTTGCATTTCCGATGGTGCAAGCCGATACGGTGACTTGGCCACGGGGTTTGCTCCCGGTATCAAGTCAAATTTAAACTCGACTTCACGCATGGGAGGTAAAACACTAAGGTCATCGGGAAATACTTCAGGACAGTCTCGTACGATAGGGACATCCTTAAGTCTTTCCCTTTGACTTTCGTGTTGACCACATAAGCCAAGAAGGCCATATACTTGTGTTTAAGCACTTCGGGCTTGAGTGCAAGACATGAGTTTAAGCCCTTTAGAGAGATTTTAACCGAACACCTTCACGTATCTCCAGAGGGTAACGGTATACGAATGCACTTCTCGAAACAAATGATCTCGGCATGGTGTTTGGCTAACCATCCATACCAATGATGACGTCAAAGCTTCCAAGTTTCATAGGATAAGATCGATAAGAAAATCATGCGTGTAAGACTTAGATGCAATCACGAACGATAACGTCACGGTAATTGGTTCTCCATCGGCAACTTCAACAGTAAGAGGTCTTTCTAGTTTCGTATGGCTTAGCAAGTATGGGTTCAAACTCTAATGAAAAAAACTTTTATCGGCTCAGAATCAAATAGGACATAGGCATAAGTTTGTTAATAAGGAACTACTGTTCAATTTTAAGGTATTTAACAATACAGGTAGAATATGAAATGGAATTTGATCACGAAATTTAAGGGTGAGTTAACGTACCATTCACCCATCGTTGTTGCTTGTGCTTGGTTAGCGTTGATGTTGAAAGCACGTCCTCGAGCTTGGGAACATTACCCACAAGAGAGGGCATTGTGGGCGAAAATGGCCAGGTTCTCCACAGTGTAGCAAGCACGGTTTGTGACCACAGGGCATTGTTAGGTGCACGGTGGCAAGTCGCCACCAAATGACCATATTTGCCGCATAAGGTGCAAAATGTGGCATGGTTGATTCCCCGGATGATGATACCTACACGTGCTGCACATCGGTGAGGACCAGCATAGCCCTAGCCCCAGGCACTTGTGCCACAGATGTAGCCGCAGGTACAGGTTGTCTTTGGGGTTGTTTGGGTGCAGCACGGCATAGTTACGCGCCGGTGTGAACTTGCGTTTCTTGTTGTTGTTGTGGCTGTTAGACGGTTCAGCTTTGGTCTCCTTAACCGCCTCGGTAGCCGTCTTCTCACCTTCTTTGCACCCTTCACAGACAGGTGCCCGCTTCTTATATGGGTTCGCGGTGAGTTGAGCGCGGTGATTGTAATGGCTTCTTCAAGGTTGTGGTTGGACCCAACACAGCATCGAATTTGGGGTGGACCTTAATGAACTTCTCGATGTTGCGGGGAACAGTGTCGACCATATGGGGCAGCATATACTCAACTCATGATGTCTAGTTGAGTAGGCCAAATGATCACCATCATTTTGTTCAAATTCCAAAATCTTCTCCAACTTTTGCAATTGCTTCTTGGGCAGAACTTCACAATGGCGATGTTCTTGAACTCTTCCCATGTAAGTGCTAGAATGGCATCGGTGTCCACGATTCCTCTTCTCGCTATTCCACCAGGTAAGAGCCCTTTGTTGGAACATACTAGGGGCATAACGAACCTTGAGTGCATCGGGACACTCACAATTGATAAGGTATTCTCCATGCTTTCGAACCACTCAAGAAGGCCAGTGGCTCCTTCCTTGCCACTAAAAACTGTGGGCTTGCAAGAGCTGAAGTGTTGAAGGTGCAAGTTTGATTATTCCCGTGTTGATTTTTCCCGTTTTGATTGTTGCTTTCTCTTCCATGACATTTCCATTGTTGCTAGCGTTGGTCATTAAGGTGCTATTAAGTTCAGCAACCATGGTCGGAATGACAGCAGCCATTTGTCGAGCAATCATGGCGGCTAACTTACGATCGGAACTTCCACGCTTTCCGGATGACGAGACAGCTGGAATATACAAATGAGTTAGATATGATAATGGAATAAAAGGATTAATGTTCAACAAGGATAAGGCAAAAAGTTGTAAGGCACATGGAATGGTTCCATTGGTAACGCATTACCATTTGGAAACGTTGACACGTCAAGGTAAGTTAACCCATTCGCCTTAGAAATTGTGTATGTTGACCATGGTTTATCACTCTCCCAGAAATCCCCGGTAGAGATAACTAGTCCCGTAGGATTTATGCGATATGCTTGCCTTAGCCCGAGGGCCCTTTTGCCAGGAATCTAGATACAGGTGTCCATGTGAACACAAATTCTTAGGTTCATGAATCAAAAACCATGATGAGATTTACATAGATTAGACATAAGTCTAAAGATTCCATTCTAAGCATAAGTATACGATTCCAGTGTTGACGAGAATAAGATTAAGAAGTTTCATTTGTCGGGGAGAGCAATGAGTCAAAGTTAAGTTTAGGGAGACCAGTAACAAAGTTTAGACATTACAAGGCAACCTATGCTAAGGCATCAAATGCACATAAAGTATAGCATTATGTAGCATGTAACAATATATATATTTCCAAGAATATAAATATTATCCTATGAGGTTCAGGCATAAGCTATAGTCTAGGTCACCATTACTAATAACCTAAATCCCTATAGTTATGGCTCTGATACCAATCTGTCACACCCCAACCTTGACGGCGGAAACGTCGAGATGTGAGGGTTAAGATTGTTCACAGCCACATAACGCTATATTAAATTGTAAATATATTATCATAAGTCTTGAAAAAAAATACAATCATAATTCCCAACAAGTAATAAGTTCGAATGCAACAAACATAAAGTAAACTTTTTTCATTACTAGGTCCAATACTAAAGCATGCTTCAAAAAGATCACTTTAAGCTTGAGGTTGACCTGAAACATGATAAAAATAAGAGTCAACTAAAAATAGTTGGTGAGTTTCCAAGGTTTCATAAATAATATGAAAAAGAAAGTTACAAGTAGCAATTCATGTCATAGGTTATAAGTTAGTAAGGTTATAGAAACATATCGTTACAACCAAACCTCGACTTGATTACAAGTATAAAGATTGGCAAGTGTATTTGGTTCCCTAGTGCAAAAGCATACGGCTCCTAGGAGTCGGCAATACATCGACTTTAGCACCAAATAGGCTTGTCAGGCCCAAAGATCTAAGACGTTGCCAGGCTAGCAATAGTTATGATTGTAAACAAACAATGTACATATAAACACTTACAATGCACAAATAACCATGACATAATAATAAGAGGAATTGCATGTGCTTACAAGTTTTCAAACGTAATATGTGTACAATGTGTAGATAATCAGTTTCACCCAAAGTAATGTGAAATAAAATAAAATGAGGCAATGAAAACTCACGTAATAATATGTATATAATGGAGATTATTTAAGAATAGCAAACGTCGTTCAAGATGAACGTCACAAGGCACCTAAACATATGTAATTACAAGATTTAGGTTTAATAACTGAATTATTGATTTAACGGAGCTAAATTCAAGTGGAGTTTGGGGATCTTTGTAGTAGTCTAAATAATGAACAAAGGAATATACCATTTGTGTAAATTATTATAAAGAAAAATAACATAAATCATCGATAATAGCTAGTGAAGTTTAAATATAAACTTGAATAAATATTTGAAATAATCATGATTTAACGATAATAACTTAATGGTAATATTGGACCATAATTATTTATTAATTATTATTAAAATCCATTTTAATAGAAATAATCCAAGAACATCCTTTGTTAAAATTCTTTATTAAAAAGATAATTAATTAATTAAATTTAGAAAAATTATAGAAAATAATTTGATGTCTTTGAAAAATATTTAAAGTTTACAAAAAACCCTTTTATATTTATTAAAAATTTTCTATAATTTATTTAAGGGCTGAAAAGCCTTAAAAAAAATGTTGAGGGTGCCGGGTTCGAACCCGGGACCTCTAAGTGGAGATGGGAGCGTTTAAACCAGTGAACCAAGGCATCCAGCCCGCGTTAATGGAATGGTTTTATATTTTATAAACACAATTTCAAGAAAGCCCCAAATCAGTAAGAACCCTAATTCAATTTTGATCAAATTGACCCTCCAGATGATATTGTTAACAAAATCATTCATAGGGTTTGATCCTCATGTTAAAAACGAATGTGAAGGTGCATCAATCTTACCCGATTTGTATTGAATAAGGTTAAGAACAGTGAGAACAAGCCGCGACAGAGCTCGAATGAAATTCGTGTGCAAATGTTTATATCATTAATTAACTTGTGGGTAGCTTCGAAAATCATCTTGATGCAAAGCCCTCTCATTAATTCAGTTTAATTTGCTCGAAAGGTTGATTTTGATGGAGGTGCAGGTCGCGTTTCGGGGTGAATCGATATGATGATTGTGTGGTTTTTTAGGTGAAACTTGAGGTGTGAACAATTAGTCGTAGTTAGATAGTCGTTTAGGTTCATTAATTGAAATTAGTACAGAGGTTTAATGCCCAAACGGTTTTGGACTTTAAGATGCTACGGTTATGCTCTCGATTGAGTGACAACCGAGTTTAATCTTTGATTGATCAGTGCCTTAACGTTCGATTCACACAAACGAAACGGCTTGATTTAGTTTTTGGTTCATTAATCGACGTTTTAATGAGTTTTTAGAGGCTCGCAGAGCCGCGCCGGTGATAGGCCGGATTCTTGGCGGGAAAAACGGGGTAAGGGGCGGGTGGTGGTTTGGGATCTTTCATTAAATTACATAAGTGGCCCCTGTGATTTTAGTTTGTTATTTTATGTTTAGAACTTTAATTCAAGTTTTCAAAATAACATAAATACCCCCGAACTTAGTTTAACAAATTTGTTAGTTTCCAAGCTTTTATAAGATTATTCATTATTAATATCATTATTATTATATATTATTATTATTATTATTATTATTATTATTATTATAACCTCATTATTATTATACATACATAACATTTCATGAAAACCCAATTACAATAGATATTAAACACAAACAATCACGCAAGTTTCAAAATTGACAAAGATAATCCTTGTAAGAGTAAACGAAGTTACTTTAGTTAACGAAAATACGAAATGTTACAGCCTTTGCATACAACACCAAAATAACTTAAGTGATCTTGTTTGGTTGCATTGCCTTCTTCTTGATCCAACAATTCTTTTTCTAGCTGGTCTGTATGTGTAAGAATCTGTAAATGGAAAAGAGGAAATTATTTTGTAACCAATAATTGGTGTTATTGACCTTGTTGCAATATTTCCTGTTGTTAAAATAATCTTCTCTCCAAGCTGATTGAGAAGATCTCTGTTCTTTTGTTTAACTGATTTCAAATAATCAATCATACCATGATGGTAGAATTGAATTATTTTCATCTGTTAGTTTTGTAGGATGATGTATTTGGAGTAACAAAAGCCTGTTCCATCTCCTGCTTCATTTGTTCTTTCTACTACTGTGACTCCTTGTGCTTTGTTGTCAAATCTGAAAGCCATGTCTATAAGCTGCTGCAGTAGATTATACGGAATTAAAGGAAATTCTGTACAAACTTTTTTGATACAAGGTTTTCGAATTCTGGGAATTTTGTCACTAGTTTCAAGCATTGCACCAAGGCGATCAAGAATCTTGTTCTGAAAGATTCAAACTTTCTATTTTCTATTGTTTATTTTCTTTTTTCTCAAGTTTTGTAACAACTGTGTATTTTTTGCTTCAAGAAGAGCTATTTGTTTTAGCATACTGTTTTCGATTTTTAGTTGTATACCTGTGTATTTTTTGCTTTTTCTTCTAACTGTATTTTTAATATGGAAATGAATCCTGCTGAGCCTGTTATACTGTTCAGGATTTGTTTTGACAATTTCTGAAAAACTCTTAACCTCTTCAGGTTCTATGTAGAAGTTTTTATGCCAAATTTATTCCTTGCATCTGTTAAAGCTTCAGAGAAGCTTGTAAAGCCTTTACATGTTGCTCCTCCAGGAATATTTGTTATATGAGGAAAAACACTAGTCCATTTGTTGAAATTCCAATTTTTGTTCCTCTATATACAACATAATGTGTAAAATTTGTTTTGTTTTACCTGTCTTTCAGGTGTTTTAAACTTTGTTCCTGAAAGTAAATACTTAAAGCATTTAAAACTTGTACTTTAAATGTTGAAGCTTGTGGCATGTTTGAATATGCCATAAATTTTCTAATAAGCATTGCTGCTTATCTGTAAGTTTCATTCCTGTTATAAGACGAAACTTTTTGTCAGCTTCATTGCATACCTGTAGAGCATATGTTCCAAATTCAGTACTGGTTTAGTGTATAAAAGGCGTTTTCCTATCGTTTTTGTTGTCTGATGTTGTAAAACTGTGACTGTGAAATCTCATTTGGTCGCATCAATATCTGTGGTAGTGAGGTTTGAGATAAACTGTATAATTTTTTAGTTGACTGCTGATATGACTGTTGAATCTTTTCTTCATCTGAAGATGAATTTCGCTGTTAGGATATATGAGCTTCATCTTTCCCTTATCTTTTTCCTGTCCATCTAAACAAACTATTTGTTATATTTCGAGCAACATGTTTGCTATCCCATTATTTTTCCTTTATATGTTCCAAAATTTATAGAATATCCATTTCCTTGTATAATGTTTGTAGATAACCCATCTAGTTCTATTTACTTTTTTACTTTGATCATTTTTTACAAACTGAACTATGGCTCACAATCTGTTCTTACTGTAAATTCTTTTCAAGAAAATCTTAAAATTTCCAGTGCATTAATGCTTGTATTTCAAAATCTAGTGTAGTCCAATTTGTTTTATTTTGAAATTACCGCTTGTATAAGCACAATTTTTCTCTCTCCTTTGCACTGTATTTACTTGGTTTACATAGAAGGCTGCTCCCCATCCTGTCTTGCACCATCTGTTTCATGATTATATAATCGTGACTAATGGTAATTCTAATGGTTTAATATCTTTATTGCCTTTTTTATTTCTTTAACTAATTTAATTCTTCTTGGTTAAAATACATTTGTCCATTTTTTGTAGTTTTACTGTATAAAGGTTCAAATATTTGATAAGTTGGGAATAAATTTTCGAGATAATTTACTAATCCCAAAAATGCTTGTATTGTTTTAAGTTTCGAATTTTTCTGGAAAATTTAGAATTATTGTAGAAATATGTGGTTGTAATTCTATTTTCCCATTACCATTTCTAATCCTAAAAAGGATATTTTTCTTTTAAAACTCCCTTTCCTTTTTGAAACTACTATACCATTTTTCTTTATTTCTTCAAAAACCTATTGTAGATGTTTCTCATGTTCCTGTACTGGATTGCTTGCAACTAAATTCATCAATATAAACTAGACAAAATTCAAATTTTAAAAATACCACTCTTTGAAAAATTGAAGGTGCATTTTTTAATCCGAACTAAGGACATTCCATCATATGCCCTGCAGAACATGTGAAAGCTGACCATGGTTTAAATCTTTCTTCTAATTTTAACTGATTATATCCTGATTTTAAATTAAATTTGAAAATACTTTTTTATTTGTATAAGATTTAATAAGCTGTCTTTATTAGGAATATTATATCCATCATCTATGTATTGTCATTTAACCTTTGTAATTGTAAACTATCCTAGCTTTTCCTCTTTTTATTTCACTATGATTTCTTACTAAAAAAACTGTAGATCTACGAGGACTTCTAATTTTTAATTAATCATTTCAGGATTGTTTTTAAATTCTTCTTTGTCTAATGGACTATATTTAATATTAGTGTTCTAATTATTCTATCTAGATTTTTTAATTTAACTTTACAGATGTAACTTTATTTGATTTTGTTATATCTTCTCCAATATATCCTATTTTTTCTAAATGTATATCATAGGATGATTTATGCTTTTTGTAATATCTTGTTCTTTTTCTATTTCATGGCTTAAGAAATATGTTAAGAGTTTTAATGACTCGTTTTCTATTGAGTTTTTTCTGTTTTGTTTCTTTAAAAAATCTAAATTTCCTTTATCATCTTTTTTGAACATTTCTGTTGTATTATGTATCTCAGAGTTGGTATTGTATAACTGTTTGCTTAAGGTTATTAATTTTTTTGTAATTGTTACTGCCCCATTTAGTCCTAATATAAAATTTAATCCTATTACAAAGTCTTTTGATTTTATCTTTGGTGGATAATTTACTTGTGGCATATCATATTTAATGATGTAGTTATTTGCAAAGTCTAAAATTGTATTCCTACTAGTTTTAACAATGTATAATTTTTATTAATCTATCTTCTACTGTCCTTGTACATAATTTATATGATAATTTTTTATGATATTCTATGGGTGCTAAACTGTATGATATAGGCTTTTTGTGGCTCCTGTATCTACTAATGATTTAAATCTATGTATTTGTTATGTCTAACATAACGGCAGTGAATGTTTATCATATTGGTTGATCCTTGTGTTTGTATATAGGTTTGATCTTCTAGTTGTTGTATAGTCATTTTACTTATTTCTTCTGTCTTAATTAATTTTTCATTTCTTCTATTTTATTTTCTATATTTTTTATTTTTAAGTCATGCAATTGTAATGATAGTTTTATTTTTTCTATTTTCATTTTCATCGTTTTTACAAACTGTCTTAGATTTAGACGTTGTAGCTATATCTTTGTCATAAATTTCTTTGAGACATTTAAAATAAATTTCTTTAACACATTTATTGCACTGTGATCTTTTTCTATACTAGGGTAATATCCACAATTGTAACATCTTGTGATTATTCCTTTATTTTGTATCAATTATGTTCACAAACTTCTTCGGTATTCATATATGTGTATGTACTTTTGCTTTGGATTTCTTCTTCACTATAGATACTGTATATTGATTCATTATCAGAGTCATCATCTGTTTTTAAAGCTTCTATTTCGTAATCTTGTAATTGTTCTACTAGATTAGCTCTTTCTATATTTTTGTTTTTATTTGTGCATTGTGTTAGCTAAATGTGTAGTTTCTCCACAAATAAAACATCTGCATTTTCTGATTGTGGGTTTTTAACATATTTATTTGATTAGTTTTTTTGTGGTTTATTATATGTCATACTTTCCTTATCTTTTTCTTTTATCATAGACTCCATAAGCTTGTGGTGTATAAATTGTTGTTTTACAAAATGCATAAGCATTTCTTTTTAATTGTCTTGCAATGCTACTTCTTTACATTTTCTTCTACAATATAAAATGTGTACGTTATTCTAGGTCCTATACCTAGATTTTATTGTGTACCATAATTTGTTTTCCATGCTTCATGTATAGACTTTCCTAAATCTCCTGGTATTTTACAAAATATTTGTCACAAAGGTTATCATCATGGTTTTTCTGTTGTGATAATAGTCTAGTGAAATCTAATGTGAGTTCATTTATATATTTCATATCTGCTATACTTAATTGTTCTAAGTTTCTTATCGCATTATTCTGTATTAAGCTATTGTTTTTTGCTGGATCAACTCCTAATATAAGAGTTCTAATTTGTGATGTGAAATTGTAAGGATGTCTCCTAATGCTTTAAGATTATTATTTCTTCTGGATTTGTGTTTTCTTACTTTGCCATATTCCAATGCTATCGGCCCTAATGTAGTTTCTAGATATGAAAACATATCCATACTATCTTTCTTATTTGTTTCCATAATCTTACCAATTTTATTCCATGTTAATACTTCATCTATCCATAATTGTGGTTTTTGTTGTTCTAATAGTAACATATTTCCGCTATATGTTTGTCCTATAGGTAATCTTCTTCTTTTTCTGTTAAATTAGATTCTTGTTGATAATTAATTGTTGGTTGTGTCCATGGTTCTCTACCATGAGTTTCTTGTGTACCACATATTCTCTTCCCCATTCTATTTTTGGTCTTTTTAAAGGGTTGTGCATTTGTGTATCCATAAAACTTTGTTCTTGTTTATAAAGATCTGATATCATTGTTTTTCCATTTATGATATCTTCTACTAATGGTAGATTGTAATATTCTTGTAGTTTTTTATAACTTTCTTCATATGTCATTCCTAAGTCTATCATACATTCTACAATCATATCATCTACTTCCTATTGTATATTTAATTCTATAAATCTTCTATCTATAATCTGTTCTATTGTTTTATTTGTTTCTTCAACTTTAAAAAATCTATGGATTCTTCTTCATAATCTAATAGTGTATAATCCATTATTTCTTCTTTTCGAATTTTAAGAAATCTGTATCTATATCTTCT